>OZ024740.1:352911654-353024154 GCA_964016885.1 Eledone cirrhosa
GCGGCAACCTGGTGCAGTCTGCGACTAACCCATGTTCTTCTGCACTTCGGGCTGAGGAGGGTAAACTCTCCAAGTATCGGTCGCTCTCCGACAGGTTTGCAGTAGCCCCTAGAAGTGGAGACTTCTGGTGTCCTTGACCCTAGGGCTACCTCCCTACTTACTACCATAGTTGCTGAGCTGGGGAGCCGGAGATGTGAGCCTCGCGAGATGGAATGGCTCTTCCAGCGCATCTCCCTTACCATCCTCCGGGGAAACTGCTTCTCCATTCTGGCCGTGAGGCGGCCAGTAGGTGGGACTCTCATTTGCTCATAATAGTGAGAACTGGAGAGGGCGAGAGAGATGGAGGCGATGACAGTGGGGCGATGGAGGCGATGACAACGATGGGGCCCACTCACATATGTTCTATTTCACTGAAATTTAAAGAATGCGATCTTGTTTCCCTCAAAACATTTAGAGCATGAAAGATATCTATGACAAGAAAGAAATACTAAAATAAAGACATGAATGAATATGTTTTTTTGTGTTTATGAAAATGGGCTTGTCGAAATATATTTATGCTCAGAAACATTTTCCTCTCATGCTTGAAAGACCGTAAGCAACAAAAACATTCTTCTTTCTAGATCATGACTAAGTATATTAAACAAAACACCAAAAAACAGCACAGTACAACACAATATGGCACATGACGGAATAATGTGTGTTTTAACGTGTGAAAAGGTGGTAGCAAAATCCCAAAACATTTCTTTAAAACCCAATCAAAAACGAAATTCCCAAAAAGTGGGGTGAGACTTGTTACAAGAATGGTGTAATAAATATACTTAGTCAGGTTTACTCATAATCTAGAAATTCAGGTCACACTGGTTCTTCTTCTTCTTCTTCTTGAAACACTCCTTCCAGTGGGTCTTGTCACCCAGCTGTGTATGTCAATCCTGTTCATGTAAATAATTGTTTCTATTTTTGGCACAAGGCTAGCAATTACCCAGTACATTTCTGGTACTTTATTTTATCGACCCCATAGGGATGAAAGGCAAAGTTAACCTCGACGGGATTTGAACTCAGACCGTAAAGGGACGTAACTATGCTAGAAAGCATGGCGTCCAACACTCTACCGATACTGCCAATTCACCAGGAGATGTGACAGTACGCACCCTTGGCGGAGTCCGACTCCCACATTGAATGGCTTCGATTTCCTGTTTCAGTTCATCTGCATTAATTATTATTACATTAATTCCCGAAGAAAATATATTGACACATTAATAAATGCGCATTTCATATATTGTGAATTATATATATATATATATATATACGAGGTACACTCAAGAGGTTTTAAGACTTTTATCTGAGAGATATTTATTTAACTCAGATCAACACATAACTCTAGTGTCCCTCAAAGTAAGATCCTCTAATGCCAATGCACTTTTTGTAGCGCTCCAGCCACTTCTGGAAGGCCCCGTTGTAGTCCTCCAAAGCGAAGGTGTCCAGGGCGCTTGTCACAGTCTCCTTCATCTCCTCCACATCATCAAAACGAATATCCCTGATCTCAGCTTCGGGAACATCCAGAAGTCGTATGGGGTCATTCTGGACTGTAGGTATTATGAGAGACAGTCTTGACCCCCAGGATGGATCTGTGGCAGGGGGAATTGTCCTGGTGAGGTGCTACTGATCAGAATTGAAGAGTCCTGGCCTCAAAACCTCTACATAGTACTCTTTGTTGACTGTCTAGCTGTGGAGACCTAGTGGATGTAGATGATGCCCTTGTTGTCGAAGAATGGGATTATCATAAGCTTCCCAGTGGACCTGCTTTGATTAGCTTTCTCGGATCTTGGAGAGTCAGAATGTTTCTACTGGACACTCATGGTCTCTGAATCATAACTGTAGACCCAGCTCTGGTCACCAGAGACTTAAGGACACTTGGATTCGAAGCGATCCACTCGACCATCTCCCTGCTCTCATCAACGAGCCGCTGTCTTTGGTGTTCATTGAGTACCCTGGGAACAAATTTTGCAAACATTTTTGTGCATGTTCAGATCGTCATGAATGACTCTGTGCACAGTTCCCTCAGTCACTTCAAATTGTTTAACAATCATCAGAGGAGATGTACGATGGTCCTCGTCCAGAAATTTGCAAATTTTGTCGATGTTAATGAACGGTTATTGTTGATGAGTTTTGCTGTATGAAATGGTACCATATAGGCTTTGTGAAAAGTTAGTGACAGTGTAAGTACAAAATTGAGTGGCACTGCTTTTAGTGTTTAGCAATTTTTAGACAACTTTATTAGTGAAACAATTGTTAGACTGCAAATAAATCCCCTCTTTTGTACTGTTGACCATGTTATTCTCCACTTTTTCAATTTATTACTCCAAGATAAACTTATATAGGAATACAAGTGAAATCATAAACTAGTCATTTACGTAAACCTCTTGTTGAGTCAAACAACGCCGTACGCTAAAGCTATCCATAATAATAAGTATTCACAACCTCTAATTGGATTACCTATAACGATATTTTGTTATCCTTTATATATATATATATATATATTCTCACGTCGTGTAGACGCGTTCTTGAGACTAGTAAAATGAGGTATCCTCTTGATAAGTCGGCAGACCTCGCAGAGACTCTATATCTTTATGATGTATTGTTTTTGTTTATGCCACGAAACTACGTAGTCGAGGAATCTAGGAGCAGTTTAGGTATGATACATTTTATTACTTATTATATCTAAATATTTCTTCTCTCTTCATAATGTATTTTTAACTCTGATACTGGTTCAGTCTTGTTCAACCGGATTGGTCTGTCCCAGTCATTCATTGAGCAACATCGGTGAGGTTGGCACCCTTAACTCACGGTTGGGTGTGGATGCATTCATGTATATGTGTGTGTCCGCATATATCTGTGTGTTTCTAAATATATTATATATATATATATATATATATATATATATATATATATATATATATATATATATATATATATATATATATATATATATATATATATATATATAAAATCAATAAATCAATCAATCAATATTTATTATTTCAAATGAAATAATAGAACACAGAGAAATATGTGCACATACATAAACCATTTTAAAATAATGTCATAATGTCGCGAGGGAGATAAAATAAGAGCTACCCAAGAGTTTATATCATTGGCTTTTTGCTGAATTGCAGAGACTTTTGCATTCAGTTCTTTTGTGAGCATTCTTTGGAATGTGGTCTTCGGTCATTGTCTCTTACCACGACCTCCTGGTAGTTGATGTAGTAGAAGACACTCAGCATGGAAGGTACTAATTGGATGCCGGATTTGATGACCAATCCGTGTCAATCACCAGTTCCTAACCTGAATATAGATGTGACTGCCCTGTGCGTGTGAAAAATTCTGTATTTGTTATGCGATCTTGGTATGTTACGCCATAGATGATGTGCAGACAATTTGTGTGAAATGTGTTTACTGCTTGTTTTTATTTTTGCGAATGCACGATCCCTGTCTCGCAGCCACGAAGAAACACTGGCAGACATAGTGTATTATACATCTGTAACTTCAGATGTATAATACACTATGTCTGCCAGTGTTAATGTATAATACACTATGTCTGCCACTGATGCTCGCTTTCCAATCTGTCAAATATCATTCATTGCCTTATAGGCTAATGCTCTCCTGTGAAGTATATTTTCCTCACCAGTGGGATTACAGCTGACGACCTTTGAGCCTAAGTAGATAAAACTAACTGTTCTTCTGAGTTTAGCATTATTTGCAATATTCCATTATCGTTATCAATGTTTAAACACATCTCCTTAGTTTTTGTTCCAGGCCAACAGTGTGTGCTTCGTATATTACGCGATTCAAATGATCTTGTGCTTTCTGTATTGAAGGCACAATTAAAACAATGTCATCTGCAATTTCTAGGTTTGATAACTTGATATCAGAAGTGAGCTCAATGCCTTCTTCAGGATCGGCTGCTTCTTTTAGAATGTGGTCGCTAATGATGACAAGTATACATTAGACTAAAGTATCTTCTTGTAATATGCCTTTCGTTATATTAAATACGAAAGATTGTTTTTCATTGATATTTACTACAGCCGTTTGATTAACGTATAGGCATTCGATTGCAGGACTGATTTTCTCTGGTAGGCTGGTACCTCGCAAGATTTTAAAGATTGCAGTTCTGTCCACACTGTCAAAAGCCTTCCAGAAATCGATGAATACAACAACTACCGAAAGGCACCATTCTTCATACATTTCAAGTAATCGTTTTAAAGTATGTGTTTGTTCAGTGTAACTGCGAGATGGCCTAAACCCACTTTGAGTGTTGCCAATGTCACTATCGAGGCTTCTTAGTCTATTCAGCAGTAATCGGTTGTACAGCTTTGCAGTATGATTGAGTAATGATATGCATATATAATTTGACATGTTACGCAAGTCACCTTTCTTGGGCAGAAAGACTTTCTCCAATCTATCTATATATATAGCAAATAAAATCACAGTTTAGGTGTTTCTGAAATAGACGGTCGATCGAACAGGAATTCGAGACTAGAAATAGGTAGTAATGTAACCACTACTACGCTAGTCGATACATCGATCTTCCACGACACGATCTATCGACCCTCGTAAAACAATGAACTAATTAACTACCTATCTCTGACTTCTGTCTTGTTTTCATCGTTCTATATGTATGTATGTTTTCTCTTTCTCTTAATTTCGAGTATATTTTTTTGACCGGCCACGTTCCTGGTGGCAAGGTTGTAAAAGAAAAGAAATTGTCATCCCTTGAATCGCAAGAATGTTTTTCAAATTTTGAAGGTGCCAGCTATCGCAGCCATTTGTAGACTATGAATTAGGGAGCTGCGCTTTTTGTCCCCAAATCCAAGTTCAGTCATACTTTGGTCCAAGCGGGTTGGTATATAACCCGTAGCACCAATAATGATGGGTATGAAGTTAAAGGTGTATCTTGGATACTGGATTTGTAAACTCCTCATCAATGTATGTATGTATGTATGTATGTATGTTATTCTGGTTTTATAATTTCACAAAGTTTTACCAATAGAGAGAGAGTCGGTTTCTAACATAGACACACGACTCTCTCATTCGAATTTACACAACATCAACTAGGTAGATTATGTATGCATGTATGCATGTGTGGATATGGATGTTATTGTATGTGTGGATATGTATGTTTTGAGTTGTATGTGTGCATGTGTATATGCTTTGTATCTGTACATGTGTATATGCAGTTATTAGATGCAACATTTTTGGAATGTTTTACATATTTTTACTGTTCCATTAATGGATTGTACTTGTAATTTCCTAACTAGTTGTGTTCTTTCTGTTCCTGTGAAGCCTAGCTTCTCAAGATTTGTATTGAGGCAGTTACTAACATATCCCAGTGCCCCAATAATCACAGGCATAAATCTGAAGGTGTAATCAGGGTACAGTATCTGCAGATTTCTCATCAGTTCTGCATAAATATTCTCCTTTTTGCTAATCTTTGATATTATATTGGCATCTGCTGGGCAGCTAACTTCCACTACTGTACATGCTTTCTTTTCCCTGTCGCATATCATAATATCTGGTCTGTTATGCCTGCATTTTATTGGGGCTTTTACTGGAACATTCCACCAGTACTCTTTCATATCATGTATATATGGATGTCTTCCACATTGCTGTAGCTTTTAATGTATTTATTATCGGGGCTATCTTTTCTACAGATTGCATTATACAGTGTTTTGGCCACTACATCATGCCTCAAAGGTAGATAGTACCGCGATGACATCTTTGGACAGCTGCTGATGACATGGGTGACATCTTCGATGTTAATTCTACAGTCTGCACTTGTTATCACATCTAGGTGTTTTGCCTGCATCCCTATCTCTTTTGTGAATCAGGTATTTCGTATTAATTTCCTGTTCTTGGATTGCAAAAGCGTATCCTTCAAAGTGGGAGCCAATATAGCGGTTGTTGGTCCAAGATAGACTACATTCCTTATCTATATTACTCTCACTCTGGAGCTTCCAGGCAACACATCCATGTATGATTTTTTGCTGATAAGTATGCAGTTTCTCATTCATGGATTTACTGCGATACTGCTGAGCGACGTCCCTGGGTGTGAGTTTTTGATTATCACACAAGGAATATCTCTCGAGGAGTTCCTTCCTAACTCTCATAATCTTATCTGTTTCATGCAGATAGACTTGCTCGAGAGACGGGCTCCTACGCTTCGAGGTTCGTAGATGTTGTCGGAGGGATATGATGCGACATTCAAATGCTGTCTGGACTGATGTTAGGCCTCAGCCTCCCTGCTTACGTTTCAAGGCGGTCTATGTCACTGTTGATGTGGAAGTTTCCGGTGTTGTTCATCTACCTTCTTCAGGTATCGGCGTTTTTCGCTAACAGCTCTCAATTCTTGTTTGAGGGTGATAAGCTTAAAGTGAAGAGTTCTGGTTCTACTGTTACCAAACATCGTCTCTATTTTATTTTTCACTCTTTGTTGGTGAGGAGTGAGTTTTTTTTTGTTTGTTGGCATGTAAGGAGCATTGTCACATATCCTATGGTTTTTCGTAGGTCAGCAATCTTTTTTTCTATTTTAGTTATATATGATGGTATTTTTGGTGGTGTTTTGTTCTTGTTAATATATCTGCTATCACCAAGATAATGCTTCACTGTCGTTGCTAAGGCATATAAACCGGCGTTGATTTGCCAAAATGTTGGGGTTTTTATCCGTCGTAAATATTAATCCCCTATTTCGTCAATAACACGTAATATTTCATTATTTGGTTTTTTATTTAACATTGTTGTTTTAATACGTTCAGCAAGAGCGATATTTATACATGAATTAATTTCTCTCTTGAAGATTTCGTTGAGGGAAATTTTCAATTGTTTATACTTTTGATTATTATCATTATCGATAGTATTTTCCACAATAGTCGAGGTAGACTCGGATGGTACACGTGGTGTCAAATTTCTTCGATTATTATTATTATTTCTTCGATTATTATTATTATCGATAGTGTTTTCCCCAGCATTCGAGGTAGACTTAGATGGTACACGTGATGTCAAGTTTCTTACAGGCATAGTTGTTTCAAGGCACTGTTCGACCTGGCTGCTAGGAAGTCTAGTAGCATGGCGACCTGTAGCATGTGTTGTTGATCCCATGTTTGTTGTGGGGGACTTACAATTAATAATATTTATCTTATTTTTAATTTTTACGTTCAACAAACGTCGCTTGTTGGCGTAATTGTTCCGCTGTGAAGTGATTTAGCTCTGGGTGTATTTCGTCCCAGTGTAGCTTCATTCTGTTCATATAGCCAATGGAGGGATTGTTTTTTGCCATTTTATAACAATTAAATAAATCATCATTAAGTTCGCAACTCCAAGAGAAATGCGATTTATAATTTCGGTTTCTTCTGTAGCTACAACTGAACAAATTTTGTTTACCTTTCTCGTTGTTTTTCTTCGGTACTTCCTTAATGTTGTTGTTGTTGATGTTGTGTTCACCATGCTCTTTGTAACAAATCCTTGTAAAATGAATTATGTATTTAGTCGGATATCTCTACGAATTCGAATAAAAGGTGTCTTCAGTAGATATAGTTAGGAGAATATCCAGTTATTCAACATGACTGGTAGTTGTGGCATTACTGTCGGATATAGTATTCATCTTAAATTTAATGAATAGTCTCCCACACATAAATATGCGACTGACGCGTTGACTGACTATGTATGTATGTATGTATGTATGTATGTATGTATGTATGTATGTATGTATTATTATTATTATTTGTATGTATGTATTATTATTATTTTTATTGTTTATATATATATATGTTTCTATGTTTTTTTTTCTTTTTCATTTCTTATATAAATAATAAAAATCTTTACACGCACAAACCCCACATCGTACCGTCCTGTGCCGTCTGTAATGTTTTTCTTGATGCCAACCCTTGTGGCCAATAAAGAAATCATTATTATTATTATTATGAGTGGGTTGGCAGCATCGGTAGAAGGTCGGACGCCATGCTTTGCAGCATAGAGTTACGGCCCTTTATGATCTGAGTTCAAATCCTGCCTAGGTTAACTTTGCCTTTCATCCTTACGGGGACGATAAAATAAAGTACCAGTTATGCACTGAGATAATTGCTGGCCTTGTGCCAAAAGTAGAAACAATTATTACCTTTGAATGGTTTGAAAAATAATAGTTTATTTTTATGACTGAATTACGTAGTCGAACTTTTTATACCTATTATTAAAAATACCTTTTGGAGATGTATTTTTATATTTTTAAATTTATATTTGAACTGCACACCTGCTCTTATTAACTTTATAAACTTTTGTAATGCTTATGATATATGTTTATTTACTGATTATGATATATGTCTTGCACTGTACTTAACCTTTCTGTAGCAGCATGTTTCTCTATACCAGCATGTTTTTTAATTTTTCAAAATTTGTAATGCTTTTAGCTGCTCCTAATTTTATTGCATTTATATACTTATTTTTGTCATATGCTTCTTCCCCTTTGCTATCTTTTCTTATATAAATGTAGATACTTATGCTTACTTCCATATTATGTATCCTCCTAATGTTCTTATGACAAACCTCTTATGACAAACTTCTGAATGTTTATCATTGATTGACCAACAGTTAAAAATATAGATATAATTATTTATATATAGTCTATCAAAGTTTTTTCGTCACACACCTGTGACATCACCAGCGGTACTATTATGTTTCCTCCCGTTGTATTGTAATGTCTATGCCATTTTTATTTATTTATTTATTCTTGTCTCTGTCTCTTTTTGCGCATGCGCTTGTGTGTGTGTTTTCTGTTTGGTGTGTGTGTTCGTGTCTGAGTCTATGTATGTTTGTATTCTATCTTTGTTCACTAGTATGCGTTTATATGTGGTTGTTGTTATTGTACCTGTGTACATTTATTTATATTTACCTTAGGTCAGTATTGTGTGTTTGTGTATGATTATTGTTGTTATTCCATTCATTTTTCTGTTTAACTTTGATTTTCTTAGTTCTATTTCAGTTGCTTTTCTGATTTGTCTACCCGTTGGGTACATCTTATGCTATAAACTACATTTCTAGTTTTACAATTTATTTGAGGATTTATTCTACATATAACACATTTCTTATTCATACAATGGGTTTTCTTAAATGGGCATGTTTTGCTGATGAGGGATTTTATGGTAGTTCCTGGCTTTTCTACCGCTTTAATTTTTAGATGCGTCTTTCTTGGGGCCTTTCTAAATAAACTTAGACAGGTAGTAGAACTATATACTAGGAGACCAAACAGACGGGAGATTCAACAACTTCGAAGAAAACCTGCAGAAGGCCTACTTAGCCTCATGCAGCGCACAAGGGATGGTGAAGTAGTGTGTCTACCTACAGACAAATCCGGTAGGATGTCAATAGACAGCATGCCAAACTACATCAAGGTTTTCCCTGCCCGTCCCTTCACTCTTTCTAATTTCTAATTCTTTCTTCTGATGAAGGATTAGCGTCCGAAATGTTAAGAGCCTCTTACTGTTATTTCAAGCGTTAAACTAATATATTCCTTCCATATACTGTACCGATTGTGTTGTTATTTCTGTTTACCTTTTACACCCACCCACACATACTAATAATAGATAAATAAAGGTGTAGAGCAAATTTTTCTCCCAGATCTGGCCATCTTTACCCCCTCCCACTTTTCACATTATTTTAATTTGTTTTTGGTTTGTATCTTTATATTTATATCAAAACTATAATAAAGTAAGGCCTGCGGGACTGCGTACGGTTTATTTCTTTTAATCCAGTAAGTAAAATAAGTTGGATTACTTTGAATAAATAATGAATGAATATTACATAATCTATGTCCTAAATTTTGAAACTAAATTTCGTAAACATAAATAATTTAAAATTGACTTCTTTTCAAATTTTTATTCACTTCCGGTATATCGTCGCCACCACCACCACTTCAAAGGACAAAAACCTAGAATACAAGATTAACTGGTCAAAATTATCGGCAGCAAAAGCCTACAGCAACGGTATGTCCCACTGCGGGCTCTGTAATTTAGAACTGCTATATATTTTAAGGTACGATAATATGCTGCTTAACAGCAAAATAGAAAGATCCATTTTTTGTTGGCATAAAATAGCTACTAGATTTATAAACTTCAAACCACCATGATTCGAACCAGCAATCCCAAAATTAGTACTGAACCACCTAGACTTTAACATATAGAATACATACTTTCACACCGCTATTAGCTATCACAGGACCATAAATCTCTGTACACTTATTCCACCCTCTCTCCACCAACCTCATTAAGATAGAGCAACCAACATCTACAACAAACGTTTATCAAATGACCTGTTAACCCATAAATAGTATACATCAATTAATCTCTATTTTATTGGTGCCTAGTTTACCGGACCCTCCACACAAATTTATCTACTTCTAAAATCTCGCCTCTCATGTTAGCACCAAGGAACACTTTCTTAAGAACTACTAAAATCTAACTCTTCATTTCTTTTATTTCTTTGTATTTTCCATTTCCTCATTTTCTTCTTCTTATTATTTTTTAATTTACCCTACATCAGTGCTACTCAAAGTGATGGTCCGCGGACCGGTGCCGGTACGCGAGCCATCAGCTACCGGTACGCGACCTTTCACACTAGTAAAGATTAAGGTTATATAATTTTTATTTTTGTGTTAATAAACTGCTTGTTATTTTTTTTTAATTACTTTTTTATGTTTTGATATTGTATTATTTGTTTACAAAATAATTAGAAGATAAAGAAATGGTCAACTTTTATTATATTCATTATATATATCGTTTCCGGTATAAATTAATATTACTACGAAATATTAGCGGTACGTGGCACATTGAAACAAAAATGCCGGTCCGCCACATCAGATAGTTTGAGAAGCACTGCCCTACATTGTATCTTACTTGTCACTTTTTACATCTATAACTTCTCTATATATTTACCATACATGTTTTATTATTGATGTTATTGTTTTAATTATACGCTGCTCTATTATTGATATTATTGTTTTGTTTTACGCTATTCCTCTATATAAGTCTTGCTTCGAGTGAATTATTTTCATATCTATGTGCTCTGATGTGTTGACAAGTGGTAAACAATGTATTGGAGATCGATTGACGCAATTAGCGAACTCTAGACACCTGATCAACGAAACAATTGTCAGTACTTTAAATAAAGCCCTTATTGTACAGCCAACTATGTTACTCTTCTTTCTTTAACTTATATATATATATATATATATATATATACGAAAAAGTATGACCCCGACGGCAGAGCTCAAGCCGTTTCGACGGCTATTTCTGGACTAAATTAGAATTTTTATCCTGGTGTATAAATAGCCCTATTTATTCACCAGGATAAAAATTCTAATTTAGTCCAGAAATAGCCGTCGAAACGGCTTGAGCTCTGCCGTCGGGGTCATACTTTTTCCTATTTCCCACTCTACTACCCTAAGTATTGAGTACTCTGGTGCGTTATGGTCCATTTGGTTCCTTACCACAATTCCTTTGTTATATATATATATATATATAACGTAGGAAGTTTGGTAAGGAACCAGATGGACCATAACACACCATTTACTCAATACTTAGGGTAGGGTAGTAGAGTGGGTAATAGGAGAATGTTTAACCCCGACGGCAGAGCTCAAGCCGTTTCGACGGCTATTTCTGGACAGAAATAGCCGTCGAAACGGCTTGAGTTCTGCCGTCGGGGTTAAACATTCTCCTATATATATATATAAATATAAATTAGCGAGAATCGTATTTCGGCTTTGGAATTAGCGAAAAACAACTTCCGAGATGTGTGGCAAGCGCTCAATAATTCTGACGAACCAGAGCTACAACATACGTTAAAGGCCAAACACACTGAGACGATGGTTAAACCGTCATCCGCACAGCCATAGAAACGACCAAGTAATTCGGGTCAAACAAAAAAAAATATGTGATTGAAAAAATTTACCCGGACCCCTGGATGGTTGGTAAAATACATCATTTGTCCGCTTAGACAAATAATGTTAGGCTTCTGGTAAGATGATTGAACAAGGAAGTCACTTTCTCAACAGGTTTTAGTTCAAGTGCAAGGCGAAGGAATGACCGTTACCGATACCTACGTGGGGCTCGACAAGGGAGGCAACCCTTATTTTTGGCGGATGAAATTCAGTATGTGTATATTATTGCAAAAATGCAAAATATCACAAAACGAATTAAGCTCTCAACAGAATGGTTATAAGTTAACAAAAACTATTCATCAGTTAATAGAATCAATTATATATATATATATATATAACGAAGGAAATGTGGTAAGGAACCAGATGGACCATAACGCACCAAAGTATTCAATACTTAGGGTAGTAGAGTGGGTAATAGGAACGTTCCTATATATATATATATATATATATATATATATATATATATATATATATATATATATATATATATATATATATATATATATATATATATATATGTATATATAGTGTATTTTGCAATACACTGTATGCTTAATTAAAAGCATTTCGAAGACCTTATGCTATTGTTTTAGAGTAGTGACAGTCTCACTTACTTTAGTTTTCAGCAAACAGGGGAGATAAAGCTGACAGAGCTCTGTTTCGCATTTTTTGATGCTTATCAAAGCTAACTACTCCTCCTGTTTGCCTCCTTTAAGATATGGTCGTTGTCCGACCATATCTTAAAGAAGTGGAACATTGTGAATTTTCCCTTTCTGCATGTTGCGAAGTGTTCACTGCATGTGGTGTTTCTGACAGAGGGGTCTCTCATTTGTTGTTTATGTATTCGTTCCGGTTTCACCAATGTAGTATTCTTTACATTGTGGGCAGGTCGCACAGTAAATCAAGGTTTTGGTTTTGCAATTAATGTTTGCATTAACTGTGAAAAACTGGTTATTTTTAAAGGAAAGTTGCCCACCCTCTTCAATGTGTTTACAAGTTCCGCATCAAGGGTCCCCGCATTTCTTAACTTGCATTGCTTCGGTGGATTGGCAGTATCCGTAGAGGGTCGGACGCCATGCTTTGCAGCAAAGAGTTACGGCCCTTTATGGTCTGAGTTCAAATCCCGCCGAGGTTAACTTTGCCTTTCATCCTTACGAGGTCGATAAAATAAAGTACCAGTAATACACTGGGATAATTCCTGGCAATGTGCCAAAAGTAGAAACAATTATTAGACGTAAATTTTGCCTTGGTAAGCAGTTTCTTTAGGTTGGGTGCTTGGCGTCTACTATATATAATTTGTGCGTCTTTTAGGAGTGCATTAATTTTAGGGGACTACTGGAGAATCGGGAGATATTGTTTAGCGGCTTTCACAATGTCCTTGGATTGTGAGTGATGACAAAAGGGTTAACTGTTTTTTTCCATTTTATTTTGTTGCTTTGTTTTCCTCAGTGTTGTCACTGGGATGTTCTGGGCTTTGGAGATGACTGTGTTGATGAGGTTCACCGGATATTCTTGTCTTTTAAGGAACTCTTTTAATTCATATAATCTTTTTTCCTGTAGTGTGGGGTGTGTTACTATGGTGCAGATGCGTCTTGCCATGTTAAAATGAATGTTCCTTTTGGTATGTGAGTGGTGTGCTGATCGAAAAATTCAAGTATTGGTGTGTGTCTGTTGGTTTGTAAAATAAGTCCGTTTTGATGTTTTCCCCTTACGGTATTTCCTTTTTATTACATTCCATGGTAAATTTTATTGCTTCGTGAAGACTGTTTATGATGGAATGGAATCTTTGCAGGTCTTCTTGGCTTCTATTCCAGAAGATGAAGCAGTCGTTTAGGTAGCGTTTCCATTTGTAATTAATGTAAGTGGCGAAGTCATGACTGAATGTTTCCTGCAGTTTGGAATGTAATTTTGCCTCTAGGTAACCCATAACAAGTGTTGCATATGTTGGGGCCACTTTGGTGCCCATGGCCATTCCTTTTATTTGTAAATACAGTTCGTTATCGAAAAGGAAGTGGTTGTTCTCCAGTAATAATTTGAGTCCTTCCAAAATAATTTTTTTGGGGAATCTCTCTGAAATGTAATCTGGGTGTTTTGTAATCCAGAAGTCAACAACTTCAATTCCTAAGTCGTGTGGGATGTTAGTATATAGGCTTGTTACGTCAAAGCTGACTAAGATTGTTTCTTGGTGTACTTTCTGGGGGATAAAGTTCAGGAATTCCGTATCATCTCTGATGAAGCTTGGCATTTTTTTTACATAAGGGTTTCAGTATGATGTCTAATAGGTTGCTTAGACGTTGTGTGCTTGAGGCTGGATCAGCAACAATTGGGCATCATTTTAAATCTGTCGGTTTCCGTACTTCAACATATGATGTATTTTTGCCTTTTATGTTGTTTTGGATTTCTCTGGATTTGTGAACCTTCGGTAAACCATAGAAATTGCCGGTTTGCATTTCGAAGTTGGTTAAGTAATTGATTTCCTTTAGTGTGAGGTTGTTTTGGTACTCAGTCGTCAGTTTGCCTACTTTAATCATCGATTTTCTTCGTTTTATTTTCTGTAAAAATCCTCGTTATTCAACTGTTCTAGGATCATATCCTTGTAGTAGTTTTTGTCCATGATGACGATTGCTCAACCTTTGTCCGCTTCTTTTATGATTATTGGGGAATCTTTTTGTAGTTTGTTTAGTGCTAGCAGTTGGTCTGTAGGAATGTTGCGTTTGTGTTTCGTCTCTGCAATATTTGACTGTCCGATCGTCGGAGGCAGGTTATGTATTCCTCTAGGTGTTTGTCTCTATTTAACGGAGGTTTGAAGTTCTTTTTGTTTCTCATTAGTGATTCCTCCTCATATTCTACACCCTGGAAGAATTCTCCTAGAAGTAATTTTTGACAAAAACCTTCTGTGTCTTTTATAAGGTCGGCTTGATCGGCTTTTGGAGTGGGTGTGAATTTCAGTCCATTTTCTAGCAATTTTATTTCCTGTTGTGTTAGTTTTTTGGCCGATATGTTGATTATTTTTGGTTCCTTTGGAGTTTTCCCGTCGAATGCCACTTGAAGGGTGGTGTTCTTTTCTTTTTTCCTTTCATTTGGTGGGAGGCACCTTGTTCTAAAAATAATTCCCATTTGAGATAGCGATGTTTCTGTTGTGGTGAAATATTCTGTTCACTGGCATTTCATGTTGATAATTTTCTGAACCGTAGTATTTTGTTTGGGGGTCTAGTTCTTCTGCTGTTCCGTTCGGTCTTCATATGTCTTTGATTTTGCCGCTGGTAATTGTTCTTGGGGTTTTGATAGTAGTCGTATCTGGTTCTGGTGTTCACAATTTGGTCTGTGTATAATTGTGTGTTCGGATTCTCCGATCTCTGGTTGATGTTTGTTTATTGCGTTAGAATTCTTCATTTCTTGAGTTTTTGTATATTACCGAATTTGAGGGTTTCTTATGGGCTTGTTTTTTTTATTCTATTTGGACTTTCCCATAGTTATTTTCATATTCTTGTAGCCATTGTGTTCTTGACTCCAAGATTTTCTTTGATTTTAATTCCTCTCTGGTTGCATCGTTTTTCCAAAGGTCAAAGAGTTTCCCCCGTTCATTGCCGATGCTCTTTTGTTTATTTCTTCTCTAATGGCGGTGTCACATTTTTCGAATTTTTCTTTAAATTTTGGCACTCTTAGACGGAATAGAGTCATTTCTATCTCAAGTTTCTGGAGTGCTAGATTTTGTCTTATTTTAGTTTCTTCATTTGGTTTTGATGTAATTTCTTTAATCCGGAATTTTCTCGGGAGGATAACTTGTTCTTTACTTCGCCATATCTCGTATGTGTCCGCTAGGTTTTCAATCCTCAAGGCTTTCCAGTAAGCCTGTTTTCTTTGGCTTAGTATTTGGTTCCAACTATTTTTCATTTGGTTTCTTTTTTTGAAAGCTTCTTTTTCCAGATTCAGTTCATTCCATTCTTTTAACGCATTTTGAACGATGGAATTCTGGCCGTGTGTCACTATTTCCGAGGGTGAGATTTGTTCTTATTTCTGGTGGTCTGCAATTAGGGAATCGAGCTTCTCCTTATAACTGCCTGTTTGTTATTCCATTTCATGTACGATATTAGTAAGAGAGTCGTACTTACTTTTAATTATGGAGAGTTTTTCTGAGATTTCCTGTAATATTGTCTCCGATTTGAGGGATTCAGTAACAGATTTTGAACGTGTGTTAGCCATTCTGTCGTGTACAAGGTGGTAGCATATTGGAAAATGTGTGAGATCCTTGGTACAGTTAGGTATATTTGAAAAAAGGAAAAGAATGACTTCCCTTGTAGTTCTAAATAATTTGATTTAATTTTATATGATAATATGAGTTGGTATATATATATATATATATATATATATATATATATATATATATATATATATATATATATATATATATATATATAAGAATTAAAATACTAGAGTGTGTTGGAGTTAAACACCCTCTTCGTATTATAGAAATGACAGTAAAGGTATAGCTCAATGTAATTAAACAGAGCCGAAGAATTATGAAAATAAACCAAAGAAGCCTTCAATACATCAAAAGTCTTTATTAGCCAACAATGTTTCGTCCTATTAAGGACTCATCAAGGCAATTAAAGCTATAAGAAGCACTATCGGCCAATACATGCCAAAAACTCAGAAGAATATGGAGTGTACATACATTAAAGCATATGAAAATTATCGGGTAAAAATTATCAAGTAAAAATTGTTAAGGAAGTTAATAACATTTTGAACCATATTACAAATATAGTCCAATGCAAAAATTAAAGCTAAACAAAGGTGGTGATATAGAGCGGGAATTATAATATAATATAATATAATATAATATAATATAATATAATATAATATAATTGATAATGATAATAATAATAATAATATTAAAAGGCCCAATATACACACATATATATATATATACATATGTACACATATATACATATATATCAATACACATTTCCATCAATACAAGCACAAACTAACCCTTATTAAGAGTTTAAATATAAATAAGAATAAGAATAATAAGAATAAGAATAAGAATAAAAATAAAAATAAAAATAAAAATAAAAATAAAAATAAAAATAAAAATAAAAATAAAAATAAAAATAAAAATAAAAATAAAAATATAATACATATATTATTTACAGTATAAAATGAAGAAGAAATGATTAAAAGTAAACATATAATATATAATAAACTATATAATTATATAATAGATAATCACCGGTTAATTTGCACAAACAATATAAATGTTACAATAACACTATAATAACAATATTATAATATAATATAACTTAACAAATCATATAGAGTTACAGACCGGGTGAGAAAAAATATTGTACAGAACTAAATTATGTTGGAAAAATTGTTGGAAAAATATCAAAACCATTGCAAGAAAACAGATGGAGGTCACATTTCTCTACAATTGGTGTAAATAAATATTATCCAAACATTACAAAAATTATAAAATATAAACATATTACAGAATTTACAAAATTTAACATAACATAATGGTACATTTAATAATCGGCAAATAATAAACATCAGTAGTACGTTTACAAAGAGTGGAATGATATAAAAAATTTCAATATAAAATATTGAACATAGTATAATATACATAATTACGTGGTTGGTGGACAGACATTTGTGAATAAGTGAATAAGAACCAGACAGAAAACTACGCACGGTAGTATAAATATATAAATAAAATCAACCGGAAATCGAAAAACAAAAACAAAAGTATTTACTTAGGTGTCACATGCAGTTAAGTAAAAAAATTAGGAAACAAACCCGGATAAATGACTAGAAAACCCTATTAAATTAATTAATATTGAAAGTATTTAAAACACATAATAAGTCAATACAAAATTAGCTATGGTTTAAGTAATCAAAATCTCCAAAGTTTAAGATATCACTATAAAAATATCTGGAAAAGAATGAAATATTCTACTATCAGTTGAATAACGTTATCTAATAAACGGACTTTAAGTAGAATTATGGTAGGCCAATGGGGACAGAAAAAAGAAATGTATGGAGGATACGAAGGAGCATAAAATCATAATCAATATACTGTATTATGCAATAGAAAGGAGCATAAAAGGGAATTAAATATAATTATAGTATATTTGAAGGGGCGAATGACAAGTGGGGGGGGGGGGGGGGGTAATTATCCAAGGAAGAATCCAAATAAAATAAAATAAAATAATATAAAATAAAATATATAATCAGATATAAACTCATAAGGTGTTAATAGTGAAAATATAATATAGATATGGTATGGTAGCCAAAGGACTATGAAAGCTAGAATGGAAAGCTGTTAAAAACCAATAATGATAATAATGATAATGATGGTGGTAAACAAAATGAACCTAAACTAAAAAGATAAGGGAATATAGCAACTAATGGATACAATTTACACTACTAGAACCTTTAGGTTTATAATAAAAGTAAGAATTTGAAATGGCGTGGGGGCAAGAAGAGAATATCTCAGACTTTCTATTAAGTAAGGTTTCCCTAGAGAAAATTATAGAGTGGGTCTCAAGGATACAGAGATTACAAAATTTAGTATGTGTTGAAAGGTTATTAGAGCGTGCTACTATTCGCCAATTAAGGCTATATGGTATATTAGCCCCCTTGAGATCCCAGATATGGTGTGCTAAAGAAGTAGAATTCTTAAACTTAACATGTTTAAAATTAGAGATATGAGAATTAAACCTAGTCTTAAAAGTGTTAGATGTAGAGCCTATATATGTGCTATTAGAGGAATTTGTTTTAACTACACAAGCATAAACGATGTTTTTAGAGAGGCAGTTACCGTTTAAAGGGCAGTTAGCACTCACTCTGCAGTTACACTTCCGGGTGCTATTGATCGGCTGAAGTAGTGATGCATCACACGTAGGGTTACTATGAGATAAGGTTTGCTCAGGTGGTAAGGTATTTATGGATCTATTCGGACTAGTAGTACGTAGAGAGGAGTATCCATCCCTAATTTTCCCATTGTTAGTGCTAGCTAAACGAGAACTAATATTAGGGGTGGTAGAGAATGAAAGTTTAATTACATTTTTATTAAAAATACTATTGTATTTATTAGTAGGAGGGAAATTTTTCTCTAAGATAGAAAAGAAAGACCTAGGGATGTTAGTTAATACTTCCTGATTATATGGCGGGTTAAAATAAGTATTTAGTCTCCTATTTTTATCCTTACCAACTCTACCGTTATCTAATATCCCCTTATTAAGATTTGGGTTACTACAAGGACTAGTTAAAACCACATTAAAAATACTATGGTATTTATTTTTAATAAAAATGTAATTAAACTTTCATTCTCTACCACCCCTAATATTAGTTCTCATTTAGCTAGCACTAACAATAGGAAAATTAGGGATGGATACTCCTCTCTACGTACTACTAGTCCGAATAGATCCATAAATACTGTCATTTCTATAATACGAAGAGGGTGTTTAACTCCAACACACTCTAGTATTTTAATTCTTATATATATATATATATATATATATATATATATATATATATATATATATACCAACTCATATTATCATATAAAATTAAATCAAATTATTTATAACTACAAGTAAAGTCATTCTTTTCCTTTTTTCAAATATACCTAACTGTACCAAGGATCTCACACATTTTCCAATATGCTACCACCTTGTACACGACAGAATGGCTAACACACGTTCAAAATCTGTTACTGAATCCCTCAAAACGGAGACAATATTACAGGAAATCTCAGAAAAACTCTCCATAATTAAAAGTAAGTACGACTCTCTTACTAATATCGTACATGAAATGGAATAACAAACAGGCAGTTATAAGGAGAAGCTCGATTCCCTAATTGCAGACCACCAGAAATAAGAACAAATCTCACCCTCGGAAATAGTGACACACGGCCAGAATTCCATCGTTCAAAATGCGTTAAAAGAATGGAATGAACTGAATCTGGAAAAAGAAGCTTTCAAAAAAAGAAACCAAATGAAAAATAGTTGGAACCAAATACTAAGCCAAAGAAAACAGGCTTACTGGAAAGCCTTGAGGATTGAAAACCTAGCGGACACATACGAGATATGGCGAAGTAAAGAACAAGTTATCCTCCCGAGAAAATTCCGGATTAAAGAAATTACATCAAAACCAAATGAAGAAACTAAAATAAGACAAAATCTAGCACTCCAGAAACTTGAGATAGAAATGACTCTATTCCGTCTAAGAGTGCCAACATTTAAAGAAAAATTTGAAAAATGTGACACCGCCATTAGAGAAGAAATAAACAAAAGAGCATCGGCAATGAACGGGGGAAACTCTTTGACCTTTGGAAGAACGATGCAACCAGAGAGGAATTAAAATCAAAGAAAATCTTGGAGTCAAGAACACAATGGCTACAAGAATATGAAAATAACTATAGGAAAGTCCAAATAGAATAAAAAAACAAGCCCATAAGAAACCCTCAAATTCGGTAATATACAAAAACTCAAGAAATGAAGAATTCTAACGCAATAAACAAACATCAACCAGAGATCGGAGAATCCGAACACACAATTATACACAGACCAAATTGTGAACACCAGAACCAGATACGACTACTATCAAAACCCCAAGAACAATTACCAGCGGCAAAATCAAAGACATATGAAGACCGAACGGAACAGCAGAAGAACTAGACCCCCAAACAAAATACTACGGTTCAGAAAATTATCAACATGAAATGCCAGTGAACAGAATATTTCACCACAACAGAAACATCGCTATCTCAAATGGGAATTATTTTTAGAACAAGGTGCCTCCCACCAAATGAAAGGACAAAAGAAAAGAACACCACCCTTCAAGTGGCATTCGACGGGAAAACTCCAAAGGAACCAAAAATAATCAACATATCGGCCAAAAAACTAACACAACAGGAAATAAAATTGCTAGAAAATGGACGGATTTCCGTCGAGTGGACTATGTATTGATGAACGAATAAATATTCTAAAGAGATTACGCAATAGCGATTGCCTAAACACGAGAAATGAATTCTTCACACGTTGTCCACACGTCTCGATACACCTCTTACGTAACTACAAAGCTTCGGATTGAATTACAACAACATCCTAATTTTCTTATCAACTAGAAATTTTTTGGACTTTCGCAGTTATCTTACTTACACCTCTCACACGCATTTTAGTATTGCCTGTGTGAAGTGATCGTTTCTGCGTATGCGCGTTCGTACGGTTGTCCTTCCTGTTCCGTATAACCATATCCATTACGAGCTGAGGATCCGCTAAGGTGAAACAATTGTTCGCGGTATAGTAAACTAACTGTTGTGTAACCACTTCTACCTAACTCGTCCCATGGACTGAGTGCTCTACCACTACGGATATTACCTTCCAGTGTTCTACCACTATATATATGTATATATATATATATAATAATAAATGTAATCTGAGTTTTTCGAATATTAATAATAACATTCTATTCGTTTGCAATTATGCAAACAAGCCTCAATTTTATAGCCATGTCAGTAAAATGAACCCTTCATTCTTGCTCTTGTGTTGGCAGTTCTGTTCACATGCCAACACAAGAGCAAGAATGAAGGGTCCATTCTACTGACATGGATATAAAATTTAGGGTTGTTTGCATAATTGCAAACGAATCGAATATTATTATTAATATTCGAAACACCCAGATTACATTTATTGTATTCACCCATGTAGAGCGAACATTTTCTTATATATATATAATATATATATATATATATATATATATATATATATATATATATATATATATATATATATATATATACTATAAAGTATGTCCATAGAATCATTTGATAATATATATACACCATTTCCTCTCCCAATTAGCATAATTAACCACACAAAAAATCAATTAGACCACGCTATAAGATTATATGAAGAAATAGTAAATAAATAAACGACACCAATCTCTTCGCGGCCAACCGCCATAGAATATTTACTCAACATTTCAACAGCACGTAGAAATCAATTAAATATACCGTCAACCATACACAATTAGGTATAAAATTAAAGTTAGAAATGCTTATACACATACCAGGATTATGTCCCTACCCTTGGGTTTCGTTCGCATTTTGATATATCCTATTAAGGATAAAATCTCGAGCTTCGAACTCATCAGGAGACAAACTCGTTAGGACAGATTATTTTCTTAGGTGGTCCCCGCCAAACACGAATTCAAAATGGCTAAGAATTGTGACGTGGCAGTTGTCAAGTCAGAAAGAATGTGATTGGTTGCTTACGGCGAGTGGGTTGGTTGCTAGAAAGGGCAGCCCAATATTGCCCAAATTGCATCTCAACCTTATGGGAGATTATTAAATATAAAGATATACATATACACAAACTAAACAAAGTCACAGATATATATGTGTTTTGGCAACCATTCACCATGTGGCTCAATGAAGAATTAATAAATTAAATAATCAGAACAATATACTATAAAGTATGTCCATAGAATCATTTGATAATATATATACACCATTTCCTCTCCCAATTAGCATAATTAACCACACAAAAAATCAATTAGACCAGGCTATAAGATTAAAAGGCACCAGGCTATAAGATTAAAAGGCACCTGACTTGACCACTGCCACGTCACAATTCTTAGCCCTTTTGAATTCGTGTTTGGCGGGGACCACTTTAGAAAATAATCTATCCTAACGAGTTTGTCTCCTGATGAGTTCGAAGCTCGAGATTTTATCCTTAATAAGATATATCAAAATGCGAACGAAACCCAAGGGTAGGGACATAATCCTGGTATGTGTATAAGCATTTCTAACTTTAATTTTATACCTAATTGTGTATGGTTGACGGTATATTTAATTGATTTCCACGTGCTGTTGAAATGTTGAGTAAATATTCTATGGCGGTTGGCCGCGAAGAGATTGGTGTCGTTTATTTATTTACTATTTCTTCATATAATCTTATAGCGTGGTCTAATTGATTTTTTGTGTGGTTAATTATGCTAATTGGGAGAGGAAATGGTGTATATATATTATCAAATGATTCTATGTACATACTTTATAGTATATTGCTCTGATTATTTTATTTATTTATTCTTCATTGAGCCACATCGTGAATGGTTGCCAAAACACATATATATCTGTGACTTTGTTTAGTTTGTGTATATGTATATCTTTATATATATATATATATATATATATATATATATATATATATATATATATATATATATATATATAAGAGAGTATTGAAGTTTGCTTGAAGCATTGTGGAACAATAAGTAAATATCTTTAAGACGTTTGGAAGCCTCGACAATGCAAATGGGTAAATCTCCGGGTAACAAGGTCCGGTGGTGGAGAGAGAGAGATGTAAGTGGGTGTACGTTGAGATGCGTGGTGTGTATAAGATGTGTGAGATGTGTAGAATGAAGGGAAGAGTATAAAGGATAAAAATAAAAATACGTCGTGTATAAGATAGAATGTGACAGGTGCAACCAATACTACATAGGTAGCACAATTCGACCTTTGCACATCCGGATCAAGGAACACACTAAAACCAGGGCTTCGTCTTTCCGGAAACACATAGACAAATGCGGAAACAAAGACGGAAGGCCCATTGTCACAATTCTAGCGACTGAAAGAAACGTCGGCACGTTACGTATCAAGGAAGCGCTTTTTATCAAACGACTGCAACCGCAAATAAACAACCGATCAGAGAGAAGCGAAATGAAATGGCTGGTTTAAGTTAACAAGCGATGCAACAACACACAACACACACACACACACACACACGCGCAAACGAGACAACTACACACACACACACAGTAGCATTCCACCATACGAACATACTACACTGCCAATACAGATGAACAAGGCAACAACACACACACACACACACACACACACACACACACACACACACACACACACACACACACACACACACACACACACACACACACACACACACACACACACACACACACACACTCAAGCGAGACAACAACACACGCACTTACACACACAGTAACATTTAACAAACAGGCAGAGAATGGACTGACAGCTAGCGCCATCCCACTCCCTCATTCGGCCGCTGACCTCTGTACCACCGACCCCATTTCACGCGCAGCGCGCTCTGCCGAATACCTCAGATATTCAAAACAACAAACAGCGAAAGACGCGTTCCGGACTTGTCCCACAGACAACCTTTTCCCCCACCCCTGAAAAAAACCCAGATGATGGATGTGAATTCGAAATATATAGGGACTATTAAATCTCTCCCAAGGTAACTCTCTCTTGTGTTGTTATTTTTATTTTTATCCTTTATACTCTTCCCTTCATTCTACACATCTCACACATCTTATACACACCACGCATCTCAACGTACACCCACTTACATCTCTCTCTCTCTCCACCACCGGACTTTGTTACCCGGAGATTTACCCATTTGCATTGTCGAGGCTTCCAAAAGACTTATATATATATATATATATATATATATATACACATATAAATGGTGGTTGTCTGCTCCCTGCAGAGCTTGGCCTCTTCTACCTATAATTACTTTTTTCTACCATGAATTTTGAGCCCTGAAAGGCGTTTGAAGAGATGACTGCGAATTCTGCAGTAATGTTTCATTTCATCATTGGCTCTTGTGATAAAGGCGAAACTCCAGAGTAACAAAACTCCCTATTCAGCCTTGATAAAATGAATATTACAACTTTACTTCGGTATTGAGTATTCTTTTCTCTCAGATGCCAACCACATACGGATATGTATATATATATATATACATACATATATACATATATACTCACACACACACACACACACACACACACACACACACACACACACACACACACACACACACACACACACACACACACACACGTCACACACACACATACATATATATATATATATATATATATATATATATATATATATATATATAGAGAGAGAGAGAGAGAGAGAGAAAGGTTAGTGCTCGACGGTTGAGCTCACGTCGTTTCGGGCATAGGACACTAACTTTTCACAATACATACACTCTACAGTCTCAAATATTGAGTACTTAGCTGAACATGGTCTTAATATTCTAAACTGGCAACTCCCAGATTTTCTTTCTCTCCCTTTCCTTCTCTTTCTTGGTCTCTTTCTCTCTCTCTCTCACTCACTCTCTCTCTTCCCCCCTCTCTCTCTCTCTCTCTCTCTCTCTCTCTCTCTCTCTCTTTCTCTCTCTCTCTCTCTCTCTCTCACTCTCTCTCTCTCTCAGTATATATATATATATATATATATATATATATATATATAAATCAGGAAAGAAGGTTTACATGGTTTGCTATACAGAAAAGTTTTTAATCACATAGCTTACATTTGTTTCACTGAACTGGTATGTCTAGAGATCGCTATCCGCTTAATTTTGCGTTACTCGATCGCCAATACAGAATTATAACCAGTCAGATCTTCGGAGCATGCGAGAATGAAGAAAATACACAGGCAAGAAAAGAAAAGAAAATACAGGCTACTATCTTAAGTAGTAATGGCATTCAATTAGAACAATAACAACAATTACAACAATGCTATCAATAAATTATTCAAGGAGACCCTAACATTACTTAGGTGGGGGGTATATAATGTATCTAATGTTACGGCGTGAAAACTAGCTGTCATAAGGCAAAATGAAGCGTTGACATGTACAGAGTATCGTAGTGTATATCAATATTAAATTATAAAGATAAGCTAGTTTTTACAGTCTTTCTCTTCATCTTCAACAGTATACATGAGTGGGACCACTGTCAAAGCTAAATAGTTGTAGAGTTAATACAGAGGTTAACGAATTAATATACGCATATATTTACGCACACACACATACACATACACATACACACACACACATATATATAAATATATATACACATATATACACATGCATGTGTACATAGACACATACATACACATCAATATACACTCGTACAAAAAATACATACATGCAAAGAGAAAAGCGTGCTAATTGTAATTAAGGCAAAAAGAAGGTAAAGTAACATTGTAGTAGTGAAATGAGAAAAACTAGGATTTAGGATCAAATGATGGCAGCAGCTGAGAAGGAGTAAGATTGTTGGTAGATGAGGTACTTACAGACAATTGTGTGGTATAGACTTGTGAAGGATATAGTATACTTAATGAATATATTTCTGTGGGTAGTATGTATCCTAATTTAAAGCTATGTTATGTTGGTTCGGTTCACGGAGGTTTGAATCTTATGAATTTAGTGGCTATTCTATGTCTGCAGAAGATAGATCTTTCTAACTTATTATTAAGTAGCCTTTTAACATTTCTAAGGATATACAATAGCTCAAGATCACACAGCCCGCAATAGGACATCCCTGTACTATAGGTTTTAGCAGCCGACAACTTCGACCAGTTGATACTGTAGTTAGTGTTGCTGTCCTTCAATTCCCATATTTTTCTGGCGAGGGTGGTGGAACCCATAAGTGCACGGTTTTTCATTGAGTGCCTGTGCACATACCATCTTTTCTTAAAAGAACCCGCGGTGGATCCTATGTAATTCCAGGTGGAGTTACCCGAGATGACAGTGCACATGTACACCAGGCTCGAATCGAGACATCTGTTCGCCAATGGGCACCTATCTGGGAGGTGACAGTTACAGTTTGAGGCGCTATTTTGTGCAGCTTTTACATTCCTATTTAGTACCCTGTTATAAGTGGGTTGTGATATATGCCCAATGGGGTTTTGCTGCTGCGCGTTTGTATGCGCTTGTGGTTGTGATGTTGTGATGAGTTTGTGCTTATGTATAGGTGCAATTGATTTACTAGAGATATTTCTGTGGTTGATCTTGCGTATGTGTGATTCTATGTTAGCTGCTGTTGAGAATGAGAGTTTAATAGTAGATCTATTGAGTATTTTGTGATATCTATGCGAGATAGGGAAGTGTTTAACTATTAGTTTAAAGAATGTAGAGGGCAGTCTAGTTTTTATAGAGGAGTTGAATATTGGGTTGAACCATAGGTATTTTCTTTGTCTGTTTCTTCTATTGTTTCTTGGGTTTACGTTATTAGTGTTTTGGCCGTTTACACCAGGTGTTACATGTCTAACCCTATGTCTAGTCAAGCTATTCCTATTATTATGTGAGCGGTTGGAGTAGTAATTACTAGGATTGTTTATGTTGTCCTTATTCACTATATACTGTAGTTTATCTTTATGACCGGCCCTACTTAATGCTGCATTATAATAGTCAGCATGCTCGTTAAAGATTTCTAGGTTTGAGGATAAGCGGGATATTCGGAGGGATATACTACGTGCTATGGATTTAATTATGGATTTGGGGTGATTTGAGTTGTAACTAATGTAGGCAAGATTTTCATTATTTTTGTGGAAAGGTTCTATTAATCCAGTATTTAGATTTAGAGTTACATCTAGAAAATTTACCTTGAATAATTTATTGATGGCATTGTTGTAATTGTTGTTATTGTTCTAATTGAATGCCATTACTACTTAAGATAGTAGCCTGTATTTTCTTTTCTTTTCTTGCCTGTGTATTTTCTTCATTCTCGCATGCTCCGAAGATCTGACTGGTTATAATTCTGTATTGGCGATCGAGTAACGCAAAATTAAGCGGATAGCGATCTCTAGACATACCAGTTTAGTGAAACAAATGTAAGCTATGTGATTAAAAACTTTTTTGTATAGCAAACCATGTAAACCTTCTTTCCTGATTTATTATTACTCCAAGTGTTTACAACATAGGAATTACAGCATACCTGCAGCATCACTATGAAAACGCCTTGTTGAGTCAAACCAAGCCAAGCGTTAATATCATCCACTACCTGGAATACCATAACTGGACTTCACCTAAGTGGACTGCATTTAACTATTATTTGTTAATCCGTATATATATATATATATATATATATATATATATATATATATATATATATATATATATATATACATATATATCAAGGTATGTATTGAGTTAGAAACTCAAAATAGTCTCATTACAGAATGACATACATTACAGAACACATACATGTATATGTCTGTGTTCGTTTTTCTTTTTTGTTCAGTTATATACATATATATATTCATTTTATTAAGGATAAATAGTGAGTCGTGTTACTTTGGAGCTTCGCTTGTTTATCACCGGGTCATCCACATAAGGATATATCTGAAACGGGCTCCTTTGGTGAGAAGATCCATCTGCTGCCAACACCCTTCAAACGGAGGGCTGGGAATGCCGTGGCTGACGATGCGCAAACACGCGCTCAGGTTGCGGCACCTCCACGTATTCCTCACCGGACAACCGGTGTGGGCCCCGTTCGTGAGGCGAGCCTTCCCACGACTCGTCTCGCTGACCGAGCTGCAGTCCTGGGTCAAGCAAAGACCGAGGAAAATGGGCGACTGGCACATCGAATGTGCTCAGGCGCTCACAGTCCTCTGGCAAACGGACCCGGTGATCAGTGGAGACTCCACTTCGACATTCTATAGAGGGTTGGTCCGCACAAGTGCGACGACGCGCTCGGAGAATCTCTAGGCGTAGAGGAGGACGAACTGGCCAGTCTGTTCGGTAGGACCTTCCGCCCGGGACCAATGGACAACTTCCAAAAGTCCCTGGCCTGGCAATGCTACCGAAGAGCTCTACCAGTTCGAGACAAGCTCTACAGACACGGGCGCCCGAGCAGGGACCCTTCGAAAAAGATCTGTCCGAGATGCGTGCGCGACGAGGAAACCGTCACACACGCACTTGTACACTGCCCGGGCGTTACCGACCTGTGGGGCTATGTAGAACGACTATTGTCGCGGGTGGGACGAATCCAGTTGACCACCGAGTCCATTGTCATGATCAAACCACCACCCTTCTTCAAAAACGAGGGAGAAGCGGTTTTCCTATGTGTTATGGCTATGGTGAAAGAGGTTATATAGTGGACGAGGTTAAAAGGGCTTTGGTCAGACACCTTTCTCTCCGGCGAGCAACTGATTCGTTTTTTCAAATATAATTTTGTAAGAAGAATCAGGATGGAGAGAGAGGTGCTGTACCTCAGCAAATTTTATAAAAGGTGGGTGAATGTGGCAAAGATGGCCCGAGTGGTTGGACCGTCTCTCTATATAAGCCTGTATGTTGAGGAAAAAGCGGAAGGGAGTACTCACTCTTGGTGCTCCTGGAGATGAGGGTTGTACATTTTTTCGGGGTGTGTACAACCCCTGTGTAACGCCTCCCCCCTATTGGGGGATATCAATTGTTATTTGTTATTTTATTAATAGTTTTATTTTCATATACCTGTATGCAAACTCCCCATTTGTATTTATCCCCTTCTTTTGTGCCCTTGTGGCTAATAAAGAAATTTATCTATCTTTTAAATTGTATTTGTGAAGAAACATATCTATCTATCTATGCTGTTTAAATGCGCGTGGCCTGGGCTCAACTTGGAAGCAAGCAATGCTTCTAAATGACCTCAGGTCGCAACGTATAGATGTGATGGTTATTTGCGAGGCCCGGATCAGCAACGTGCGACAGCTGGCCCCCACCTTTGATGACTTTGAGATGCACGCATCTCTCTGTCAGCCCGGAAGTGGGGGTGGAGTTGTCGTTCTGCTGCAAAAACATCTGGGTCTCGCAACACAGATGGTACATATGGACCCGGAGGGTCGACTAGTGGTTCTGGACCTTGGCAGTGGTAAAGGCGGAGCGTTTAGGTTGGTAGCCGCCTACGGCCCTTTCGGGTCAATGCGGTCGGACTTCTTCCATCGTCTGGAGACTTTTCTAGGGATGTCCCGCTCCTTGCTATTAGTGGGGGACTGGAATGGTATCCTAGATGCACGCTGGGACTACGTAGGGGCCTGCCCCGATGAGAGGGGTGTAATAGCCTCAAAGGGTTAATCGGTCGATTTGACCTGGCCGATAGATATCGACTAGATTTTCCGACTGCGCCAACCTGGACTTGGGCAAATCGTAGCGGATCATCTAGGTCGTACCTAGATAGGTTCTTAGTTAGAATTAAGGATAAGGACTTTTTAAGTTGTCCAAAAATGCGCATGGTTGGCTATTCAGACCACAAATTAGTGACCTGCATGGTCAACCTTGACAGAACTCATAGACAGGGCCCCGGTTACTGGAAGCTCAACTTGTCCTTGCCGGCAAGTAGAGCCTACAGGAATCGGATTAGTACGTTAGTTAAGGAACGGTTGACTGGAGCGATCGTCAACAGCAGGTGGTGGGTATCTCTAAAGAGAGAGATTAGAGTAGTCTCGATAGAATTTAGTAAGGTTCTAGCTGCGGATAGGAATAGGAAGGAAAGGGAGCTAATAGATAGAGTAGAAGAGGCAATTAGAAGCGGCGACGTGGCCAGAGTGCTAGCGTCGAGAACGGCTTTGAGCCAGTTTTTCGACGCGAAGCACGAAGGCTGCGTTGTCCGAAGTAAAATACGTGCTCTAGGGAACGAGGGGACCAAAGCTGTTAGCTGGGCCCGCGTGACAGAGGCCAACAGTGGAACTAAATCCACCATCCGGTCTTTGCGAGACCTGGATGGACGGGCGATTCTTGAGCCTAAGCAGATGTGTGAGGCCTTTCAAAGGCACTTTGCCCGACTGTTCGGGAGGGGCGGGGAGCCGGTTGGGAACGTGGACTTCGGTCCATACCTCGACGGCCTGCCGCGCCTCTCGGACAGGGAGGCGAAGTCCTGCGAGGAACCGATTTCGGCCGCTGAGATAGAGGACGTGCTGAGCCAATGCGGCAAACGCAAATCCCCGGGTCTCGATGGTCTTCCTTACGAATTATATCTAGCTATGCCGGACTTGTTCCCCGATCTCCTCGAGGCGGTCTACTGCAACTGGCAACAGAACGGGAGAATTCCCTGTACTGTGACCAAGGGCGTAGTCACGCTAGTGAGGAAGGACGAGAACAAGGGGGACGAAATAAGTAACTTCAGGCCCATAACTCTGCTAAATACAGAGTTACAGATTTTGGCCAAGGTGCTAGCAAAGAGGTTGGCGCTTGTCGTGGGCAACCTGGTGGGAGATGCGCAGACATGCGCTATCCCGTCCAGGTCCATCCATGACAACCTCCACCTCATGCGATACATCATAGAGAGGGTTGGGAACGAACCCGGCTTTGGTGGGGCTCTGATCAACTTGGATCAATCTAAGGCGTTCGATAGGGTCGACCATGGTTACCTGGATGCGGTGCTAGCGGCGGCAGGCTTCGGACCCGTTTTCAGGGGCTGGATCACTGCTATGCACAGCAGCCGCATCTGCTCTAGGGTCAAGGTGAACGGCTACCTCTCGGAGCCGTTCAAAATCGCGCGGTCCATCCGACAAGGGTGCCCTCTCTCCTCCCTTCTGTATGTGTTGACTCTCGAGCCACTACTGCGGAAGTTGGAGTTGTTGCAGGGCATCCCTTTGGAACCGGGATTGCGGAAAGCGGTGTCGGCCTACGCCGATGACGTGACAGTAATGGTGTCGACGGCCTCCGAAATCGAGGCGGTCGGCACCTTACTGGAGGAGTACGAAAAGTTCACAGGGGCTAAGCCGAACCGGGACAAGTCGATCGGTTTGCAACTCGGCACGTGGAGGGGCAGACCGATGCCCTCCGATGGCGTCGTCGGACGCTGGACGGAGGGCCCGGTGAAGTTGCTCGGGGTCTGGTTCGGACCGGACCTCCAGGTGGAGAAAAACTGGGCGGAGGTTACGAACAGGGTGTTTGCACTGACCCAGAAGTGGGCCAGTTGCAAACTATCCCTGAAAGGTCGGGCGGAGGTGGCGAACACCTACATAGCGTCCGTCATCTACTACCGCCTGACCGTAGTGCCCTGCCCAAGGGAAACCCTCACCAAGATGGAGCGCGCGCTCTTCCAATTCCTTTGGAAGAGGCGGGCTCCTATGGTGAGGAGATCCATCTGCTGTCAACACCCTTCGAAAGGAGGGCTGGGGATGCCGTGGCTAATGATGCGTAAACACGCATTAAGGCTACGGCACCTCTACGTATTCCTCACCGGACAACCGGTGTGGGCCTCGTTTGTGAGACGAACCTTTCCCAGACTCGTCTCACTCACCGAGCTGCAATCCTGGGTCAAGCAAAGACCGAGAAAACTGGGCGCCTGGCACACTGAGTGTGCCCAGGCGCTCACCGCCCTCTGGCAGGCGGATCCGGTTATCAGTGGAGACTCCACCGCAACATTCTATAGAGGGCTGGTACGCAGCAGGTGCGACGACGCCCTCGGAGAAGCCCTAGACATGGAGGAGGACGAACTGGCCGGCCTGTTCGGTAGGACATTCAGCCCGGGACCTATGGACAACTTCCAGAAGTCCCTGGCCTGGCAGTGCTACCGAGGGGCTTTACCCGTTCGAGAAAGGCTCTACAGACACGGGCGCCCGGGTAGGGACCCCGCCAAAAAGATCTGTCCCAGATGCGTGTGCGACGAGGAAACCGTTGCACACGCATTGGTACACTGCTCGGGCGTAGCCGATCTGTGGGGCTATGTCGAACAACTGCTGTCAAGGGTGGGACCGATCCGGTTGACCACCGAGTCTATTGTAATGATCAAGCCGCCTCCCCCCTTCAAAGATGAAGCAGAGGCGGTGTTTCTGTGCGTAATAGCCATGGCGAAAGAGGTTGTATGGTGGACGCGTCTGAAAGGACTGAGGTCAGGCACCTTTCTCTCTGGCCAACAACTGGTCCGTTTCTTCCGATATCATTTCGGAAGAAGGATCAGGATGGAGAGAGAGGTGCTGCACCCCAGCCGTTTCTATGAAAGATGGGTGAAAGTGGCGAGAATGGCCCGTGTGAATGGGCCTTCACTCTACATCAGACTATAGGTGAGGAAGATGAAAGACCAAGGGAGCACCCCTTCTCTGTGCTCCTGAGGAGAAGGGTTGCACACTTTTTTCGGGGGTGTGTGCGACCCCCAAGGCGCCTCCTCTCTATTGAGGATTTTGTTAAAAATTTTATTTTTTGTTATATCTTATTTTATTTTTATATTTTGTTATTGCCTCCTCCTTATTGAGGACGCCTTTTTGTGTAAACTCCCCCCTTTGTACTTGTCCCACTTTTGATGCCCTAGTGGCAAATAAAAGAAACATATCTATCTATCTATCTATCTATCTATCTATCTATCTATCTATCTATCTATCTATCTATCTATCTATCTATCTCATAGATCTAGCTGTCGTCTGTTCTACAGCGTAGATGTAATTCACTTCGCGCAGAAGTTTTGTTCAAATTTATTGCGGAAATTTTGTAAGTTCAATTTTAATTTTGATACTATTGTATAGCTTGACCCCCCATCTGAACTGTCAGGCGGTGGGTCAGCTCATCTTTGCCCCTCCCAGGGGTGAAAAACCTGTTTTAAAAAATTTTGTGGCATAAAAAATTTCAATCGTCTGACAGAAATGTTAAACGAAGCTAACGAAAATAGTGGTGGGGGGACAGCGGTAAGAGTTGTAAGCTCGCACGCTTTAGTCCCCCTTCCTTCCCAACTAACGTCATAGAGAAGGAAAGAAAAAATAAAATAAAAACAGACGAATCTGCGGAGAAAAATGACGAAAACACAAATCTGGACATTGATTCCAACAACAACAAAAAAAAAAATTTGAAAAATTGCATGACAATATTAATACCACAAACAAAGACACAACAAACACAAAAATAACATTTGAAAACAACATCATAACAGAAAGCAAAGCAGACGACAAAGTCAACACCAATAATATTTCATTTGCACAAACAACAAAGAAATCTTTGACATATATACCTGAAAATATTTCAGATGTGGCACAAAGAATTACAGACGCCAAACAATACATAACTCAAGGGGAAAATGGTATTTTATCGGTAAAAATGCCTCAAGAACTCACCAAAGACATTGAAAGTCGGACGGTCGTTTTCCGCACCATCAACAACATTTCTAAAAAACCTCAACAGCCAACACAAACAGAAATCAAAGCAGTACTTACAGAAGTACTTAATGAAACCACTTTCATAAGAAGAGACAGACTGTATGGAAGCCTAGCGATTATTATAAAGAACGAATCGGCGGCAAAAAAATGTGCTTTGTCGCCGATTCGTTCGACAAATTTTACCTTTTATCCATCTTATATGGGTAAAAGAACCCAGCGCATATGGCTGGATGCGATGATGCCAGATGTGGACTACTGCTGGCTCATAGCTGGCTTCATCGATCCAGCGAATGACAATGTGATTTCCATTGGGAAAACCACAGGCATTGCGTTCAGTGGAACAGGTATAGAACTTGTAGTGCAAATGAAGCCTGAACGCATTGCCCAAATACCCGACAGAATCCTATTAGAGGGCCACGGGTATATAAACATTAGCGTGGAGGGGAGAAGGCCGTCCTGTCATATCTGTGCAGGCAGAGGGCACCTGAAGGCGGCTTGTCCCCAACTCAACAAGAAGAAAACCCTGCTACCAACAAAAGCTCCACCACCACCACAACAGATAAACAAACAACAAAACTCAGTCCCACCTAACCCGTCCCTCAGTAAAACTACACCACCACCACAACACAAACAGTCACAACACATTACCCCAAAACAAAACACAGTCCCACCCAACCCCTCACTCAATAAAACAACACAACCACCGCAGCCACAACACACAACACAGTCTAACATAGTGACATCCATCTCCCCCACAAAGAAAACCAACACGGAAACATTACCAGCAAACATCCCTCTTCCTTCCAACACTGAAGATAACCCAACGAATTCGGAGGAAGAAACGGAGTCCTTCAGACAAATTAAAAGGAAAAAAAGAAAACATGTGCAAAACACACAAGGCCAAACAACCCCTACCAAAATGTCAACACAATCCAACAAAACGCAAAACACCCCTCCAGCAACAAACAAAACAAAACCTGCCCCTCCCCTCTTCGAAACACTCACACCATCCGAAAAAAAGACATTACACTATACTTACATCAACAGAAACAATAATAAATTAAATGAACTCATAAACAATAACCCTTCGGTACAAACCGAAGGTGTAAACTTTGTTTCTTCAGAAAACTACCCACATTTAAAATTAATAAAGATCCCAATGAACCTCTACCAAAAACTAAAAAAGGATTTTAAGGAGGACGTAGGACCACCCTCTGTCAAACCCATAAACCGCGTCCTACTAAAAAACTTTCACCCTCCCCTCCCCCTCCCCAACACAACCCCAAACACCCCAACCCCACCACACACTGACGACCCCACACCACCACAAGACACCCCTTCACCCAACACCCCCGACCCCATGGAAGTCGTGCGACCCGAACCCCGGGAAGCAGAAAGGGAGGTCTCTACACTCTCCTTTGGCTTTGCCGCCCACATGGATGTGTTAAGAGTAGGATGTTTGAATGCACGTGGCCTGGGCTCAACTTGGAAGCAAGCAAAGCTTCTAAATGACCTCAGGTCACGTGGTATAAATGTAATGGTTATCTGTGAGACTCGGATCAGCGTCGTGCGGCAGCTGGCCCCTACCTTCGATGACTTTGAGGTGCATGCATCTCTCTGCCAACCTGGAGGTGGGGGTGGGGTTGTCGTACTGCTGGAAAAACACCTGGGTCTCGCCGTACATGTTGTTAACTCGGACCCGGAAGGTCGTTTGTTGGTGCTAGACGTTGGCAGTAGTGGAGGTGCGGCCTTGAGACTGGTCGCCGTCTACTCCCCTTTCGGAGCTGAACGAACCGACTTCTTCCAGCGTCTGGAGACTTTTCTGGGAACGTCGCGTTCCCTGCTTCTAGCGGGGGATTGGAATGACATCCTAGATGCACGTTGGGACTATGCAGGAGCATGTCCTAATAGAGGGGGGTGTAAGAGCCTCAAGGGGTTACTCGACCGTTTTAACTTGGTCGATAGATATCGACTAGATTTTCCAACTGTGCCAACCTGGACTTGGACGAACCACAGTGGTCAATCTAGATCGTACTTAGATAGATTCTTAGTTAGAAGTAAGGATAGGGACATATTAAGCTGTCTAGAAATGCTCACGGTTGGCTACACAGATCACAAATTAGTGACCTGCGTAGTCAATCTCGAGTAAACACATAGACAGGGTCCCGGTTACTGGAAACTTAATTTGTCTTTACCGGCAAAAGAGGCTTGCAGAAACCGGATTAACAGATTAGTTAAGGAGAGGTTGACGGGTGAAATCGTCAACAACCGATGGTGGGCATCTCTCAAAAGAGAGATTAGAACAGAATCAATAAGTTATAGCAAGATGTTAGCTGCCGATAGGAATAGGAACGAGAAAGAATTAACAGGTAAATTAGAAGAGGCAATCAAGAGCGAAGATGTGGCCAGAGTGCTGGCATCGAGGACGGCCTTGAGCCAGTTTTTCGATGCAAAGCACGAAGGCTGCGTCATTCGAAGTAAAATACGTGCTCTAGGTAATGAGGGGGCCAAAGCCGTTGGCTGGGCCCGCGTGACAAGCTAAGAGTGGAAATCGATCCACCATCCGGTCTTTGCAAGACGAGGATGGACGGGTGATCCAGGACCCTAAGCAGATGTGCGAGGCCTTTCAAAGCACTTTGCCCGATTGTTCGGGGGAGGCGAGGGTCCGGGCGGGGACGTGGATTTCGGTCCATACCTCGACGGCCTGCCGCGTCTCTCGAGCGAAGAGGCAGAGTCCTGCGAGGGACCAATCTCGGCTGATGAGATCGGGGATGCGCTGAGCCAATGCAGCAGACGCAAATCTCCAGGTCTCGATGGTATACCTTACGAACTTTATTTAGCAATGCCGGTCTTCTTCTCCGAACTCCTCGAAGCAGTCTACTGCAATTGGCAGCAGAACGGGAGAATTCCTTGTTCTGTAGCCAAAGGCGTAGTCTCGCTGGTGAGGAAGGACGAGAACAAGGAGGATAGTATAAATAATTTTCGGCCCATAACCCTGCTAAACACAGAGTTAAAGATTTTGGCCAAGGTGTTAGCAAAGAGGTTGGCGCTTGTCGTGGGTGGCCTGGTGGGAGATGCGCAGACATGTGCTATCCCATCCAGGTCCATTCACAACAACCTCCACCTCATGCGATACATCATAGAGAGGGTTGGCAACAAACCCGGCTTCGGTGGGGCCCTGATCAACTTGGATCAGTCTAAGGCGTTCGATAGGGTCGACCATGGTTACCTGGATGCGGTGCTAGCGGCGGCTAGGTTCGTTCCTGTTTTCAGAGGCTGGATCACTGCCTTACATAGCAACCACATCTGTTCTAGGATCAAGGTGAACGGCTACCTTTCGAAGCCGTTCGAAATCACACGATCCATTCGACAGGGGTGCCCTCTCTCCTCCCTTCTGTACGTATTGACTCTCGAGCCTTTACTGAGGAAGTTGGAGTTGTTGCAGGGTATCCCCCTGGTACCAGGATTGAGCAAAGCGGTGTCGGCCTACGCCGATGACGTAACAGTAATGGTATCGACCGACTCGGAGATCGAGGCGATCGGTACCTTACTGGAGGAATACGAAAGGTTGTCAGGAGCGAAACTGAACCGGGAAAAATCCATCGGGCTGCAACTGGGAACGTGGAGAGGCAGACCGATGCCTCCCGACGGTGTCGTGGACACTGGACGGAGGTTGGTTGGGGTCTGGTTTGGACCGGACCTCCAGGTGGAAAAGAACTGGGGCGAGGTTACGAACAAGGTGTTTGCACTAACCCAGAAATGGGCCAAGTGTAAGCTGTCCCTAAAAGGTCGGGCGGAGGTGGCGAACATTTACATAGCGTCCGTCACTTACTACCGCCTGACTGTCGTGCCTTGCCCTAAGGAAACACTTACCACCATGGAACGCATGCTCTTTCAATTTCTTTGGAAGAAGCGCCCTCCTATGGTGAGAAGATCCATCTGCTGCCAACAACCTTCGAAAGGAGGGCTGGGGATGCCGTGGTTGATGATGCGTAGGCACGCATTAAGGCTACGGCACCTACAGGTATTCCTCACTGGTCAACCGGTGTGGGCTCCGTTCGTGAGACGAGCCTTTCCGAGACTCGTCTCGCTCACCGAGCTGCAATCCTGGGTCAAGCAAAGATCCGGAAAACTGGGTGACTGGCACACTGAATGTGCCCAGGCGCTCAGGGCTCTCTGGCAAGCGGACCCGGCGATCGGTGGAGAATCCACCTCGTCATTCTATAGAGGGCTGGTGGCTAGCAGGGGCGATGACACCCTTGGAGAGTCGCTGGACATGGAAGAGTACGAACTGGCCAGCCTGTTCGGTAGGACTTTCGGTCCGGGACCAATGGACAACTTCCAGAAGTCACTGGCCTGGCAGTGCTACCGGGGGGCTCTACCCGTTCGAGAAAAGTTCTACAGACACGGGCGCCCGGGCAGGGATCCCTCGAAAAAGATTTGTCTTAGATGTATGCGTCACGAAGAAACCGTTGAAGATGGGAAGGGAAAGCCATGCCTACTTGACCAGCAGGTAGTAGCAGACATGGACAAAGAAAGGCCAACATCATCGCCTCAACATCTAGAAGTGGAACAAGCTTCAGCTGCTTGTAAGCAACTGAACACGCCTGATGTCACAAACGTCACATGTATCCACACACAGAAAGATATATATGTAGTAAACACTTCCTTTCGTAAAGAAATGGAAATTCACACAACAAAAAATAAACGAAGTTAATGCATAAACGAAGAAAATAGAACACTGATGGAGACCATCAGAAACAACCCTTTGGTCAAAACCGAAGGGAAAACTTTGGATAGCTCCAACAAAAACAAAAAAAATGAACCTAACAAAAATGAACCTAAAACTGATCAGGGACGCTATAGGAACTTATAGATCCCTAAAAGAAACATTTGTAGAGGACGTGGGGAATTCCTGCGTGAAACCAATCAACCGCGTCCTCTACAAAGGCCTCCCCACCACAGGCACCCCCACCCAAGTCATCCCCACCCCACCAGACACCCCTTCCCCACCAAACACCTCCGTCCCCACCCCGCCAGAAACCACCACCCCACCCAACAACCCATCCCCCACCCTCACGGAAATTGTGCAGCCCTATACCCGGGACGCAGAGCGGTAAGTGCCCTTTCTCTTCACCACCAACATGGCTATGCTAAGAGTAGGCTGTCTAAATGCGCGTGGCCTGGGCTCAACTTGGAAACAAGCAATGCTTCTAAATGACCTCAGGTCACAACGTATAGATGTGATGGTTATTTGCGAGGCCCGGATCAGCAACGTGCGACAGCTGGCCCCCACCTTTGATGACTTTGAGATGCACGCATCTCTCTGTCAGCCCGGAGGTGGGGGTGAGGTTGTCGTTCTGCTGCAAAAACATCTGGGTCTCGCAACACAGACGGTACATTTGGACCCGGAGGGTCGACTAGTGGTTCTGGACCTTGGCAGTGGTGAAGGCGGAGCGTTTAGGTTGGTAGCCGCCTACTGCCCTTTCGGGTCAATGCGGCCGGACTTCTTCCATCGTCTGGAGACTTTTTTAGGGACGTCCCGCTCCTTGCTATTAGTGGGGGACTGGAATGGTATCCTAGATGCACGCTGGGACTACGTAGGGGCCTGTCCCAATAGAGAGGGGTGTAATAGCCTCAAAGGGTTAATCGGTCGATTTGACCTGGCCGATAGATATTGACTAGATTTTCCGACTGCGCCAACCTGGACTTGGGCAAATCGTAGCGGATCATCTAGGTCGTACCTAGATAGGTTCTTAGTTAGAAATAAGGATAAGGACTTTTTAAGTTGTCCAAAAATGCGCATGGTTGGCTATTCAGACCACAAGTTAGTGAGCTGCATGGTCAACCTTGACAGAACGCATAGACAGGGACCCGGTTACTGGAAGCTCAACTTGTCCTTACCGGCATGTAAGGCTTACAGGGACCGGATTAGCACTTTAGTTAAGGAGCGGTTGACGGGCGCCATCGTCAACAGCAGGTGGTAGGGATCTCTCAAAAGAGAGATTAGAGTAGTCTCTATAGAATTTAGTAAGGAGTTAGCTTCAAATAGAAATAGGAAGGAAAGGGAGTTGGTAGATAGTGTAGAAGAGGCAATTAGAAGCGGCGACGTGGCCAGAGTGCTAGCGTCCAGAACGGCCCTGGCCAGTTCTTCGACGCGAAACACGAAGGCTGCATCGTCCAAAGCAAAATACGTGCTCTGGGAAACGAGGGGACCAAAGCTGTTAGCTGGGCCCGCGTGACAGAAGCCAAAAGAGGGAGTAGATCCACTATCCGGTCTTTGCGAGACCAGGATGGACGGGTGATCCTTGAACCTAAGCAGATGTGCGAGGCTTTTCAAAAGCACTTTGCCGGATTATTCGGAAGGGGCGGGGAGCCGGTTGGGAAGTGGACTTCGGTCCATACCTCGACGGCCTGCTGCGTCTCTCGGACAGGGAGGCGAAGTCCTGCGAGGAGCCGATTTCAGCCGCTGAGATAGAGGACGTGCTGAGCCAATGCGGAAAACGCAAATCCCCGGGTCTCGATGGTCTTCCATTCGAACTATATCTAGCTATGCCGGACTTGTTCCCCGATCTCCTCGAGGCGGTCTACTGCAACTGGCAACAGAACGGGAGAATTCCGTGTGCTGTGACCAAGGGCGTAGTCACGCTAGTGAGGAAGGACGAGAACAAGGCGGACGATATAAATAATTTCAGGCCCATAAATCTGCTAAATACAGAGTTACAGATTTTGGCCAAGGTGCTAGCAAAGAGGCTGTCGCTCGTCGTGGGCAACCTGGTGGGAGATGCGCAGACATGTGCTATCCCGTCCAGGTCCATCCACGACAACCTCCACCTGATGCGATACATCATAGAGAGGGTTGGGAACGAACCCGGCTTTGGTGGGGCCCTAATCAACTTGGATCAATCTAAGGCGTTCGATAGGGTCGACCATGGTTACCTGGATGCGGTGCTAGCGGCGGCAGGCTTCGGACTCGTTTTCAGGGGCTGGATCAATGCCATGCACAGCAGCCACATCTGCTCTAGGGTCAAGGTGAACGGCTACCTCTCGGAGCCGTTCGAAATCGCGCGGTCCATCCGACAAGGGTGCCCTCTCTCCTCCCTTCTGTATGTAATGACTCTAGAGCCACTGCTGCGGAAGTTGGAGTTGTTGCAGGGCATCCCGTTGGAACCGGGATTGCGGAAAGCGTTGTCGGCCTACGCCGACGACGTAACAGTAATGGTGTCGACGGCCTCGGAAATAGGGGCGATCGGCACCTTACTGGAGGAGTACGAAATGTTTACAGGGGCTAAGCTGAACCGGACAAGTCGATCGGTCTGCAACTCGGCACGTGGAGGGGCAGATCGATGCCCTCCGATGGCGTCGTCGGGCGCTGGACGGAGGGCCCGGTGAAGTTGCTCGGGGTCTGGTTCGGACCAGACCTCCAGGTGGAGAAGAACTGGGGTGAGGTAACGAACAGGGTGTTTGCACTGACCCAGAAGTGGGCCGAGTGCAAACTGTCCCTGAAAGGTCGGGCGGAGGTGGCGAACACTTATATAGCGTCCGTCATCTACTACCGCCTGACCGTTGTGCCTTGCCCAAGAGAAATGCTCGCCAAAATGGAGCGCGCACTCTTCCAATTCCTTTGGAAGAAGCGGGCTCCTATGGTGAGGAGATCCATCTGCTATCAACACCCTTCAAAAGGAGGGCTGGGGATGCCGTGGCTAATGATAGGCAAACACGCATTAAAGCTACGGCACCTCCAGGTATTCCTCACCGGTCAACCGGTGTGGGACCCGTTTGTGAGGCGAGCCTTTCCCAGACTCGTCTCACTCACCGAGCTGCAATCCTGGGTCAAGCAAAGACCGAGAAAACTGGGTGCCTGGCACAACGAGTGTGCCCAGGCGCTCACGGCTCTCTGGCAGGCGGACCAGGCTGTCAGTGGAGAATCCACCTCGTCATTCTATAGAGGGCTGGTGGTTAGCAGGTGCGACGAAGCCCTCGGAGAAGCCCTAGGCATGGAGGAAGACGAACTGGACAACCTGTTCGGTAGGACATTCAGCCCGGGACCCATGGACAACTTCCAGAGGTCCCTGGCCTGGCAGTGCTACCGAGGGGCTCTGCCCGTTCGAGAAAGGCTCTACAGACACGGGCGCCCGGGTAGGGACCCCTCGAAAAAGATCTGTCCCAGATGCGTGTGCGACGAGGAAACCGTTGCACACGCATTGGTACACTGCTCGGGCATTGCCGATCTGTGGGGCTATGTTGAACAACTGCTGTCAAGGGTGGGACCGATCCGGTTGACCACCGAGTCTATTGTAACGATCAAGCCGCCTCCCCTCTTCAAAAACGAAGGAGAGGCGGTGTTTCTGTGCGTAATAGCCATGGCGAAAGAGGTTGTATGGTGGACGCGTCTGAAAGGACTGAGGTCAGACACCTTTCTCTCTGGCCAACAACTGGTCCGTTTCTTCCGATATCATTTCGGAAGAAGGATCAGGATGGAGAGAGAGGTGCTGCACCCCAGCCGTTTTTATGAAAGATGGGTGAAAGTGGCGAGAATGGCCCGTGTGAATGGGCCTTCACTCTACATAAGACTATAGGTGAGGAAGGTGAAAGAACCCCTCTCTGTGCTCCTGAGGAGAAGGGTTGCACACTTTTTTTCGGGGGGGGGGGGGTGCGACCCTCCAAGGCCCCTCCTCCCTATTGAGGATTTTGTTATAAAATTTATTTTGTTATGTTGTATTTTATTTTTATATCTTGTTATTGCATCCTCCTTATTGAGGACGCCTTGTTATGTAAAATCCCCCCATTGTACTTGTCCCACTTTTTGATGCCCAGGTGGCAAATAAAAAGAAAATTATCTATCTATCTATCTATCTATCTATCTATCTATCTATCTATCTATCTATCTATATATTTATCTATCTATCTATATATTTATTTATATATATTTATATTTATATATATATATATAGTTCAAGAAATGTCAAGTCAAATACAGAAATGTAAAAACAGAAAGTTTTATTAGTATCACGCATAAATGTATATCGACAAAATTTTATTACCACTAAACATCTATATCATATTTATATACACATGTAATGAATCATATTTCCTACCCCAACTTCATTATATAACAAAAATGGGATGGTCTGTTTGAAATACCTTGATTGTTGTAGTCTAAAGTTGTTACGTTGTAATAACTTGCTTTATCACGCACAAGGTCGATATACAAATTCAGTTTGTTAAAAGTGTTAGCAGTGAAAAGGTAGCGCACATTTTCTCTCTAATTTGTTGACCAAGCAGCTTCGTGAAAATGATTTTGAAACTACTCCTGATTGCTGTATCTGTTACAAGTAAGTGTTCATAAAATTATATAGGATACAAACAACATCATACTTGACTTTACAATTTTCAGTTTTTCTTATGACACAGCTAAATGTACATGTGTGTATGTATCCAAGGGTATGCGTGTTCGAGTGAATGTTAAATATATTAATATTTTGTATGTATGTATGTATGTAAGTATGTATGTATGTAAGTATGTAAGTATGTATGTTATCTCTTTCTCTTATTTTCGAGTATATTTTTTTGACCGGCCACCTTCCTGGTGGTAAGGTTGTAAAAGAAAAGAAATTGTCATCCCTTGAATCGCAAGAATGTTTTGCAAATTTTGAAGGTGCCAGCTATCGTAGCCATTTGTAGACTATGAATTAGGGAGTTGCGCTCTTTGTCTGCAAATCCAAGTTCAGTCATACTTTGGTCCAAGCGGGTTGGTATATAACCCGTAGCTCCAATAATGATGGGTATGAAGCTAAAGGTGTATCTTGGATACTGGATTTGTAAACTCCTCATCAATGGTCCGTAGATGTCCTCCTTCTCCTGTATTTTTCTGACAACGTTTACACCAAGTGGGCAGCTGATCTACACAACAGAACACGTTTTCAATGTGTGGTCCCAAAGAACAATATCAGGCCGGTTGTGCTTTAATTTGGTAGCAGCTTTTATTTTCAGGTTCCACCAGTATTCCATAGTGCCATCTGTCTCAATATATTCTTCCTCGTTTGTTGTTAATGTATGTATGTATGTATGTATGTATGTATGTATGTATGTATGTATGTATGTGACCTAGAGAGATGTCTTAATAAATACTTTCACTCCACAAAAAAAGTCGTTATTGGATTGCCACTGATTCTCCTGAGTTCCTTCGCCCTTTGACGTCTTCATTAAGATATCTCTCTAGGAGAAGGTCACTCTGATATAAAACCTGCGACTCAATTTGTATCCAATGATGTAGATCAGTTCTTTTGGGGTAAATGTATTCGATGTGTAGAGAGTGGGATAGGCTCCGTGCAAAGATTTTCATCACTTAATAAAGCTTCAAGCACAGGCATTGCTTGATATGCATGACATTTCTTTGCGATGCATGGTATTGCTGGCCATAGGCAAGTCTCTAAAAAGTCACATTAGTGATGCTCATGCTTAAGTATCAAGCGATGGCATTACTCGAAATCGAGTTGCAGCCATTATGTATATATGTATGTATGTATTTATGTAAACACACACACACACACACACACACACACACTTATATGTATATATATATATATCTATATATATATATATATATAATTCACAAGAATCAAAGCTATGTTCAAAGCATTTATTCACTTACAATTGTTTCATCCAAACCTAGGCTTGTAGTCTTCGGAGCATTTTTCAATGTTTGTACACATAATTGACCGCCTTTCCAACGCAAGAGACATACAGATACATATATATATGTTGATGTACAGTGGAGTGACATATATTATACTATATTATTTCTGTATAGCAATTCAAATTCAAAATCAAAATAAAAATTAAAACAAAATTAAAACAAAATTAAAATACATTCGGCAGTTAACACAGATAATGCAAGAGGATAGTTTGTTAGTCAGATGTAGTAGTTAGTGTATGCGTTAGTTACACGTGGGGCATGCAAGTATGTCTCATTTATATATGATTATTGTGTGGCAGGGTGTTACATGTAATACAAGCACTTTAAGCGGGTAAGTAAGAGTATTATGGTGGTTGTAGTGGTAAGGTATTTTTTGTATATAATAAAAAAGTATGTGTGCAGAAAAATAAAAATAAAAAGGAGAAGCAAAAGAAAGTTATGGTTTTCGTATCCACCACCATTTTTACATTCAGGGAAAGAAAAGATAGTTTTTACATCCATCACATAAGTAACGATGATTCCGTATTGGATGTTTGATGCATTAAATTAAATTATTTTAGCTTATTGCGGCTCAGTGTTATATATATATATATATATATATATATATATATATATATATATAAGTATGTATAGGTACATATATATATGTATACAGAATTACAGTAGAATGTATATACATACATGCAGACATATATATATGTACGTATGGGTTTACCGAACATATATATATGTGTGCATGTATGTATGTATATACATACTACTGTACGTCTGTATACATATATGTATGTACGTATACATACTTATATTTAAGTATCAGCCGTACTAAGAGTGAGAAATGAAATTTCATTTTTTCTATTTATCGTTTTCGGTACGCTCGGCCGAATAACTCACTCGATATGCAAATTAGGCTGCTCAGCCGTTAATAGGCATAAGGAAAGTATATACTTTCAAACGTTCAATCGACTGACAGGAAGGTATACGGTGCTGATGAGAGCTAATAAGCTAGAAACTAGTTCATCGTTCCTTTGTCAGTGTTGAACAAAAGGGCAACGATGGTTGCCGAACACTGTACGGTTTAATTCGGGCTGTTTGTTTACAAACAAACCGAACATTATAATAAATGTTCGGTAAACCCATACATACATATATATATGTGTGCATGTATGTATGTATATACATACTACTGTACGTCTGTATACATATATGTATGTACGTATACATACTTACATTTAAGTATCAGCCGTATTAAGAGTGAGAAATGGAATTTCATTTTTTCCATTTATATATATATATATATATATATATATATATATATATATATATATATATATATATATATATATATATACATATATATATGGGGCACCACTCTTGTTGCTACACATTTTATCTCCAGCCTGTGTTTGCTGGCGACTGATGCAAGAGGGAGTTCGTTGCTGCTGCCCTTAGGTTAGCTTCGTACCGTGCTGTGGGCTCATCCGGGATCCTGGATAGCAAGGTGTCGAGATGTTTCTTGAAAAGATCCACGTCCACACCATGCAGATCTCTCAAATCCTTTGGCAGCTTGTTGAAGCGTTGAGGCCCTTTGAACCCCGGGCTATTGAAACATTTCTCCTTATTCTAGATGTGGAAGACGGGACCAATGGCACCACACAGTGACGTCCTGTTCGGGGGTTGGTTCAGCTCCCAATGCCAAAGTTTGGTGCTAGTCCCTTCAGAATTCTCGATATGTATATCACTACGTATCTCTTCCGTCTTCGTTCCAAGGAGTAGAGTTTCAGTTCTTTTAGCATCTCCCAGTAACTTATCTCTCCTTCATATATATATATATATAAATATATATATATATATAAATATATATATATATATATATATATATATATATATATATAAATATATATATATATATATATATATATATATATATATATATATATATATATATATATATATATATATATATATATATATATATATATAATTTCTATGCTCTAAATGGTTTGTATGTTAGTATTGCATTATAATTATATATATAATCCTGCAGAGGTTAACTTTGCCTTTCATCCTTACGGGGTCGATAAAATAAAGTACCAGTAATGTACTGTGATAATTGCTGGCCTTGTGCCAACAACCGTAGAAACAATTATATATATATAATTTGTAAAATTATATATTGTATACACATACACTGACACATACACACACATATAAATGTGTGTGTGTGTGTGTGTGTGTGTGTGTGTGTGTGTGTGTGTGTGTGTGTGTGTGTGTATGTATGTGTGTGTGTGTGTGTGTGTGTGTGTGTGTGTGTGTGCGCGTGTGTGTGTCTGCGTGTATGTGCACGCGTATGTGTGTGTGTGTGTGCGAGTATGTCTGTGTTTCATTTTTCCTTTTTTCTAATATATAAATTTATTTATGATATAAAGGGAACTGATTGGTATAATATGTAAAATGACGTAAACGCTTTCTGGTTTGATTTCACTTCAATTCTTTGCGAAGATAGCCACCCAGAATTCTTTTTGCTGTTTTGTCTATGTCGTATAGAGTGCCTCAATCCTCATAATAATTTGCTTCAAATTGGCAGAACAAAGTTGGTAAACGTAGAGTTGTATTCGGAGTTTTATGATGGTAATTGATTAATCATACCAGATTAATCTAGCGTGCACCATCAATCTTTACGGAAAAAATGTATATATATATGCTCCCGGGTCTTGTTCACTTCCGGTGCTGAAAAAGGTTATCATAAAAAAGCTTCTTCGTTCTAGCGGAGGCAACGTGTAAAAATATTTTTCTCGAATATAGGTTTTTTGTCTGACATAAGATTTTGTCCCAATCAGGATTCTCACAAAACACCCACTTGATTCCCTCAGCTATCTAGCAAATGCTGGTGTTATGGCAGCTATCATGTAGGTGCAGGGTGGGGCACTGGTGTGTTGTGGGCGTTTTGTTGCCTGAAGGTCAAAGGTAAAAGCAAAGGACGAATTTTGTGCAGTGCTGGCAGGGTTTCCATTGTTCACTTCTGGCATTAAGGTAGGCATTAAGAACTAACGAGTTCTTCAATGTTAGCCACCACTTGGTGCTATAGAGTTCACATTTCCTGGTCCCGTTGATATAAGGTATGCATCTTTCTGCAATCTCCCAGGCGATGCTGTGTTACACAGAGTCATCTTCCAGACGTAATTACAGAATTTAGCCATGTTTCTTTTCTCCTAGCAGGGGAACGATGTCGTGTGATTATTACAACCCTCCCGAACTGCCGCTCCCTGAGCGCGACATGTCACTTGAGGTCGATGGTGCGGTTTGGGTTTGTTACCTTCACTGTGTAAATAAATAACGAGGGAAATGTTTGTCTATCAGAACTAATAATGTTTTGCCGATGTTGGTTAGGACAATCAGCGAGAAGGGTGGTATGAACCAGATTGTATTTAAGCTCATATCTCTCTTTGGGTTTATTGGTCTAGGGCTGTAACTAATTTACTCATTAAAACCCCTTATTTCTAGGACTGCGTTGTAAAGAGAGCTGCTTTGTTAAATATATCTATGCTGGTAGGGAAATTGAAAATTATCCTACCTATGTTTTTGACTAAATTTTTAAACATTATTGGGAAGTCGCAGGAATCAATGTTTATGTTGGATAATTGTAATTCTGTCTTCTATAAGATTTGTACTCGTTATTCTGTAGGTCTAGGGTTACATCTATTGTTAGATTAGTGTCTATTGTGATTTTTAAGATGAAGGATCTAAAGTCTCTTTTATGAAAGTCGATCAGTATTGCTGGCTATTACTAGGGCGTCATCTTTGTATAAACTGAAGCGTACAGATGGGCAAATGTCGTTTTTACCTATTCTATGCACTCACCGAAGACCAGTGTGCCACATGCGTGCATTATATTTTTACTGTCCTCAGTTTATAGGGTAGAATTTATTGGTGAATTCTAGCACCCTATCGAAAAGAATCCTGGAGATGGAAAGGAAAAGTTCTACAATGTTCCATTGAATAAACTAGGCGCTCCTCTAATTGCTGGTATTGATAAACCATCGAATTACTTCTCCAAACTGATTCAACAAGGGAAATTAATAAAACGCTGGAAGCTTATATATATATTATATATTTGCAAAACCTGAAGATTGATGGTGCACGGTAGAATAATCTGCTACGATTAAATGGATACCATCATGAAACTCTGAGTACCAATGAAAACATATGGTTAGTTGGCATGTATATTAATATATATATGTAAAAGGTAAACAGAAATAACAACACAATCGGTACAGTATATGGAACGTATATATTAGGTTAACGCTTGATATAGCAGGAAGGGGGTCTTAACGTTTCGGGCGCTAGCCCTTCATCGGAAGAAAGAATGAGAAATAAAATAGATTGAGGGGACGGGCAGGATGGAATTGGAAAACATGCTTTAGATAAAAATAACAGGTCCATTCATGTTGACATCTCATATATATATATATATTATATATATATTATATATATTATTATATATATATTATATATTATATATATATTATATATATATTATATATATATATATATTATAAAGCTGACGGCTGTATGTATGTAACAAACCTTTCGCCAAACGGCTGGACCAAACAGCACCAAATTTGCACCATAGATGTAACTTTTTCTAAGTAAGAAAGTGAGGGTATTTTTGTTTACTAAATTTGGTTAAAAGATTAAAGATATTTTATTGTTTATTTAAATATTCACTTCTTTAAAATTTTCAAATGTCAACACTTCCGGTTAGCGATCTCTCTGTCTTAGTCTGTCTTTTTAGATAGATACATAGCTATAACGTCGCGCCCTTATAATATCTGTCTGTATGTCTGGCTGTCTGCATTACGAAAACCATTCTGTACATTGACTTCGTTATCTGTGTGTGTATATATGTATATATGTATATATATATAGTGTATATATATATATATATATATATATATATATATATATATATATATATATATATAGATAGATATAGATAAATCTACCAAAATATACGGTAGTGTCCAATCCGTATGAAGAACTCAATGTAATCTAAATATCCTGAAAAGAGAAGATGCATTCAAAACTTTTCGATGAAAATCACAGGAAAACAGAGTCAAGATTAATAATTATTGAAAAAAGAATATCGATTACAACCTGACTTGGAGTGTGCTCAAAAGGGCCACCCCTTATCAAAATAACAGATATGAGTGTAGATTATGTTCCCAGGAACTTTTTGTAAATAATGAAATCTAAGGATATCCTATTAAATATGCGACAAGAATTAATTATATCTTGCAATCATAGAATTAGAAGAACTTTCAAATATTATAAACCTAATTAATATACACCTTACACTTACATTTTACATATTATTATAATTAGTTTTTAAAAAATTTAGTTAACCTATAATTAGTACTTTACTACAGAGAACTTCATAATTTTATTTCCCTCTTACAGCTCTCTTTTCCTAAAATTAATACCTAAAAGTATACATATAAATTAATTTAATTTCCTGTTATGAATCTAGATTCCTTGTAGTCTATATAAGATTGGTATTTCTCACTACTACACTTATCCCAACATTTTATTTTCCTTCGTTTTTAACAACATCCTTTAATAACATCTAATTCTTATTTATCACATCCATATGAATTAATATAAATTTATCCCTATAAGTATACCTATCAATTAATTTAATTTCTTGTTATAGATCTAAATTCCCTGTGTTTTAAATAAGATTGATATTTCTCACTAATACCTTTACCCTAAAATTTTACTTTCCTTCGTTTTTAACATTATTCGTGTACCCTTCACCGGCTTGACCTCTTTTCATCCCCAAAGTATTCTTTTCATTCAAAGTATTCTTTCCATTCAAAACATAAGTCTGCGTTCCTCTACCCCTAAATTAAATTTCTACTACTACTATTCTATCAACTTGACCTCTTACTACTTTTCTATTGGTCAATTCAAAACCTGTTCCCAAACAAACCTATTATATTAAATCTTTGTTGGTTCTTTTTTCAATAAACAAATCTCATTATTTCTGAAGACAGCATATATATGTGAAGGTATGTATATTTCCTCTGATAGTTTGTAATATTTTTACATATATCTAATCTATATGATATACATACCAACACACATATAAACGATCGTAAAATGATGAATTTTTTAATATAAGGAATCTGTTCTTTGTTTTTATTCATTGTTTTTATTAATTTTTATATATATATAGTGCGTATATATAGTGTTAGTATCATAAATAAGAGACAGTTTAATTTGTACATTTTATTTCAGCATTCTTTTATACGTATATATACATAATAAACATGTTATTTACAGTTGTATAAAAAAGAAGTATAATTGCTTCTACTTGGCACAAGGACAGCAATTATCCCAGTACATTATTGGTATTTTTATTATATATAATATATATATAATACGACATTCCTCTCTCTTTCTTACTGTCTTTTTAGATAGATACATAGCTATAACGTCGCGCCCTTATAATATCTGTCTGTATGTCTGCTTGTCTGCATTGACTTCGCTTCTAACCAACTTTTAATTAATTATATATATATTTATATATTCGTGTACACATTTTCAAAAGTAATACTATACTATATATTTTCAACAGTAATACTATACTATATATTTTCAACAGTGATACTGTACTGCACTATATATTTTCAACAGTAATACTGTACTGTACTATATATTTGCATCAGTAATACTGTACTATATATTTTCAACATTAATACTATACTATACTATATATTTTCGACAGTAATACTATATATTTTCAACAGTGATACTATACTATACTATATATTTTCAACAGTAATACTATACTATATATTTTCAACAGTAATACTGTACTATATATTTTCAACAGTAATACTATACCATATATTTTCAACAATAATACTATACTATATGTTCTCAACAATAATATTATACTATATATTTTCAACAGTAATACCGTACTATATATTTTCAACAGTAATACTATACTATATATTTTCAACAGTAATACCGTACTATATATTTTCAACAGTAATACTGTACTGTACTATATATTTTCAACAGTAATACTGTAATATATATTTTCAACAGTAATACTATACTATATATTTTCAACAGTAATACCGTACTATATATTTTAAACAGTAATACTGTACTATACTATATATTTTCAACAGTAATACTATACTATATGTATTCAAAAGTAATACTATACTACACAGACGGCTTATTGTCTGTTTATCCAAGCGAAGCTAGGTACATCAGCTATATATATATATATATATATATATATATATATATATATATATATATATATATATATATATATATCAGGATGCCGTAGAACACGCCAATGGTAGCCGGGCGCCAGCCGGACGGGCCAGATAGTATATATATATATATATATATATATATATATTAAGAATGTTGAGAAGTGACACACGAGTTGATATGTATGATAGTAAGAAAGGAAAAAACAGTAGAAAATGCTAATGGGATTTTCTCATAGAATAACACCAAAACATTTATTTATAAAACAGAAATTTATCGTACCGGTTTCAGCCACGTGGGCATCTTCATACTACGGAAGTGTATAATAATATTTATAATGGATTTAAGTTGTATATTAATAAGAATAGTTTATAAAATAACATGGTTTACATACATATTTATAGAAGTGTTCACATTTTTGTGTATCGCTTTCTCTCTTTGGTGGTGTTGACTATAATTACAGCAATGGTAATGAGAGTAGCACTAGCACGTTATGTGTGCTTGGTGTTGACTTCAACAATACTACTTTTCCCCTAAAATAAGTTTTAAAAAATCTATCAGATTCTAGTACTGATATTCTTAACGAAGTTTCTAAAAACAGTGGGAGGGTGGCATGAGTCCTTGTGAATGTAATTAAGTTTCTCGTTTAGCTTATGGAAGGGTCTGTGGGTGTGTGTGCGAAGGTCTAAATTAATGTCTAAGAAATCTACGCTAGAGAGGTTGGTGGCTACTGTTATCTTAAGGCCTAACTCATTGAAGGTAGAAGCTAATTTTTGTATTTTATTTTCAACCTAAAAACTTTCCGGACTTTCGCATGCAGTCTAGTATTGCCTGTGTGAAGTGACAAAGTTTCTGCACATGCGCGTTCGTACGGTTGTCCTTCCTGTTCCTATAACCATACACATCCCGAGCTGAAGATCTGCGAAGGTGAAACAATTGTTCTCGGTATGGTGAACTAACTGTTGTGTAACCACTTCTACCTAACTCGTCCCTTGGACTGAGTGCTCTATCACTACGGATATTACCTTCCAGTGTTCCACCACTATATATATATATATATATATATATATATATATTAGAAAGTGAAGTTTTTTTTACAAAATGAAAAATAACCGAGGTGTCCTACACGAGTGAAAGTATAAAGAAAAAGAGATGAAATCGAAAATGCAACTGGAGTCTTATTTAAAAAAAAAATATATATATTTATTTGGTTCCTTTACCGGTTTCGCAGTTCTTCTGCTTTTCAAAAGGTGAGTTGAGATGGAGGGTCTGTGGTTTTTCTCACATCTGGTTGGTCTCTGAATGTTACTTGTTTTATATGGAAAAAGTGGCTCGAAATGCCAGGTTTTTTGAGAAGTAATTTGATTGGTTTGTCAATAATTATAATAAATTTCGCGCCATTCGCGTTACAATAGTTCTTCAAATAAGAGGGGGAGGGGGGGGGGGGGGTGGTTGTCACAGGTTGTTTTTTCATATATGAGTGTTTGAATTTCTTTTTACTTGAAAAAAGGAGGCTCACGAAGGCTTTTTTTTTGGTTGGTTATAAATGAAATTGTGGCTGTCACGTGAACAAATTTTCATTAAATTTTTGTGCCCTTATTTGGAAATCCATTCTGTAGCCTTTTCAGAGAATTTTTTGATAAGTAAAAGATAATGGTCAAGAGAAAGGGATGGGAGAATTGTTCTGGTTCAGTGAATATGGTTAGTTCGCTGGGGTGTCAGAATTCAGATTTTCTATTGAATAAAGAAAGTAAAGATATGTGTGTTTATTTGTGTGCTTGTGTGTGTGTGCGTGTGTGTATGTGTGTGTGTGTGTTTGAATTTCTTTACTTAAAAAAAAGGTGGCTCACGAAGGCTTTTTTTAAATAAACGTGATTTGATTGGTTATAAATGAAATTTGGCTGTCACGTGAACAAGTTTTCATTACATTTTTGCGCCCTTATTTGGAAAACTATTCTGTAGTCTTTATAGCGAATGTTATGACAATGGAAAGTTTGTGGTCAAGAGAAAAGGGATTGGGAGAATTGTTCTGGTTCAGTGAATATGGTTAGTTCGCTGGGGTGTCAGAGTTCAGATTTTCTATTGAAGTGAAGATATGTATGTTTATTTGTGTGCTTGTGTGTGTGTATGTGTGTGTGTGTGTGTGTGTATGTGTGTATTGGAAGATGATTCTATTAGTAGAAATGGGGGAGGGAGTTGTGTGTGTGTGTATATGGGTGTTATGTGTGTGTGAGTATGTTAAAATGGAGAGAATATATATTTTGTGTGTGTGTATATATATGTGTGTAGGAAAGTGGTTCTATTAGTAGAAATGGGGAGGGAGTTGTGGGTGTGGGGGTTGTTATGTGTGTGTATGGGTGTTATGTGTGTGGGAGTATGGTTAGCATGTTAAGATGAAGAGAATATATATATATATATATATATATTGTGTGTGTGTGTATGTGTGTGTGTAGGAAAGTGATTCCTTTAGTAGGAATATTTTTGAATGAACATATTTTCCTTACTTATTCGTGTTTGCTGTTGTATTGTCAGTGCAAACGTATGTTAAGGTTTATTTAGTTCGGGTTTTTATTTTCTAAAGTAGAAGGTGTTATGTGTGTGTGTATATGTCATATTATGGTGTTGACATAATGTATATTAAACCTTATTTAATGTTGGTCTATATTTTTGAATAAACATATTTTCCTTTTTTTGTTCGCATTTGTTCTGTTGTATTGTTAGCGCAAAGGTAAAATGGGAAGACTTTGGAATTTGGGTGTCTTATTACTTGCGCAAATGTCTAGATGTGCGCTTAGTGGTATCTGTCTCGTGGTTGGATCTCGTAATTGTTGGCGATGAACTGTCATTCTGTTTCTGAGTGTGAGTTTAGTTTGTCCTATATAATCTTCATTGCATCCTTTACATTTAATGGCATAAATTAGATTTTTTGATGAGCAAGTGAAGTAATTTTTTACAGTAAAATTTTGTCCTGATTTAAATGTATACGTGTTGCCTTCAATGAGGTGAGTGCAGGTTCCACAATTAGAGCGACCACATTTTTTGATACTTGGTTGTGGGTTTGTGGTAGGTAATTTGGCATTGGTGAGTAATGTTTTCAGTGATTTTGGTTGTCTTTTGCTTTTGATTATTTTGTGTGTTTCAAGGGCTTTTTTCATTCTTGGGTTTTGTTTTAGTAGTGGGATGTTATTGTGAATAGTGTTGTAAGCTTCCGCATTTCTTGGGTTGTGTGTTGAGATATATGATAGAATATTGGACGTACCTTGAATTTGTTTCTGTTTCCGTAATTCATCAATGCCTATTGCTTTAGCCCTTTCTATTCCATTCGAGCCACTTTTTCCATATAAAACAACTAACATTCAGAGACCAACCAGATGTGAGAAAAACCACAGACTCTCCATCTCAACTCACCTTTTGAAAAGCAGAAGAACTGCGAAACCGGTAAAGGAACCAAATAAATATATATATTTAAAAAAAAAAAAAGACTGCAGTTGCATTTTCGATTTCATCTCTTTTTCTTTATATATATATATATGTATATACATACGTGTGCGTGTGTGTGTGTGTATTTGAATTTCGTATTTCTAAAGAAATACGGCATGTTTATAAATAAACGTTGTTTAGAAAGCCATAGCTATGAATAACAAACACACTGGCAGCTAACGCCACCAGGCGGTGCCCAGCAGAAGCAAGGGGGACAATCGTCGATGCATTTCGAACTCAATTGGTTCTTGTCAAGACGATCTCTCCGCTCTTGCAACTGCTGGACTTTGAAAACAGGCGAAAATATATAGTTTTTTCGTCTGTGTAAATGAGGTGATTAATCACATTTGCATATGAAGCTGTATAAGTTGGCTCAACTTATAATATAATAGTATTAGGATTTAACTTCGAACATAGCTGTATACAAATATGTATTTTTACGCCAAGTTAGTGTTTGTTACAATAGTTGGATACCTATTTTTGATCAATAATAGAAAGTAATTGCTCCACAGAATAAATACTAACTGTAGTTTTGTTCGGCAAACCACTAAACTTAGTCAACTGTATTAAAATATTCTGATTTTTAAAACATACAAGATAACATATGTGATACATATGCAAACTACAATGACATTAATATGCTATTCTTGCTTATATTTTTGCAGCAATGACAAGTGCCCAAGGGTGTAAGTAATTATAACTTTATCATATATTATTATTACTATTATTGTTATAATTATTATTACAAATTTCACATCTATTTCCATCACATCTATTATTATTATTAGTAGTATAAGGGCGGTGGATTGACAGTATCGGTAGAGAGTCGGACACGATGCTTTGCAGTATAGAGTCACGTCCCTTTATGGTCTGAGTTCAAATCCTGCCGAGGTTAACTTTGCCTTTCATCCTTACGGGGTTGATAAAATAAAGCACCAGTAACGTAGCCCATGGATGGATTTATCATATGACATAAATATTGTTTATATATTTCATGTGAAAATATCAACAATGCTTTCTATTTCAAAGTGTTTAATTAAGATTTAACATCGACAAAATGATATATAAACTATGTTTTTCTTCTTTTTTTTAGGGACTACGCATCATTATGGTAAGTGATATTCTATTAAAATTTACTGATTTTTATTCACTGGTAGATATAATTATATATAAATCATAAACGTTACATTCTAGAGTGATAGTTTTAGCAAAATCAATATTTTGAAAAGGATTGTTAGTGTTGGCAGTATCGGTAAAGAGTCGAATTTTATACATACATACATATATATATATATTTATTTATTCATTTTCTGGTTTCAGTCATTAAACTGCCGTTATGCTCGGGTATCGTGTTGATTTAGTCGATCCTATCAATTCCAGTACAGGTCATTTTGTCTTTCCTACATTTGAAATCTATAAATAAAGCAGCAGTTATATACTGGATAGATTCTTCAACAATCTCTCTCTCTCTCTCTCTCTCTCTCTCTCTCTCTCTCTCTCTCTCACCCCTTTCTCTGCAAGCAATCAACTACGTTCAGATCTGGAGATAGATGAATTTTGCCATGTTCAAATATCCAAGACACATTATGACGTTATCTATCAGGAGCTTAGAGCCCATGGATGGATTGATCGTATCAATTCCAGTACAGGTCATTTTGTCTTTCCTACATTTGAGATCTATAAATAAAGCAGCAGTTATATACTGGATAGATTCTTCAACAATCCCTCTCTTTCTCTCTCTCAGCCACACGCACTTCTCATTCTCTCTCTCTCTCTCTCTCTCTCTCTCTCTCTCTCTCTCTCTCTCTCTCTCTCTCTCTCTCTTAGGCTCTTTCACGACCTCACCCCTTTCTCTGCAAGCAATCAACTACGTTCAGATCTGGAGATAGATGAATTTTGCCATGTTCAAATATCCAAGACACATTATGACGTTGCCTCTCAGAATCTATCAGGAGCTTAGAGCCCATGGATGGATTGATCATATGACATAAATATTTATTTAACATCGACAAAATGATATATAAACTATGTTTTTCTTCTTTTTTTTCAGATATGAGTAAGCCTCATTATGGTAAGTGATATTCTATTAAAATTTACTGATTTTTATTCACTGGTAGATATAATTATATATAAATCATAAACGTTACATTTTAGAGTGATAGTTTTACCAAAATCAATATTTTGAAAAGGATTGTTAGTGTTGGCAGTATCGGTAAAGAGTCGGATACCATGTTTTGAAGCATAGAGTTACGTCCCTTTATGATCTGAGTTCAAATCCTGCCGAGGCTAACTTTGCCTTTCATCCTTACGGGGTCGATAAAATAAAGCACCAGTAACGTACTGGGGTCGATTTAATCGACTTTCCTCGTCCCCCAAATTACTGGCCTTGTGCCTATAGTAGAAATCATTATTAGTAGTAGTATAGGTTGTCCAGATTTTCAAACGGTCACCTATTCAGAGGAGGGGGCTCTCAAGAGAGAGTTTAGAGTATCAGGGCTCTGATCAATTTAGAACAGCTGGCTTCGGTCTCTTCGTCAGAGGCTGGATCGCTGCAATGCACAGCAGCATCTACTCGGTGGTCAGAGTTAATGGCCATCTTTCGGAACCGTTTCAGATCTCTCGATCGGTTCGTCAAGGGTGCCCTCTCTCCTCCCTTCTGTACGTATTGACTCTCGAGCCTTTACTGCGGAGGCTGGAGCTGTTGCAGGATATCCTGCTCCAACTAGGACGTGGAAGGGTGGTGTCGGCATATGCAGACGACATCACCGTAGTGGTATCGAACACCTGCTTGGAGGAATATGAAAGGTTGACGAGAGCAAAACTAAACCCGGAAAAGTCGGTGGGCTTTTGGCTCGGCATCTCGAGAGACAAGTCCATGCCGCAAATGGTAATATGTTGCCCATGAAGAATTGTAGCTAGCTTTTACATGGGATACATGAATAAATCCAAATTTTGGAGCTAAAAATAGGTGTGGGGTAACTTTTAGATGAAATCGAATTTTACACATACATACATATATATATATATTTATTTATTCATTTTCTGGTTTTAGTCATTAAACTGCCGTTATGCTCGGGTATCGTGTTGATTTAGTCGATCCTATCAATTCCAGTACAGGTCATTTTGTCTTTCCTACATTTGAGATCTATAAATAAAGCAGCAGTTATATACTGGATAGATTCTTCAACAATCCCTCTCTTTCTCTCTCTCAGCCACACGCACTTCTCATTCTCTCTCTCTCTCTCTCTCTCTCTCTCTCTCTCTCTCTCTCTCTCTCTCTCTCTCTCTCTCTCTCTAGTCTCTCTCTCTCTCTCTCTCTCTCTCTCTCTCTCTTAGGCTCTTTCACGACCTCACCCCTTTCTCTGCAAGCAATCAACTACGTTCAGATCTGGAGATAGATGAATTTTGCCATGTTCAAATATCCAAGACACATTATGACGTTGCCTCTCAGAATCTATCAGGAGCTTAGAGCCCATGGATGGATTGATCATATGACATAAATATTTATTTAACATCGACAAAATGATATATAAACTATGTTTTTCTTCTTTTTTTTCAGATAAGACTACGCATCATTATGGTAAGTGATATTCTATTAAAATTTACTGATTTTTATTTACTGGTAGATATAATTATATATAAATCATAAACGTTACATTCTAGTATAGTTTTACCAAAATCAATATTTTGAAAAGGATTGTTAGTGTTGGCAGTATCGGTAAAGAGTCGGATACCATGTTTTGAAGCATAGAGTTACGTCCCTTTATGATCTGAGTTCAAATCCCGCCGAGGTTAACTTTGCCTTTCATCCTTACGGGGTCGATAAAATAAAGTACCAGTAATGCACTGGGTAATTGCTGGCCTTGTGCCTAAAGTAGAAACAATTATTACTTTTATATTATTAAAGGGAAACATAGCGCTACTATTTGTTCGATGGATATTTTAAGATTGTCGAGCATACTCCACTATTGAAAATATTCAAACAAAATCCCTGTTCCACCCATCGCCCAAACATTTACGAATATTGTATTCTAGCTGAACATCAGATACGCCAGAGCAGAAGTTAGATGAAAGAAAAAGACCGAGCAATTGAAGATGGAAGGGGGAGATGAAAGTCAGTCTTTGGGTAGATGGAACATGTGTCTTAAATGTTCTTTATTTTATTTGAAAATATCAACAATGTTTTCTGTAATTTATAGTGTTAATTAGAATCGATCATTGCTATAAGAATATGTCAGTAAATGAAATATATACCACAGACGACAATATATCTTTCAAAGAAATAAAGAAACCCTCCAAATATAAAGATCTAGAGATAGACGTAACTCGAATGTGAAAAATGAAAACAGAAACAATACATATAATAATAGGTGCTCTGTGATTGATTAAAAAAACACACACACAGACAAATACATAACCCAAACGCCAGGACTTACAAATATATAGAGCATACAAAAAATAGCAATACTAGGCACTGCAAATGTATTACGAAAAGTACTATCAATACAATAGAACCAACACCAGCAAAAACTACACTGCCCATATCCAAGGCACATAGAGCTGTGCTCGGTAAAGTAGCAATGATGCGCAATAAAACTAATAATGGAAATAATAATAATAATAATAATAACCATCAAGAAATAGCGGGTTTGCATCCAGCGAGAAATAGTCGTATCCTATGGGTAGGATGAACCGTATAGTCTTGATTAATATTAATTCTAGCAGGGGTAAATCGAAATGATAACCACTTGACGGCTAAGGATAAAAATGCAACAAAACTGATACAATGTCAAATAATGAAAAAAAATCATACTGGATCAGCTGTTTCCCAGGTCCCTAAGGACCAGGTCCCCCAGAGAGGAACCAGTCTGGGGTCGAAACCTCAGCCACAGGTTCAATCCTTCCCATGAACTCGGAGCAGGAGACCTTCCATAACAAGAATACTCCAACTAATGGTTCTTCATGCTCACCACAAATAAATCAAAAGAAAAAGAGAGAAAAAATGGTCAATGGAAGACACTAAATAAGTCCTTGAAGCTTTATTTACTGCCATATACTTCTCACAAAACAGATAGAATACAGAACAAACATACATCAATTGGAGAAAGAAACACCACAAAAACGGAGCTTATATTAACAGTAACCAATTTGCTAATATCTGAAGAAACATCATTAAAAAGAAGTTGCTAACTGATATAGAAATCGATCAGATCAGGCAATGAATACAGTCAACGAAGGGAAAATGAAATGTGTCATTGAAAGCCAAGTTAATTGCAACATTTTAGAGCCCATGACAGTAGTGGAATCAATGGTAGCAGAACAAATTAATGAAATGATCGAAAATGTGAGAAAATTATCTCACCAAACTGAAAACAATGAACGGAATATCATTATTGATATTCAGAAGAAATGAATCCTAATGAAATTGCTGATTTGAAGAATAAAATTATGATTGAGTAGATGAAATTGAGTAGACGAAGGAAATCGACATTGATGGTCGAGCTAACCTCCCTAAGATCGAAAATTCCTAATAAAACCAATAAGTAAGATTCTCATAGCCTTCAAAGGCATTATCGCCATAAACACGCTAAATATTAAAATATCTTTATTATGCACCGGGTAAAGTTACCACTCATTTATGTGGAATGAAAATGAAAAAGCAAAGGAATATTCACAAATAAAAAACTGCTCAGCATGAGAAAATCAATCGGCAAATAAACATTCTCCGATCTAACATAGAAAGTTTAGCAAACCACAAAGAAGGTGAACATACTAAACAATCTAAATCTCAAATATTGACATAAACATGATAGAAACAATCAAGCAAAAAGTGTCGTCCAAAGCTACTCATGTAAGGCGCTTTGTAAAACGTTCCAGATTCTGTAAGGACAATAATATGTTTGAAAACAACCGCAAAACGTTTACATAACTGTTAAATCAATACCATTCAAGGAAGAAGTACAACGATTTTGGAGAAAAATCTGAGCCGAAGGGAAAGTTCATAATGTGCATGCTCCAACGATAGACAGACAAATGACAAATAGAAGTCACCTCGAAGAACAGAAATGAGAAGACATAATAATTGAACATCTACGTTCGGCTATTAGAAAATCAAGCAAATGGAAATCTCCAGGGAAAGACAAAATACTCTCATGTGCTCGTAGCTCAACTTTATAATGAAGAGATACCTCCATGGCCAGTTAACGGAATCACATTCTTACTTCCGAAGAGTTCTGAAAGAAATAATCCCCAAAATTATAGACCCATAACTTGCTTGACCACAATGTATAAATTCTAACTGAATATGTATATGATAATATCAAATGAGTTATTTCCCAATGAGCAGAAATGTTGTAAATATCAGCTTTTGATTAACAAATAATAGACACACCAATCTATCAACTGCTTGGATAGATTACCAAAAAACAATTGATAGCTAACCACAGTTGGATTGAAAAGTATTTAGAGATTTTCCTATTATTCAATATAAAATCATGGAGAATAACATTCATTTTGAATCGTGAAAACAAATCTCTAAATACAGGAGAAGTTGACATTACTTGTGGAAATGTTCAAGGATACTCTGTATCACCGCTTTTATTTTGTTTCGCACTTATACTCGTAAATAAAATTATCAATGAAACTAAACATGGATATTGAGTTTATGTCAAAATTATAAATTACTTGTTCTACATGGATGATTTGAAGCTATTTGCAAACATGACGAGCAATTGCAAGGGCTATTATCCACTGTAAAGCAATTCAGTGATGATATTAAAATGAAATTTGAACTAGATAATTGCACCAAAGCCTCATTAGAGGAAAGCTGTTAAAAACCTCAGATATTATTCTTGATCAGGGCAAAGGGATAGAACTTGAACACGAATAAACTTATAAATATCTAGGTGCGTGTGAAGGAGACGGAATCAAACACTCGGCAATGAAGGAAAAGATAAAGAAGGAATGTTACTGCAAAGTAAGAGCAATTTTAAGTTTAGAACTAAATGCAAGGAATAGGATTGATGCCATAAACACATTTGCCATTCCAGTAGTAACTTACAATTTCAATATCATTAACTGGTCAAGCGCAGAGATCCATAAACTGGTTACAAAAGTTAGAAAACTATTAACCATGCACAAAATGCATCACCCCAAGGCAGACATAGACAGATTATATCTCCCTAGAAAAGAAAGAGGTCGTGAATTAATCATCCAGTTAGATATTTCTTTGAAAACTGCAACAACTGAATTATCTATCTATTTAAAGGAATCAAATGATTGGATGCTTAAACTTGTCATGAAACATAAAAAATTACAAATTATGCGCACAGATGCTCTAATGAACTACAAATGTCAGAGAGAGGTTCCCTTCAATGATGAAATGAAAACAACCACAGAAAATTCAAAGCAGGTAAAAATAATTGGAAAGAATTATTAAAGAAACTGACTGAGAAATGGCAAGAAAAGCTTTTGCATAGAAAATACCAAGAGAGAACTAACAAACCTGGTGCTGACAAAACTTTAACCTATGACATCAGTGTCTACCAACAAAGCTATCAAGCCAATATCATAAAAAGTGAAAGCGACTCATTATGTCGTGTGTGTAAAGAACAACCAGAGACCATTGATCCTATAATTTCAATGTGCAGTCTTTTATTACCTTAAGACACACGGCAAAGCTACAAAATATACACATTGAATAATATGCAAATATTTTGATCTCTCATCAAAAGATCTAGTAGGAGCATCAAACACCTCCCTTACCTGAAAAAGGTCACATTTCAATTTTGGCGTTCAAACAGACAGGAAAATAGATGCTAATAGGTCTGACATAATATTGAAAGATTTTCAACAGAATGTATGCCTGACTGTTCCTAATTGGCATGACTGTTCTTGAAGGCAAGAATGTACTTGTAAAATAATTTGACAAATCGGGCAAATATAAAGACCTGGAAATAGAGCTTGGAAAAATATGGAAGTTGAGAGCGAAAATCATACCAATTGTTGTGGGTGCTCTAGGAATGATACTTAAGGTGGGGAGGGGGGTCTAATGATTACTTATCCTAAATCCTCCTATCCTGACGCAGCCCTTCTCTGTCCCCGCTCGATCGGGATGCCGTGCAACAGCTTTGGTTTTCGCAGTATTGGTTCAAACGCAGTATTGGTTTAAACGAGGGCATCCTTGACTAATCGAGCGCGTGATCTGAAAAGCTTCCTATATGTGGCGATTCACTCTGACCATCAAGCAGATGCTGCTGTGCATTGAAACTATCCAAAATCTGAAGAAGGGATCGAAAATGGCTGCCTTAAGTAACGATGCCCGAATCTATTGAAAGCTTTCGGTTGATCCTAATTGATCTGAGCTTCACGAAACTAGGTATACGGGAGGACTTTCAAATAACGGAAAACCGCACAGATTCATGACAACAGTAATTGCCTTCATGCAACTAACTTTCTTCAACCTAGAGGCTCATGCCAAGTGTAAAAACACCCACGCTTGCCCTTTTTGCGACAGTCAATAGCATTTAAAAGAAATTACTAGGGAAGAGCATATCACTCTTTCCCATTACCCTCCCCTTTTAATAGGAACATGATAAGGTTGATAACGGCCTCACTGAATAGGAAAGTGTCTGTCCACTATCCACCAAAATCTTGTCCATCATACGATCTCTTTCGCCATAGCCATCATACAGGGAAAAACTGTCTCTCTTTCCATGTTTAAAGAGGGTGGTGAAGAAGTCTTCTCGATGAAAACGGTAGGTAATCATACCTCTCGTAATACGACAACAGATGTTTGATAGAACACTTATATACAATTATGCGAAACGATAAAAACTAGGGGGCAAAGATTGGAATGAATACTGTTGGAATAATAAAGACAAGGTTGTACAAAAATATAGGAGATGGTTAAAAAATGTTATATAACTATTGTTTGAGAAAAGTACATACAGAAAAAAATTACGCTTTACATCCACATATGCTTGGCTTAGAGGAACCCAAATTATTACTGCGGTGGATTGGCAGAATCGGTAGAGCGTCGGATAACATGCTTAGTGGCATAGAGTTACGGCCTTTTACGTTCTGAGTTCAAATCTCGCCGAGATTAGCTTTACCTGTCAAACTTAAGGGGTCGATAAAATAAAGCACCAGTGATGCATTGGCGTCGATATAATTGATTCTCCCCTTCCCTTCAAATTGCTGGCCTTCAGCCTAAAGTAGAAACAATTATTACTCGCCAATCATTGTACACCGAATAGTGCCAGTTATCATACCTTGTGTCAGATTAACTAAAATCGTTCCCACGTCCACAGGCTACTTTTTATTTTAGTATGTAATCATAGTTGGTGATTGTTTTAAACAGAAGTATGTTGCATTTTGTACAATATAATTATAACCATGACATGACATATTTTTTTTGGTTCTTTTAGAAATGAACTCGCCGAACGGTAAGTGAAAGTTATTCAATTTCAATGAAGTTTTGTGTTTCATGGATATATATCATCATTATATATAAATCATTTTACATTCTGGACTGATAGATCTACCAAGATTCATATTTCATTCAGTAACAACGATTGTTAGTGTAGAAACTTACTCCTATTCCAACCTCATATTATCATATTATGACAGTGAAATGAAACAGTATTATCTGGCTGTTGGATGTGTTAGCCATACTTCATTCTACTGAAAATACCACTCAGGTATTTTTCAATGTAATCTGGTTGAACACGCAACATTTCATTCTAAGTATTTTAGGATGATTGTAAACATCATGAGAACTTCTCGCCTGTCTATAATATATGATAACACAAAAATTTATTGGGATTTGTTGAAATAACTAAATATGAATACCACAATTCCCGGTGTGTGATTTGATGAACTAAACGAACGTGATGATATTAAAAGAAGAACAGTAATACAATATACATTATTGTATGCAACGTTTTATAAATTACTATATTTGAAAATGTATGATGAGTGACGGGGAGAGAGAGGACGGAGGGGAGAATATATACGAAGAGAGAGACAGGAGAGAATAGAGGCTATCAAGACAGTGGGAATTTAGACATATATTTGTGATTACACAGGTATATCAAGAAAAATGTGTTTAAGTACATTTTTTGAATATACTGAAATGTTCTAAAGCGGGAGTATATAGGAGTGTGGGATAAACACATATAAGGACAACATAGGTATAAAATGATATAATATAATACTGTGGACTGAGGTTTAATTCCCTTGAAGGAAGAATGGAAAGTTTGGATAAATAAAAAATTACAAAACAGGGTAATAAATTCATAATAAATAATAGATAACGAATGACTAAATGTTAAGGGTTAACAAACCTAATCATTAGAGATCGGGAATATAGGAGAAGACCTCATATAATTTGGTCAAGATGAGCACCATAGCAAGTAGAATTTCAAGGCTTTCGACTGTGCATATCCCGAATGGTTTCATATTACCAGGATATGATGTCACTCTCTTGAAACTTTTCGAGCATAATTGGAAGGGTAGCAGGTTGTGTTTTAGTACCAAAATGTATACTGCTAGCAATGTTTGATTTGATTTATTGGGTAGAGTTAGAATATGTGGATAATACTTTATTTTGAGGGCGGTTAAAGTTACACTGATATACGATTTTGTGATGGATATAGTATTGATGAAGTATTGGGAGACAATGTATTGGGTTTGGCCTTGTGCATTGGGGAACATGAGCTTAGGTTTAGTCAGTTGCAACATTTTCTTTAAGTGATTTTGTTAAGCTTAGTGATACTGGATACTGATCGGATGTGGGCAATAATCTGATCTGTACACAGGGATACGCACATATGAGATTCAGCGACTTTTGTATTACAGGAAATACTTCGTAAATCAGAGACGACCATATTATTGCTAGCACACGTATATCCAGAGAGAGAGAGAGCGAGAGAGAGAGCGAGAGAGAGAGCGAGAGAGAGAGCGAGAGAGAGAGCGAGAGAGAGAGCGAGAGAGAGAGCGAGAGAGAGAGAGAGCAATCTTTTACAAGGAATATAGAGTCAAAGCAGAGCTCACACCATTAATATAGGAACGAGTCTCAACATGCTGCCACTGATACAATTTCATTAGAAGGATGTAATTATCAATACAAAGAGATCTGGAGAACATCTGTGAAAAGTATTTTCTTCTCAATACCCTATTTGGATCATCAATGAAAACCTGGGCAAGATTCATGTTCTTTTCGTAGTATGTGAATATCATATCCATTGTTTCGTTACCAAAAGTGAAACCACATTAGAATTCAGAAAAGCATAAAATACAACGGATAAGAAAAATACTTGCCAAAAATGTGCAAATAGCTTACAGTAGAAAAATGCTATCTCTGTTCTTAGTGAATACAGTAGATTTATACTTAGAAAACTGTTGATGCAGAACCTTTAGATCCATTGGCTTTCTCTATTAGATTGTACAGTTTTATAATCTCAATCATATCGGGAAATATCTGAATTGGAGCGGTGAATGTATCTGGTTTATGTGTGTGACAGTGAATTTGCTTCTGTTTAATATATTTGCTGTGTTTGAATGTGCTTCCACGAGTCAATGTGTATATGTTTAAATAATTTATATATGCGATCGTATATGTATCATATTGTTTAAGTGTTCCGAGTGACGTTTCTAGACGCGTGAGTGTCTACTATAGTGGGTTGTGGGCTGCATGTTAGTAAGAGTACGTTATTTAGAGTGAACATGTAAGTATTTTTCTTGTAGTTTAGTGTGTTTGTGTGTGCGCGTATACAACAATATGACTGAACTCTAAACACTTGCTTCACGGAGTATTCTAAACCTTTACTTTAATTGTTAAACAATTGTATATGAATTTATTATATATAAACATTGCAATGGGCTTCATGTGAGTCTTGAAGGCATAACCGATGAACGTTGGACATAATTGAAATACTGTTAGAAATAATGTATTTGTGATAGGTTATCACGGTGAAATGACTGCATTACTAACGATTTCTAGTGATATTATAAACTGATATAGTTTTTGTTTTTATAGCTTGTTCCAGGTATAGAGCCTGCATTCAACATATCTATGGTGAAGCAATGTGCGAGTAAGTGTTAAATTATGTTTTATCTGACGCAATTTGACTGGCCATTCGGAAATCAGTTTAATTATCAACTATAAGTCTTTACAGATGATTCTTCAGATATTATATCAATATGACTATTCAGTTTTCCACAAAACTATTTCTAATATATTCTGTGTAGCCGTATACCACATAGAATTTTCAGTGCAAAGATATTCTTACGCATATATATACAATATAAAAGTAATTCAATTAAAATAGATAAAGATCCCTTTTGGTAACAAATGGCCATGGGTTTTGTACCTAGAAAGTACCACTTCAAGGCACGGGCAAGGTGTTTATTGTGGAAACCAACATTTGCCTATCAATACCAGAATCATTTCTCCACGCCACGGATGTAGTCCAAAGAAATGGCAAAGCCGATACGGCTTGGCACAAGAGACATCGCAATTCATTTCTATAGATGAATGAACTGGAACAACGTCAAATAAATGACTTGTTCAAGGACACAACGCATCGCCTGGTCCGGGAATCGTACTTACAATCGCCCGATTGTGACTCCAACGCTCAAACTAATAATCAACGGTTATTGTATATTCCAAGTTTACAATATCTCAGAAAACGAGTTTTTATACCTAACGGTATATCATATCTAACATCTCTGACATAAAACAAAATCATATTTAATATATCCACTTTTGAAATAGTGAGCGTTTTGAGTTTGCACTTATCAATTCCACTGCACAATCTTTTGATTAACATAAAATGTTAGATAATTTACATTTTAGTGTTTTCAATATCACTTTCAAAACATTATTTTCTTTTGCTCCTGCACAAAAAAAATTTCATATAGCTCTCAAAAATCAATTTTCTCTATTTTTACATTCTTTAAGCTGTATCATATCTTTCGATAGACATTTATTGTTAAAAAGTTAAATGCAAATATCAAATGTTGAAACGTATTCTTTTTGTATCATAAACAAATAATAAGTAATGAAACAATGTCAAAATTAAAAAAAAACGTCGATTTTTGACTAACAATAATACATTTATTATTTTCTTATTAGGTCCAACATTTACAAATGCGCTAAAAAACATAGATGTTTTAATAAAGATACCGTGACTTGGGATATTAAGCTTAAATGTAAGTGAAAATTAATCTGACTCATATACAACTAGTCATATCTTTTAGTTTAACAGTTGAGCGTTTTATGGTAATTCAAAATCATAATTAGATTGATAAAAATCTTTAACGAGAAAACATTTTATAAAAATAATTTAAGATGACTCGATTTTTGAGAAAAGGCATAGCAAAGTGAAATGTTTCTACTGGTATTAGCCACATTAGTAGAATATTAAGTTTAGCTGCAAATCGATTCACATTGGTGACATGCTAGAAGAATAAATGGTATGACCGCAAGATCCGATTTTCCAATGTGTCTTTACCAGAAAATTAATATTGATAAAATAATTATGTCGAAGTTGATTTTTATATTCGTTGAAATAGGATCTCAGACCTATGTGTATTCAGACGTCATTTTTTTAGCAGTGCGGAATATTAATGATGAAAAAATATTCTCAATGCAATTAGCTATTCAAATTTGAGTTATGGTCTTCTATCGTATGTGACAGCAATCACCTGACATCCAGATGCCAGTCACCCAGTTTCGGTCTCTTCTTGACCCAGGACTGCATCTCAGTCAAAGAGACAAACGGCGACCCCACCTGTTCACTGTTTAGGCAGAATATCCGGAGATGCCACAGCCTCAACGCACGTTTGCACATCATTAGCCACAGCATACCCAGCCCTCCACGTAGAGGGTGCTTGCAGTAGAAGGACTGCCTCACCAACGGAACCTGTCCGCTTCACAAGAAGTTGAAGAGGAGCCGTTCCAACTTGGCAAGGCGCAGACGGAGGCAAGGCACGACAGTCAGGCGGTAGTAGATGACGGACGTGATGTACACATCCACCACCTCCGCCCGATCTTTCAGTGGCAGCTACCTCGCAGCCCATTTCTGGGTGAGACTGGCGTCCCTGATCGTCACCTTGACGGACCGATCGGGAGGTCTGAAACGGTTCCATTAACTTTGACCAACGCTGTGCATTGCAGCCATCCAGCTTCTGAAGACGAGGCTGAAGTTACCGATGGTCGACCCTATCGAAATAATGTTTCTACTTTTGGCACAAGGTCAGCAATTACCTCAGTGCATTACTGGTGCTGTAAGGATGAAAGGCAAAGTTAACCTTGGCGGAATTGGAACTCATAACTCAAAGGGCCATAACTATGCTGCAAAGCATGACGTCTGACGCTCTACTGATTTTGCCAACTATTTTCCCTTATTATATATCATATTTTTATAATTGTTTCCTTGAATTATTACCCTTTTCGCCATGTTTCCTTCATTATTATTTCTTTACTTTGCAGGCAACATTTTGGCTAATGCTGGTAAATTCAATAAATTTGCTGTATCGGCTATAGTGATGGGTCTTCTCACTACACATATTGCAGTCAATATGTAATCAATTCTAATTTTGATGTGTAGAAACTTAATTCCAGTCAATTATATTTGATATTGACCGATATTTGAAACAAAGATTAAACATAGAAATACTGAATAAATATTAATTAATTCATTTAGAAATGCATTTTGTTAGAAATATACAATTCCTTAATAACATTGATTATATCAATATTCTTCCAGTAAAAGTACCATTAAGAATAATTTGAAATGTAAGCACTTTCTTTTGCATCAATAAACAATTAAAACATATTGTTTTCTTTATTTTGTTTTAACACATTGAACACTGCTTTTGAACTGCATGTTATAGGGCGTCTTTAAACTATGTTTGTGATGCGTTATTAAGAACCAATCGTCGACAACACGAGAGACATTTCATTGAAGTTATAACGAAAAGAGTCAAATGCCTATTTATAACTTTTAATAATTACAGGTCGAAACATTTATAGAACTTGTTTATCACAAACAATTGTATAATTTTATTCCCTCTAAGAAAATACCTTGGTCAGTGTGGTCCTTCTTCTTTTACTTGCAGCGACAGGCTTCTGACATCCATAAATAGTTATCTTTTTTAACACTCAATTCGATATAAACACATATTTATTGTTAGAAGGCCGAATTTATATACACAAGAGGATATAAGAAATGAAAGCAATTACTGGTCATTAAGTTGAAGCTAGGTAGATACTGCCTAGAACAAAACAGGAAACGTTGAATATCTCAAACCGTAATAGAACAAATCCCCCCAAAGTGGTGAATACGTCTCGTTGATAAATATTTAGTTCCTTTTTACAGGAAAATGAGAATAATAGTAGGAGCTATTCCGTAGTATGTCTTCTCGTGTTGCTGGCCAGAGTCCTCTCTCTGGTGAGCTAGGAGGTTTTGCGAGGAGGAAGCGACAATCTATTCATACGCGATCTAATACGATTGGTTTGTTTAACCAAATCACATATGAAATATTGTTATTGCAAGGAATGAAGTAGTTCCGCCACAAAGTGCCTCATAAAAAAAGTTGCTTTCCGACAGATATCCAGCCAATATCAGTTTCATCCTGAACTCCTTTACTCCAAATTGTGAATATGTTAATTAACGTTTAAACTTTTATTTAAGTGTGATTTTAATATGTACAGTACAAAAAAACAACAAAAACCAACACTATTTTAGACTAGAATTGCGCCTTATGTACAAATTAGACTGAAAAGAAGTGTTATAATCCTGCATTATCCATATATAGATTTTATGCAGTGCCTGACTTGCAGTGTGTTGTTATTTTGTTTTTGTGCTTTTGAGGGGCATTAGATTGACATATAGTTAGTAGATATTTTCAAATCTAGCACCATAGAAGCATTGCATTCCTGGCATAAAGTAACTATTTATTGTGTGGTTGAAGTCTGTTTTACCAACGTTAAAGTCGAATGTAATGTCATAGTACATGCATATAATAAGAAATGAAGGTCAGTATGTTAAATTAGATAATGAAGAAGACAATAAAATCTTATGCTACACCTGAGTTGATTGACTGTGGCTTGTGAGGAGGACACCCAACATCGTACGCTGCAATGCTGTGGTCTGCCAAAGAATATATACACTGCAAATACATGGGTAACATGGCGTTTGGCTTTTCCTCTCAGGCAAATCGGAAGGCATCCTTTATATCATCAATATTTGCATATAGCCCTTTCCCAAAAGGTTTCATGAATGATACAAAACTGGTATGTAAATCTAGTCCCTATGGCTCTAAGGTTTTCTTTTCTTGCCCTACGGGTGAGTGAGAGGACGAATGGAAATAATATTATCGATTTGGAAAAAGTAATTACAAAACTTTCTCTCTCCTCTTCACTTTCAGTAAAGGGGTTAGGCCTTGAAACGATATGTTGTACATTCCTTACGCCAATTGGCTCAATCAAACTCTTCTATGGGGTAAAACGTGTCTATTGTTTACCGTAGACTTATTTTAAATATATCTCATTCCTCATAAATCAGTAATAACGTAAGACAACCTTCAAGGTAGTAATAAAATATTCAATATTGAATGACTGCAAATTCACAATCTAAGCAGCAGTTAAAGAACTTTATTTGATTGAAATTTCGATGGCTATTTCTGGAAATATTTCCAGAAATAGCCGTCGAAACAGCTTGAGCTCTGCCGCCGAGGTCATACCTTTTCCTATATATATATATATATATATTTATATATATATATATATATACGTACATACATATATGCATACAGACGTACAGTAGAATGTATATATATACATACATGCACATATATATATATATATATATGTACGTATGGGTTTACCGAACATTTATTATAATGTTCGGTTTGTTTGTAAACAAGAGAAATGAAATTTCATTTCATTCTTTTCCATTTATCGTTTTCGGTACGCCCGGCCGACTAACTCACTCGATATGCAAATTAGGCTGCTCAGCCGTTAATATGCATAAGGAAAGTATATACTTTCAAACGTTCAATCGACTGACAGGAAGGTATACGGTGCTGACGATAGCTAATAAGCTTGAAACTAGTTCATCGTTCCTTTGTCAGTGTTGAACAAAAGGGCGACGATGGTTTCCGAACACTGTACGGCTTAATTCGGGCTGTTTGTTTGTTTACAAACAAACCGAACATTATAATAAATGTTCGGTAAACCCATACATATATATATGTGTGCATGTATGTATATATATATATACATACTTCTGTACGTCTGTATACATATATGTATGTGCGTATACATACTTATATTTAAGTATCAGCCGTACTAAGAGTGAGAAATGAAATTTCATTTCATTCTTTTCCATTTATATATATATATATATATATACATATACATGTGTGTGTGTGAGTGTGCATATATATATATGCATGTATATATATATACATACAAATATATATATATAAGTATATATATATATATATATGTAAGTATGTATTATGTTTACGTACAAACAGTATGTATGTATGTAAACAAACAAACAGCCCGAATTACGCCGTATAGTGTTTAGGCAACCACGTCACCTTTTTGTTCAACACTGACACAGGAACGATGTACTAGTTTCAAGCTTATTAGTTATCGTCAGCATCGTATACCTTCCTGCCAGATGGTTGAACGTCTGAAAGTATATACTTTCCTTATGCATATTAACGGCTGAGCAGCCTAATTTGCATATCGAGTGAGTTCAGTCGGCTGGGCGCGTTTCATTCTATTCCATTTATCGTTTTCGGTGCGCCCAGCAATGTCTGGTATTATCTCCGACATTGGTTTTTATTTTAAATTTTATTAGCTACTTGGTTTGAAGTAGTGGAAAGAGAATCTGTGGTAATGTGGACACATGGAAAAAAATCTCTGATTTCCTATTTAGCAGGCTAAGATTAGAATGAATAATAGTTCTAGACTCGAGGATGCAAAGGTTACAAAATTTGTTAGGTGGTTTATATGAAGGGGCCTTAGCTATCACTCCCCTTTCTAAGGTGTATGGTATATTTTAATGAGTATTTGTATGTGGATAGTGAGGTTAAATTACTAAGTCTAGGGTTTCTGAACGAATGGAGGTGTGAATTATATCTGGTCTTAAAGCTATTCGATGTTGAACCTATATAGACTTTCGAAATATGATTAGCAGTGACAGTACAGGAGTAGATAATGTCTTTAATAAGGCAGTTCTTACTTGATGGGCATGTTCTATTAGGTCTACAATCACAATTGTTTTGGTAACTAGTATATTGGTTAATGGGGTATGAATTTGAGTGGTTGTTTCTGTTAATACTTCTAGTATTAAGATTATGGTAGGTATTATTATCATTATTATTGGTATTATTACTATTACTTACAGTATGGTCCTGTACTGGGTTATTGTTAAGGTTATTTCTATGTTGGACATTATTAACTTGGTGTAATCTGAAGTACTTTTTAATCTTCCTCTTGTTAGGTGCTGGCTATATGGTCTGCGATGTTAGGTGTGGTGGAGTAGGAGATTTTAATGGTATTTTTGTTAAATAGGTTGTGGTATTTTTGGTTAGTTGGGAAATTTTTGTCTAAAATAGAGAAGAAACCTTTAGGTATGTTTGTTGAGACATTTAAGTTGAACGGAGAATTAAAAAATGTGTTACTTCGTCTATTCTTCTTATGATTGTTATTTATATTATTGTTTTGTGTGGCGTTATGTACCTTATTATTTATATTTTTGTTTTTAACATAATTTTTCTTTCTGTGGTTTTTCTTAAGATTATTGTTGTGGTGTGAGTTAACTTTTTTGATACCCTCTGTATTGGAGTCGAGATTTTCAATACTATGATTATATTTAATTTTATTCATGGCCATGTTGTGTGAAATTATATTAGATTGTTTATAGATAGATGACGATTTAGGTTTAAATTTAATTTTATCTCTATGGCCCGAACGAGCTAGGGCTTCATTATAGTATTGGGAGTTACGGTTAAATGTAGTCTCGTTGTAAGAAAGACTATTAGAAATTCTATTAGATACCCCTTTAATGATTGAGGTCAATACAGATTTGGGGTGGTTAGAGTTGGTATTAACATAGAAAAGTTTTTCATTGGGTTTATGATAAGGTTTTAGAGTCTAAGTAGAGAGTAACGCCAAGGAAGTTAACAGTTTTTATCTAAAGTGATACCTAAGTTGAAGTTTTTAAATATTTTATGTAATTGTTTTCTAGTTCTTTCTATATTAAATTTTTTTAAATCTAAGAGGAAAAGTGCGTCGTCTCGATAGAGACCACCGTTAAGGTAAGGTAAATTCTTATGTATTTCATTTAAGAGAAATAAACCAACTATATGTATATATGTACACACACACACACACACACACACACACACACACACACACACACACACACACACACACACACACACACACACATATATATATATATATATCTGTATGTATATATATATATATATCTGTATGTATATATATATATATCTGTATATATATATATATATATATATATATATATATATATATATATATATATATATATATATATATATATATTATACACAAGCACAACTCTACTTATAAAGGATATTCAAAGAAATATATAAAGCGTATTTATAAAGTTATAAAAAATATAAAAGCTTTTAGAGGTGTATATATCTATACCAACCTAAAAATTGCAGATTTTCTAGATATAAACCTGGATCTAAACACGGGACTACACCGACCGTTTCATAAACCAAAAGGAGACTGCAACTACATCAACAAAGGCTCCAATCACCGACCCAACATTACGCGCCAGATAGCAAAGACCGTGAGCAGGCGAATATTCAGCCTATCTTCTAATAGACAGATATTCGATGCGGTTGCCCTTACTACAATCATGTATTTAAAAATAGTGGTTTTAGTGAGAGATTAACATATATCCAGCCAACGCTTACCAACAGAACACACAGAGCCAGGAAGATCATTTGGTATAGCCCTTACAGTTTCAATGTATCTACCAGCATAGCCGGGCACTTCATTTCTCTCACAAGAAAGCATTTCCCCACCACGCACCGCTAATATAAGATCTTCAACAAGGTGAGCTATTTGACAGCCGGAGGAGCATTCTTCTTCAGTTTGGTAGATAGGCGCGGCTATAACTATACAAAAAAGAAGTGCTGATAGTACATTCCTCTGATTAACTCCCTTCAAATCTGTTTTGATATATACTGTTGAGTTTCTTTCAGTAGGTTGATGTATTTTTTGTTAATTGAGGTTTTTTTAAGAGTTGCCACAAGCTGGGTAGTCAAAAGCTTTTGTGAAGTCAATGAAAGTGATGTGCACAGGGTTGTTGAATTCTATTGATTTATCAATGATTTGTTAAATAGCTAGGATATGCTCAATGGTGCTTCTTCCAGGTTGATATGCATCTTGTGTTTCAGGAAACGAGGCGTAAAGGTCTGACTTCACTCGTGCTACAATGATACTCATGAAAAACTTGTAAACATGACTCAATAGGCTGATAGGACGATAGTTCCCACAATCAAGTCTGCTACCTTTTTTGTAGAGTAAAACTTGGGACCCATCGAGCGGAAAGCTTGCTCACCCACAAACTCTCCACCAGAATTGCGTGTGCAGAACCCACGGAGATGTCGAGTGTGTCGGCTACTGATTCAATGGTTATTCGCCTATCCTTTTCAATTAGGTCGCGAATAGCATCAATGTTTTTCACACAAACTAACGTGGATGACTTGCTACTGCGGGAATCATCTTCAACCTCATCTTCCACCCTAGCTTCACCATGAATTCGATGTTTGTGCTGGCCTCAATTTTGATGGAGGACATGTTACTCGAACCGGTGCTGACTTCCACCTGGCGCCGCCACGTTGCAACATGCATTTAAGTGTTCATGCTAGAACATATTATGACACATTAGTACGAGAACGTATAGGGGCATTAAGCTCAAGATCCCTGCATATGATTTTTAGGTATGTATTTTTTCTACGAACCTTTTGAAGCCCCCTCGTAAACCCGGCCACCAACTTTACATATAAAATTTAGCTCGGCGCAAGTAATTGGAATTGAAAGGTTATACATACAGCTTTTAAATTAAAAACTAAAAAACCCAGCTGAGGGCACAAATAAATTGCTACGGCCATCGCTTGTGCCCCCCCCCCACTGCAGAGGCCCGGGGTAATTGCCCACATTACCCCCCCCCCCCACTAAATTCGTTCCTGTATTTAAGATGCCTGTGTTTAAGATGCCGTAGTATTTAATACAATCAAACGTTAACTGAATGAGAACTCCACGCTGGAGTGTAGAGCCAAGAAATATACTTCCTAAGTGGAAGCGGCAGGACACAACCATCTAATACGATGTACATTAAGAATTCAATCTGTAAACGGTAAAATGATACAGTAATATTAAAATAACTCCTTTATCGAATTATTTCCAGGGGTTAAAAATAAACTAAATAAACGAGCATTAAGATAGTCATACATAAACATAATTGTTTTTATAAGGTAGCAGGCGGAGTAGAAGTATATATATATATATATATATATATATATATATATATATATATATATATATATATATATATCTTCTACTCCGCCTGCTATCTTATAAAAACAATTACACTCAGTAACACTCGAGAGCGACCTGACATATATATATATCCCCCCCCCCCCTCATCCACTCTCAAGCGTGAACCTAATACCAACACTGTTCGTAACTGCACTCCTTGCTTTTGTTTTTGGTTTTCACTTTTCCAATATATATATATATATATATATATATTAGGTATTAGGTTCACGCTTGAGAGTGGATGAGGGGGGGGGGGATATATATGTCAGGTCGCTCTCGAGTGTTACTGGTAACATGTAACCCAGTTCAACCTGTCTCATGGTCGGGTCGTTAGCGACTAAACCGGCAACCCCACCTAGCCTGCTTGGTGAGGAAGGTGATATTTGGACACCCTGCGGGATGAAATACAAGACCCGTCAAAGGGCAGAGGAACTCAGCAGAGTTTCTTTTAGCTGATGGTTCTCGTTGTATTTTCCGTGGCAAACATTTCCTCCGAAGATATGTGTCGTCAGTTTCAAAAAGTGTAGTTGGTCCTACAAAAGACTTCATCACTTCAGACAAAACTTTGTGTGGATAGTTCAGCATTAGTTCACTTTCTCACATTTCCGCCAGTATTTTGCAGGCGGAGTCTATAGTCGATGGGGTGACAGTGACGGGGACAGGTAGAGGATACTACTGGATGTCTCTAACTGGAGCTCTACACTATGGTGACTGTTGTGTGATGGCCGTTCTAGCACAAGCTGTCACTGGTCGGATTGAAATATCACATGAGACACCACCATCCAGAGAGCTGAGCTTCTGTTGGACACTCATACGTCGGATATCGACGAGAGAGTCCATCACCAACAGGGGTGGGATCCAGGAGAAGTGTGTGTGTGTGTGTGTGGGGGGGGGATTAAGGGTGCTGCGAACGAGGAGGCTTCGAAGGTTACAAACGCGCTTGAATGAAGAGAGGGGTGGGAGGGGAAAATGGGTAAGGTGGAGGGAACAGACTGTAGGCGGCGAAAAAATAGAGATGGAGAGAGAGAGAGGATATGTAAAATCCCGACAACGTCACCAAGCGGTTTCGGCTTGTGTGTTCAGCAAGAATTTGAAAATGTTTGCTGAACACTCAAGCCGAAACCGCTTGGCGCCGCGGTCGGGATTTTATACATCTCTATACTCACTCTGCATCTCCCCATGTATCGAGTACATCGAGTACTCACATGATTAGTGGTATCCTCGGTCTCAACACCGCAGACACACACACACTCTCTCTCTCTCTCTCTCTCTCTCTCTCTCTCTCTCTATATATATATATATATATATATATATATATATATATTTATATATATATATATATATATATTTATATATATATATATATATATATATATATATATATATATATATATATATATATATATATATATATATATATATATATATATATATATATAACGAAGGAAATGTGGTAAGGAACCAGGTGGACCATAACGCACCAAAGTACTCGATACTTGAGGTAGTAGAGTGGGTAATAGGAACCAGTAAGACCCCGACAGCTGAGCTCAAGCCGTTTCGACGGCTAATTCTGGACGTCGAAACGGCTTGAGCTCAGCTGTCGGGGTCTTACTGGTTCCTATATATATATATAGTTACACGCATATATATACCAAAAAAATAAATCTTATTATTCCACAATGCTTCAAGCAAACTTCAATACTCTCATATATATATATAAATATTTACGGAGTAAAACACACTTCAACAACATGTGTACCTGTCTTTCCCACACCAATTCGGACTGCCTGAAGAGGTCACAGCCAATGATGGCTGTCACCGAAATATATATAGCAGTATATCTATAATTTATAATAAACGAAGCCAAATTTTACATATTTGACTTATTTATTTTACATTACTCCAGAGTAAACAAACCAACCTGCGTACTTCGTCGAGTGCCCCAATCTGCATACTGAGGTGTCGGTAAACAACCAACAACATATACTCAAAATTTATATATATATATATCAATGATATTAATAAATGGAAACTATATTTATAAAACCATATTTATTCTATTATATATATTTCAAGGGTACCAAAACTTTGGTACGTTCTCATCAGATAAAATACAAAGTTTGTTTTATAAATATTGACATATCCAGGAATGAGACCTTAACGGTTCAAGTTTTATCTGGATAGTAAAGGAAAAAGGGGAAGAGAGAAAAAAAACAAATATTTCACATTATTTAGATGAATATGCAAATGAGGTTGAGGCGTAGGGCTAAAAAAAAACGTTATTTTTAGAGGCTAGGTAGATTTAAATAATTATTAGGATATATATATATGCATGTATAGGAAGAAGAAAGAGAAAGAAAGAAAAGCTTGTATTTATATTACTATAATGTACGAGAATTAAAAAGGTTGAAACGTTAAGAATTAACAGTTTGTTGGAGTGGTGGAATATGATTTCAGAATTTAAAAAATATTTAGCTAAATTATGAGTTATAATATTATATATATAATCAATTAGATTATATGAAGAATTATGGTTGTAAGTACATTATATCTTATTATATTTCAACAGGTTGTAAGTATATAAATATCTATATACATATAATATATACAGATAAGTGTATAAATATAAATATTATTGGTGATTATATAGATATAAAACACACGTATTAATTTTTTTACATTTCTAATATGAGTTACGAAGGATGTTGATTTTACATTTTAAATATATATTTAAGAAAAAGACGTAGTTCAAATTATAAGAGAAGAACAATTTGTAGATTCAAATATTTTCATCAAACATTGAAAATATTTTCAGAGCATTATTAATTTAGCGAAATTACATATAATTTATCATACAAGTTATTATATCTATGTTTTCTCAATTGTAAAGGAAAAGATAAGTCCAATATTATTTGTTAAACTATTAATATTAGATTTGATGAATAATTTTCTTAGAAAATGCGGAAAGTATGTAGAGAAAATTATATATTATTTTGTGACCTACAAGCTGTGGTCCAACACCGGCCAAGTCATCAGATGGTTCTCCGATCTAAGGTCCAAGGAATCTATGAGGTTCCTTCAATTTGACATTGACAGCTACTACGCTTCAATAACCCCGGCACTGCTTAACAAAGCATTAACCCTAGCCAGCACCAACTCTGACATAACCAATAACGAGATTGACATCATACTTATGGCTAGGCAGACCATCATTGAATTCAACGGCTCATTCTGGACTAGAAAGGACAGAACAGACAACTTCGACATCACTATGGGCTCAAGCGACTCTGCGCAAAACACCGATTTAGTTGGAATCTACCTATTAGATAATATCAGAGCTGAAATACAACCCTTGCGAAATATATAGGGACGACGCCCCATTTGCAGTCCACAATTGCACTAATCGAGGCATTGACTTGCTCAAAAAACAATTACATAGATTTTTTAAAAATAACGGCCTATCTATCACCATCGAGCCGAACCATAAAGTAGTAAACTTCCTGGACGTTACCCTAGATCTTAACAATAACTTATACTACCCTTATCATAAACCAGGTGAAATACTTACATATATTAGCCCACACTCTAACCACCTACCGCCAGTCATCAGAGCAGTAATCAAATCTATCTCGTATAGGATCTCCATGCTATCCGCAAATGAGGAGATATTTATAAACCATGCGGCATATTATAATAAGGCTCATTCTGAATCTGGTTATGAACAGTCTATTTACTACATACCTAAATGCCATAACACAGCACTTCACCACAACCATAATAAAGTTAACACTAGAACTAGAAATACTTTAGCATATAGCCAGATTCGCCGGAATTTTAGCAGTAACAGCATCTATACAGGGAACCTTAATGTTGGCAGAGGCCTACTTCCCACTCCAAGTAGCAGACTCAAAATCAGCCCTAGAATAGGAATGAGCAATGGGATGACAAATAACAAATGCCCAGGTAATAATAACCCTATGAAGGCCCCTGCCAACTCCACTAGAACCCCTAGAAGGAATAGGGTTAGAAATATCACCTGGCTTAACCCCCCACTCTCATCTAACTTAGCTACTAATATCCATAAACGCTTCTTCTCTATCCTATCTACCCCCCCCCCCCCAACCATAGATATTACAAACTCTTTAATAAAAACAGCATTAAAATCTCATTCTCCACAACACCTAACCTAGCTAGCCACATCGCATTCAGTAACCATCATAAACTAAGACAGTATAACTCCCACACCGCAATAGATGTTCGACATCTCTAGCTAGGCTCATTAAAAACCTTAAATTAACCAACATTGAACACTCACTAACATGGGATATCTTGGTTAGAGCCCAACCGTTCAATGGACGAAGAAACTCTTGTGATCTCTGTCTTACCGAAGCATATTACATAACTCTATCACGACCTCTACCGATTAATGATAGAACGGAGGTAACTATTAGCTGTCAACATCGAAGGGCTAATTCCTTCGTCAACAGAATATTTGACCCAACATAGTCATCTATTGCCATTTTTGCCTATAGCTAATAAGTTAAATAGTTATAGCTAACTTAGATAATTATAAGTTACCTCCCTTACATTGTCTCTCACTTAAACTCGTTAGCACTTCTTAACTATAAACTACCCACAATTTCTAATTTCTCGAGGAGTTACTTCCCCTGAAACGACCCTCTAATTAGTAAGATAAATATGTCCTTTGGCGGCCATCTTGTTACCCATAGGCAGATCTCACATAATGCAGCCTCGACAGAAGAATATTTTGCTTAACTAATGAATATTTCCAGCTCTGTGCACCTAACCTCCGCATGAGCCCAACCACCTAGCTGCCTTCCACTGCATATTGCACATTCAGCACATGCCTTTACGCTTTGGCTTCTAACTAATTTACCAATCTCTCTTCTCCTCTCCTATCTCCATCCCTCTCTTTAAGATTAGTTACTCTTGAATTGTATATATATATATATATATATATATATATATATATATATATATATATATATATATATATATATATATATATCTTTGCCAGGGAACGTTTCCACGAACCAAAGTATCGTCTTCCTGTCTTCCTCCGGTTGCAACGTTTTTCGAAATATTCACTTCTGCGTTCACAGATTGACTTTGTTAGTTTCAGAAGATCCTGTTAAGGGTGAAAGCAGCGATTCTTTGCTTAAACTTTAATCTGAATTCTACTTTTGAAAAGCATAAGAACTGTGAAATCACTAAGGAAATAAATAAATATTCTTAAAAAGACTCCAGTTGCCTTTACATGGAGCACTCTTTTAGTCGTGGTCCTGACTCTTTTCCTATATATATATCTATCTATATACATATGTAAAAGGTAAACAGAAATAACAACACAATCGGTACAGTATATGGAAGGGATATATTAGGTTAACGCTTGTTATAGCAGGAAGAGGGTCTTAACGTTTCGGACATCAGAAGAAAGAATGAGAAATAAGATAGTTTGAGCTCTTTAATTGCTCTTGCGACCTTAGCTTCTGAAAGATTAGTTACCGCTGTAAGATGCCCCTCATGTACATCAGAAGATGCTGTGACCGGGTTTAGAAGATTAGCAGAGTACTATCTCCACCTTGCGATGTTGCATCTCTTTTAAGAGAGACCCCCCCCCCCAGAAGCGTTCCTGATAGTAGGTGTGGAGGAGCACTTCTTATTACGACATCGGCAGATGGTCTTCCAGAACACTTTATTTGCGGACATGAGGTCGGATTCCATCTTAACCTCAAAGTCCTCCCATGTTTTAACTGAACGTCTTCACTGTCACTGCTGTGACTTTTCGCGCCTGTTAGTACCGCAAGTGCAAGAAGGAGAATTTGTTTCCAAGTCAAGCTTTGTAAGCCTACTTTGCTCGGGTGGCATCTTTGACCACTTAATTGAACCAACGGATCTTACTGCCATCCGGTGCAACACCAAGTCGCTTACGCCCGCAGCATTTAATAGTTGAAGCAGAAACTGCCGAGAAATAGTCTACAAAACCAATTATTGATCTCTGTCCTTGATTTTACGAATACCATATGCATTTAGGGATGCCTTTGTGCTGGAAGAAGTTGTTCATAATAGAGAGGCCATTACTAAAACAGAAGTCTAATAAGACCTCTCCATTCGTATTTATATCGGGATCGCTGTTCCTTCTAATCACTCCTTTCCATGTTAGGTAGTCAGTTCCAACATGTGCATTAAAGTTTTTTGTTAGGATATAAGACTCAGTCTTAATTACCTCTAACGCTGCAGTGACTTCATAAAAGAAGGATCTATATTCCGGATCTCTGTTTGGCGCATTAACTTGCACCACCCACAGACCTTCTTTCAGCCTAAGCTTCAAGACACAAATCTTCCCTCCCAATGGGATCCAGTTCATAAAAATTCTGACAGCAGGGGGTTTGTGAACATTCCTGCTCCCGCATGTACAGTCGTTTCTGGCGCCACACCTGAATAAGGGAGTTTCCATCTTCCATCCATGTCGCAGGCCCATTGCCAGTTCTTGAAGCCTTCGGTGGAGACTGCAATATATTTTTCGAGCAAGCCCGTCTACCTAAAGTCTGAATGCGTCCCTTGTTAAACTCGCACAAAGGACGATGCGGAATTGATGTTACTGTTTTCGGTCATATTGCACTGTTTTGGTGGTCTTATTCGCATCAGTCATCAATTTGGTATTTTTCTTGGACTCGCGAAGACTAGTCTTTTTTTAGATGCCGGCTTTACTCGCCTCTTTATAGTTACATCCCTGTGTTGTGAGAGTTTCTTTACTCTATCTCCCCTAGTAGTTTACCGCTGATGGTACGTGTCTGCTTATTCGTCCGACAGGGGCCAGCTTATATCACAACAAACCATCATATCTGGAGGCCATCTCGCTATTCGCCACCTACAACCCGTTCGTTAGTAGAACATCTCTGCCGAGAATGAGAACCAAAACCAAATTCCAGTGCAATTTGGTTATATTTATTTTCGTAATATCATTTTCAACAGATAAATGTTCATTGTCGGTAAAACTAGTGAAATGATAGTTTTAAATGAACCACTTGATATATGTTATTTTATTGTATTCAAAATCGACAACATAAGCATATGATTGATACAATTATCTTTGTTTTAACCCACATGATCCTAGTTTGGCAATTGAGTAATTCAAAATATGAAAATTAAAATGGGAAAATTAAAAACATCCTCTGAGCCAATGTCAAATGATTTCAATTACTGTAAATACCAAGAAAATATACATTGAACCAGGAGTAACAAGTAACATACGTGTAACATACTTGTCTTATGCGATAAGGATTTCTACTTTAGGTACAAGTTAAATGATTTTGAGAGAGAGGGAAGGTCAATTAAATCGAATCCCAATACTTAAATGATACTTTATTTCATTGAAACTGAAAGAATGAAAGACAAAGTTGACCACGGCGTGATTTGAACTTAGAACGTAGTAAGCTCTAACTAAACATCGCAAAATATTTTGTCCGATGCTTTACTGATACTGTCAATGTGACAGTCGTTGCTAGGGAATATGAATCTGTTTTGGCTTGGATATTTGCAGACTATCAAAAGTCTTCTTCTCGAGAGAGTCGTGGAGGCAGATCCCCAGATACTCCTTCCAGAGAGTCATATCAGAAGCAACCGCCTCAAAATAATCCGACTGGAACACCAAACGTGACCAACCAAGCTTATAAAACCATCTTGCTCATGGTCTATCATTGGATTTCCTGCCGGTTAACTTTCTCCGTAAAATCTGTCCACTGATTCTTTCTTTTGCTATTCTCGCTACATGTCAACAGCACTGGGGCTGTGGTACTTCGAAGCAGAGAAGTAGGGGCTCTATCTGGAGAAGCTCCATAATCTCCGAGCTACGCATTCTATGAAGTAACGTTACTCTAAAGACTCTTCGGATGAACCCCATTTCGACCGCTTGTATTCGCGTTCTTTCGGTCATTACCAATATTTTAAAATCAAAATTGGCAAACCAATTGATGGCCATATCAATAAAATGTTATAGCTTTGATTGTATGGCACACAAATTAACTGTATACAATACCTACATGGTTAAAAACATGTCATTGTATTATATAGTCCATAAATGAATAACATATATCTTATTACAGGCAATGTACTGAAATATCGTAATCTTTCAACTATTAGGCGAATTACATTAATTGCATAAGAATTTCAATGAGTTAGCCTATGATATTTATAAAAGCTAATATTGCTTTATTTTGTTTTTATTATATTTCTACGAAATTAGAAGCTGAAAACATTTTGAAATAATATATTAGGGTTGTCATTACTTTTTGCATGACCTTTGAGGCTGCCAAGAAGGAAGTTATCTCCAGACAGGAAACCTCGTTCTAATGCTTACTAAAATGTTGATTCACATAAATCCAGGCAAGATTCAAATAGTAGGGATAAATCGGGTGACAGATTAAGTCTACCAACCGAGAACACGGGATTCTCTGCATTTTCTTCTCTACTAAATTTCAATCACTAGACTTTGGACGAAAACGCTATGGTGCCGCGGAGTGGGATCTACTCCCCAAATCATATAATATTTAGCGAACTTCAAAACAACACAACTTCGTCTGCGTTCATAAATATTCTTGATTCGGCAGAAAATACTTTGCAGTATTTTTTGACTGGAAAGGGTAAACTCCTTTTGTGGGTACATATTTAAAAAGTATTCTTTCGTTATACAATTTTGCTATATGTATTAAATTGCCACAAAAACACCAACATACCAACTTTGGTATAAAGTATCCATACTTTAGGGTCTTTTGCTCTTCGTGCTGCACTTTAGTACTTTGTTATATTAGACAGCAGGTCTGACTGAGATGCGAGTTGCTTGCCCTACAACAAAACCACTTGTTGAAGCATTACATGCATAAAATCTAAGAATATTAATGTGTGGTTACGGTTGTGATTTACAAAGACACATGGGTATGCTGTGGGATCCCAAAGTAAGTCATTAATTATTTTTACTTGGACAATAGATATTTTTCAGTAGTCTTACTTCAAGTGCAGCCTTTGAAGTAGTACCTAATAGTGCTTTCTCCCGCTGATAATGGTCTGGAAATATTAGTCTGAGTTCTTGAAGAAAATCTATTTGTCCAGCATATCTAGAATTTGGGTTAAAACTGCTTTAAAACATTTCGGGAGACACACAAAAGAGCATTTCACATGAGCTAGAATAATATAGCAGCCAGGGCAATAAATCAATTATCAACTATCTATTTGAAGTAACAAGAATAATATCTGGGTTAACTGATAGGAAAAAATCTAAATAGTGCTAAAATTCAGTTAAAATGAAAATTAATAAATCTAACGAACTTAGTATTAATAAAAGTGACAGGTAAAAGGAAAAACGTGAAACGTAAAAATTATCATCACCTATAATACATTCTGAGTTCAAAACACGCCGAGGTTAACTTTGCCTTTCATTCTTACGGGGTCGATAAAATAAAGTACCAGTAACGTACTGGGATAATTGCTGGCCTTGTGCCAATAGTAGAAACAATTATTTAGGGTGGTTTGGCAGTATCGGTAGAGCATGTGACACCATACTTTACAGCATAGAGTTATGTCCCTTTACGTTCTGAGTTCAAATCCCGCCGAGGTTAGCTTTGCCTTTCATCCTCACGGGGTCGATAAAATAAAGTACCAGTAATGCACTGGAGTCGATTTAATCGACCCCCCCCCCCAAAAAAAAAATTGCTAGTTTGTACCTATATAAGAAACCATTGTGGATTGGCAGTATCGGTAAAGGGTTGGACGCCATGCTTTCCAGCATAGTTACGTCCCTTTACGATCTGAGTTCAAATCCCGCCGAGGTTGACTTTGCCTTTCATCCTTACGGGGTCGATATAATAAAGTACCAGTAATACACTGGATAATTGCTGGCCTTGTGCCAAAAGTAGAAACAATTATTTAGGGCGAAGGGCGGTGGATTGGCAGTATCGGTAGAGGATCTGACGCCATGCTTTGCAGCAAAGAGTTACGGCCCTTTATGGTCTGAATTCAAATCCCGCCGAGGTTGACTTTGCTTTCATCCTTACGGAGTCGATAAAATAGAGTACTAGTAACACACTGGAAAATTGCTGGCCTTGTGCCAAAAGTAGAAACAATTATTTGGGTCGATAAAATAAAGTACCAAAATGCACTGGGGTCGATTTAATCGACTTGCCCCTCCCCAAAATTGCTGGTCTTGTGCCTAAATCAGAACCATTGGCAGTATCGGTAGCGGGTCGGACGCCATTCTGAGTTCAAATCCCGCCGAGGTTAACTTTGCCTTTCATCCTTACGGGGGTCGATAAAATAGAGTACTAGTAATGCACTGAGGTAATTACTGGCCTTGTGCCAAAAGTAGAAACAATTATTTCAAATAGCAAACCAAGGGAGGTAAAAATACAAATCTCATTTCCCCTTAATTTGTTTGCAATTTAAAATAATTGTTTCTACTTTAGGCACAAGGCCAGCAATTTGGGGAGAGGGGAAAGTCGATTAAATCGACCCTAGTGCCCACTGGTCCTTTATGGGGATCGATAAAATAAAGTACCAGTAGACACTGGGGTTTATTTAATCGACTTTCCCATCTCCCAAAATTGCTGGCCTTTTGCCTAAAGTAGAAACAATTATATTAAATTGCCAACAAGTAAAGGGGAAATAAGATTCGTATTTTTACCTCCTTTGGTGTTTTGCACGAATTATTTCCCTTACAGCATAAGGGGAAATAACTTGAAAATATTTGGTTTCTATAGAGATGGTTGCTTTGTTGATAAAACGTACATTATATTTTCGTGGGATATGCATTGCGGCATATAGTTATGTCCTTCCACGCTTTGAGTTCAAATCCCACCAACACACTCCGCATAGCCCGTGGTGAAGGATACCAATGGCAACATCATTACTACAGAAACCACCTGCCTCAAACGCTGGAGGGAGCACTTCAGCCTTCTGCTTCATCACCCAATCCTCCCAATCGATTCCTGGCTAACCATTACCGCAGACACAGCTGCAGCCAACGACAATTGCAGACTCGATTCTGTCACTCCGATGAAGTCAGATACGCCATGAAGAAGCTCAACAACCGCAAAGCTCCTGGAATCTGCACTATCACAGTGGAGATGCTGAAGGCGGGCGAAGATAACGTGATCCAATGGCTCACTCACATCATCAACCTTGTATCGGTGTCAGGGCGGCTCCCAAATGATTGGACCTGGGGCATCATCCTTGCTACCTGGAAACGGAAGGGCAACAAACTCGTCTGCAGCAACCACAGGGGCATCAGCCTCCTCTCCATCCCAAGCTCTTCACATAGATTATCCTCAGCCGTGCTTTTCCCGCCATTAGAAGCAGACGCCGCCATTAGAAGCAGGATTCATGCCAAATCGATCTACCGTCAACCACATTTATGGCCTCTGTCTCGTTATTGAAATATCTCGGGAGTTCCGAAGAGATCACCGCTTCTACGTCGACTTCAAGGCGGCTTTCAACACGGTCGACTACGCGTCATTTTGGAAAATTTTGAAGCTCATCGGCACGCCTCCCAAGATCACCACCCTATTCCAACGTCTCTATAGCAGTGCCGAGAGTTCTGTGTGGGTGAACGGGAAGAACTCCGATTGGTTCCTCATCAACAGCGAGGTCAGACAGTGCTGCGTGGCTGCCCCGACCTCTTCAACAGTATCATTGACTATCGAGGTCTGTAAGCGAGTTTCCGGTGTTACCTTCCGGAACTACCACCTTACCGATGACACCAGCTTACTCAGCAACTCGAAAGATCAGCTCAGGATCGCGCTGACCACATACCGGGAAGAATCAGTAGAGCCTGGACTTTAGGTGTGCTGGGCGAAGACCAAGCTGATGCATGTCGGTGAAGGCCTGGAACCCCCCCCCCCCCGCTTCATATTGGCTCTGACGTTGTGGAGTTTGTCAGCTCTTTCATTTACATAGGCTCGACAGTCATCAACAATGGGAACCTTGACCTGGAGATCAACTGCAGATGCGGTCTGGCCGCTGAGGCCATGCACTCACCATGGAAGCTCCCGGAAGACGAAACTCTGTATCTACAGGGCTTCGGTCCTCTCCGTACTCCTCTATGGAGCAAATACGTGGCCCCTCACAAAAAACCGTGGCAAAGAGGACTGACGGCATCGAGAACATCAGATGGTCCTATCACGTTTCCAACAAAGAGTTGCGTGCGCGCACGCATTAGCCCGCTGCCTCCCATCTCATAGCAATACCGATGTGCGAACCGCAAGGGGACTATGTTGAAAGATAAACCTAATTTCGTTACATTCCATGTGAGTATCTTGGTCAGTCGAAGAAGAAGAAGAAGAAGAAGAAGAAGAAGAAGAAGAAGAAGAAGAAGAAGAAGTATGGCCGATAAGTACTGGGCTCTATTAACTCGAAACATTCCTCGCTAAATTGTATAGCGTTAATGCCAATGATAACACCGTGTAACAAAAAATTTTTTTTCCCTGTTCCTAGCTTATAATCACTTTTTTGTGTTGCTTAGGTCCCAAATAAATAAATAAATGCTATTAAACAGTTAAAAGTTTGGGTTTGTAAAAATTCTAAGCTATTCACTAGAATTATTTGTATACTGGATTTTACGTTGTATGTAAGTTTAATTTGCTTATGTTAAATGATTGTTTTTATATATGTTTCAGGTTAAATTAAAATTATAAAATAAAGAGTAATACCTAAAGAAAATTATAAAAGTGCAATAAAGTATAAAATTGTTAAAAAGTGGATTAAAGAGATTTATTGATACTGGATTTTTGCACCCTGAATAAAGGGTAAGTTGTGTTTTAAGCACGAATTTTCATTAGTATGATTAGTGTTCTTTTATATTATTTAAATATGTATTTCACTTTCCAATAATTATTTTGTATTGCATATCAAATTTATTTTCCAAGACAAGTATTCTGATGAGGAGGAGGAGATGGATGCTGAGGACTTGGATTACCTGCTTGAGGTACCAGAAAAAGTTCCTCACTTCCCAAACCAAATATGGGTCTGACCAAGTCCAATGCAGAGCTATTCGTTTCAAGGATGAAGCAGTGGAGGTTGGTCAAGGAGGAAGTGGAGGTTGGTCAAGGAGGAAGTGTAGGTGACAAGTCAGAGAAGTCGACACGAACCTTTCTCAGGCTTTTACACTCTTAGGGATGGCCTCTGCTTCTGCCATGACGTGCCTGGACTGTTTGACATTATTGGGGTGCCGTTTGTGCCCAAAGAGTGGCGGCTATTTATAGACAGCTCCACCACAAGTTTGAAGGCTGTCCTCCTCCACAATGGAAACAAGTTCCCGACACTGCCCCTAGCTCATTCAGTCTGCATGAAGGAAGATTACTACAGTGTAAAAGTCCTCTTGGAAGCTCTGCAATACAACCAGTACAATTGAGAAATCATTGGAAACTTCAAGATGGTGGCTTTCCTGCTTGGACTCCAATGCTTCCTCTTCCTTTGGGACAGCAGAGCCACCTCTGACCACTACAAAAGAAACAACTGGGAGCAGTGAACAGAATTTGTAGTTGGGACCCGGAAGGTCTTGTGGGAGCCACTGGTTGATCCCAGGATTGTGCTCATGCCGCCACTGCACATTAAGTTGGGGTTGATGAAGCAGTTTGTGAAGGCTCTCAACCAAGAATCAGCCGCTTTTAAGTACCTTCTTGAATTCTTCCCCAAGTTATCTGAGGCCAAAATCAAAGGTGGAATTTTTGTTGGACCTCAGATAAAGAAGGTGTTTAAGTCTACCGAGTTCTCCAATAAGCTCAATAGGATTGAGAGAACAACATGGAACTGTTTCAAGGCAGTTGTTAAGGGCTTCCTGGGCAACTACAGAGCTGAAAACTACCAGCAACTGGTGCAGGATCTGATAAAGGCTTTTGGCGCCATGGGATGCAGGATGTCGCTTAAACTCCATATGCTGGACGCTCACTTGGAAAAATTCAAGGACAATATAGGCGCCTACTCAGAAGAACAAGGCGAACGATTCCACCAAGATGTGAACGAGATAGAGCGGGGGTACTAGGGCCACTACAATGAAAAAATGATGGGGGACTATATATGGGGGCTAGTGCGGAAATGCGACCTGGACTACAACCGCAAATCCAGGAAATCCAGTCATTTCTGACGTGTATAAGTTGCTTTATAAGTGTTATTTGTTTTTAATAGTTTGCTTTTGATAAGCTTGTGTAATAAAATAAATATATACTCTGTTGATTTAATTATATGAACTGATAAATTAAAAAAAAAATGTGTTTTTTCTTGAAAAATATGAAAATTTCGAAATATCAAACTCCTGATCACAAACCCAAACTTCTGATTAAATAATAGTGTTTTTTTAAATAATTGTTTCTACGTTAGGCACAAGGCCAGCAATTACTCAGTGCATTACTGGTACTTTATTTTATCGACCCCGTAAGGATGAAAGGCAAAGTTAACCTCGGCGGGATTTGAACTCAGAATGGTAAGGGCCGTAACTCTATACGTCAAAGCATGGCGTCCGACCCTCTACCGATACTGCCAATCCACCGCCTTTTTTAAAATAATAATGGGATATAACAAACCACGAAATGACACTTAGAACCGGGGAACAAAAAATATGTTACACGGTGAATCGTTTTTCAACATAAAGGAATATTTTTATATTAGTTTCGCTATTACCCCTTTTTTTTATTTAAACAAGGTGTAAATCAATTAAGTTGCATACATCAAGTATCAAAACCAGATTGCCCTCATTTCAATCTTACCTCCTATTCAATTAAGTTCGCATCAAATTCGTATTATTTAATATATGATTAATTTCACTCACAAAATGCGAATAAGTTGAAATGCAGTTGTACTATGGCGGCAGGCGTGTCTGTTTAGTGAAGCTGTACAGCCATAAATTTGTTCAGATTTTATTCATTAAGCGAAGTAATTCCTTATATAGTACGTGTGTATTAACCGACCGCATATCCCTGCATCTTATAAGAAGGGTTGCCTCTAGGCAGGGCATCCAGATGTAAAAAAAAACCTTGTATAAAAAAGGGGCTCCCACGTTATTGGGTCCTCATGGTAGTAGTAGTAGTAACAGCAGCAGTGGATGTATTAGTAAAAGTAGTTGTGAAACATATACAGCAGGTTGAACACAAAAGAACAAAACTCCCACTGTCACTGCCTCCGTCTTTCCCGTTCTCCCTATCTCTCACTATTATGAGCAAATATGGGCCCATGCGCTGCATCTACAAGTGTTTCACTTTATAAACATCAATTTGAGACATCATTATTGGTAGGATCCCAATCATGCATATATCGTTTGTCAGACAACAGACAGATACGTAATATTTTACTTATAATGTTAAATATCGTAGCTTTTAAATCATAACCATAAGACGTTTTTTAAAAGAATAACAAGTTAACTTTATTCAGAGAAGGTACTTTTATATAATCAGCAAATAAACAGAATACAAACATAACTGTTGAAAACGGCAAAATACAGTATATTTTATATATATATGTATATATTAATTATTTAAACTAATCATTATAATTAGTATGCCTAATATATCTACTATCAAATAATTTGAATTTAAATGTTTTTCTTCCCTTTATATATAATTCACAATATTGAAATATCATTCACAATAATATTTATAATACAATTTTATTAGTTTTTATTAATAATGTTGTTATTATATATTTATATACCATTATACATATTTATTCTCATCTTTGCAAATTTGTAATAGTCTACTTTTTTTTAACTGCAGTGGGATTAGACATAATACATTTCCATGTGAAATGTATATAAATATTACGAAACCTTTATTATTTGAAGTGCGAAAACGCAAAGATTATAAACGAAACACTCAGAAAATATAATATTTTCAAATATCTAATTAATATATTTTGTTAAAGTTCGTAAATATTTATACGCTTTATAGTTCATAAGCTAAGATCAAAACGGCCCAATTACACTGTATAATCATTGCTTATACACATGTATTCGAATATTGTAAATATTTATGAATTGGTTTCGTTCGTTTATTTTCATGCTTAATTATTTGTATTAATGCATGTATTTTTTACTTTTACAATTTTTATGTTGTTTCATTGAATTTTATGTATCCATCTCATAAGTAAATAAAACAATAAAATAGTAACAATATATATATATATATATATATATATATATATATATATATATATATATATATATATATATATATATATATATATGGCATTAGAAACTGATATTGCATCTTTCGAAGTCATTTTAAAGAAGAATACGATTAAATGTTTGGCAAAAATGTATAAAGGTATTGCTTTACGTATGCAAAATCTAAAAGCGAGAATATGAAAATTATTAGTTCAAACAATATTGCTTTTTTGTATTTGCTTTCGTTGCGAATATAGAAGAATGAAATAAAAAAAGAAATTTGGTGTTTCATTTCCAAGTTGAATCATTGCCGTAGACTTATTGTATTTGCTCGTTTAATATTTTCTTTGTGTGGAAAAGAAAGCTGATGTACCAGATCGGCCTGCAGATCCTGCGGGAGAAGAGGTTGAATGCCTCTCAGTCGTGGATCGATAGACATTAGAACTATCACTAGCTTGGGACGACTGTCGACTTCCGGCGAACGTCTGATGTTCTGTTCTGCTCATCTCCGACATTTGCGACATGCTATGCGTTTCTCCGAAGCTGCTTCCTTCACCACCCGTTGTACCATTAAGATTGTAAAAATATGAGCTCATTTGTTCATTCATAGAGCGGCTCTGAAAATGAAAACAAAGGAAATATAAGCGAAAATTTCAGATCTGAATGGAATGATGTGACATACATTCTTTCGAAGTTCATCGCTGACTTAAGTAATACCCAAACAGTTTTGGCATAGTCAATTCAGTTCACAGCGATTTATTAGTCAAATTGAATACTTTATGTCTGACTTTAGAGGGTTTGATAATATTCCTATCCTTTACAACATACTTGGTGTCATAAAACATAAATTCCATTTTGTCTGTTATCTAAACAACAACCCAGTCTTTCTAGCGAATGTTTCAGAGTCTATAAAATTCACTTAAAGAATAAATAACATTAAATATTTTGAAACATTTCAAAATAAAGGTGAAATAGTTTGAAATCTTGGTATCAAAATAAACAACGAACAAATATATATATATATATATGTATATACCCAGGAATAGGACATGTGTCCACTTCTGTTCAGCAATTGAACTTCTTCTGTTGAATTACGGATAAGAATTTCATCAGCTCTGGCAGAGAGGTCTTGATAAATTTGATCAATGTCTAAACCAAGCACACGACTACTTGAGCCGTTTGAATTTGAAATATCAAAGAAATGCTGATAATTTCTCCATGACTGTGACTGTAAGTAGAAACAAAAGAAAAATGTAAAGTTGAAAACAAAAATGAGACACTATAATAAGTAACAGTGACTAATATTGTCTTAATTTCGGTTCTGCTCTTTTGATAATTTTAATTTTCATTATTCATTTTAAGTTGTTGCTGTGTGTCGACATTTATGCAATGAATTATGTGCATTGGTTGCTAGTATTACACAGATATCGTTAAATAACATGAAAACATCTGAAGAGAGTCTGGATTCAGTGTTTTGTCTCTTCTCACCTGCTCTTTGTCTCTTCTAAACCTTCTCCAGTAATGTAAGGCAAACAGTGGACTGTAGGCATCCCGAGAACAACCAAACAAGCTCGAAATCCATAATTTTATAGAGAATTACGTAACCTGACGAACATTCTAGAAGAGAACATGCTGTGCAGGATACGAATTCTTTGGAAATAATAATTCATGGATACAGCTACTCTTCAAGTTTCATATCCATTCTATTAGATCAAAAATAAGTTTACAATGCCATATTCGAACACAAATTCTCAATACCAAGAGATGCTAATGATGATTATATTCCATAAAAGTATAAATCCTTTTACTTATACTTCAGTAACAAATTGAAATATTTCTGGTTAAGATATTTTCCTACTACTGGTGTACACTTTCGTCGGTACATCTAAAGACTATTTCTCTTTCCAAGCAATCGAAAGGTTTTCGTTGAAAAAATTAATTGTATAGAAATTCATTGTTGCTGTCTATTTACCCTGTTGGTGTTAGAAAGAGATTGACCTCTTGGTAACCTTAATGGTTTTGACTTTCGGATTTAGATCATTGCCTGAAGAGTTTGACTAAGCAAACTTCTGGTCCGTCATTCTATCAACTCACCTACATGAGGTTTTTCTTAATAATTTATAAATTCCTCGCCAAAGTTTGTGTTTTGGGATTCAGCATGTAAAGTCAGTGTTCTTTTTTTATATTGAATACAATGCATGTTGTAAATGCCCGCCATATCATCAGATACGTAAATTATGATCAACTATTATAAAATAGTTTAAAACCTACCTCAGAACGTCTTTCGTATTCACCAAGGACCACTAGTGCAGAAATGAGAAGATCATGAGAGAAACCACCCGAGCGATTGTACCAACCCATTCTAGAGCCAGTTCTTGCATCAATGCTGACATCGTCACGATTGTAAAAGGCTGCTGGATCAGGTGCAGCATGACCACGGATTCTGCTTCGAGCTTCATTCACTTCAACAGATAAATAATCAGTGAGATTTTTCTGTTCGATTTCAATAACGCAGCGTCGAATATCATCCTTGTTGTCAGTCAAGAAAGCAGTTTCGAGTTCTGTGTGAAAAAAAACAAACAAAAACACAAATCAGTATTCAACGTTGTCAAAATCCTTAAATATATTAAAAGTAGATATATGTATGTTGGTTCCTGTGTGTAATATACATATATATTTACACATTCTCACACAAATATGCACACAAACTCACGAATATATATATATATATACTCTTTTACTCTTTTACCTGTTTCAGCCATCCGACTGAGGCCATGCTGGGGCACCGCCCTTGGTATATATATATATACATATATATATATTTATATATATATATATATATATATATATATATATATATATATATATGTGTGTGTGTGTGTGTGTGTGTGTGTGTGTGTGTGTGTTTACTGCTTTTTTACTACAATAGTAAAAGAGATTGGTTTCAAGTGAGTACTCAATACAAATTTGTTGAGAATATGTATTTTATTAACATTCTTAAACACTCTTAACACTCTTAAAAAGAATATTTGTCTCGTTCCAGTCGGTCACAGGGTTTGTATATTTATCTTTATATTTATTGCAGAGCCACGATGGTTTAGGTATACAACTTGGTTGGCCCACACAATTAAAAACACTTCGTAATTATGGTTTTGAATAATAACATTGATATTAATAATATAAATAACATTAATGCTATTAATATTATTTTAATACCCCGAGGTTATTACTATCATCCTCTCTTTGGACAGACTAATGTCGTCCACATTGCTTTCTTGCAGAGAGAGTAATGAATTTTAAGAGAAGTTACGGGAAACGTTTAACCTATATTAATCCTTTCATTTGAAGACTTTATATAGCTTATCTGAGTATATAATGCATTTACGTAAGAATAAATTTATTTAGATGTGGTTCTCACGAAATTATCTAATGTATCGAGAATGATGTGAATTTCGTTAATAATTTTGAATTAAAATATCTAGAATAATGGTTGCCAGGGTTAATAAATAAATGTTGTAGCCCCAGATAGAGTCGTAGGGGCGCCGCATTGACATACAACGTTTCTTGGGCATTTTAAGCCTGGCAGAGCCCATCTCTCTCCAGGCCTGAGTACAGCAGATTTCTTCCAGAGAAGACAGAAAGTAAGAGAGAGAGGAAATGAGAAAGAGATATAGAGGAAGAATTGACCCCAGTAATAGACTAGTACTTTTTTTTACCGACCTCGAAAGGATGAAAGGCAAAGTCAATCTAGGCGGGATTTGAGCTCAGGGAAGAGAGTCGGAATGAATACCATAAAACATTCTATCCGACCTTCTAAAGCCTCTGCCAATTTGCCGCCTATAGATAAATGTTAATGTTAATAATCGATAATTGAAATATTCTTACTGTCTTTAATATTTAAAGCATCTAACAATGGTCTGGCTTTCTGAATTTGCGGTTCCAATTCGGGATGTCTGTAAGGTTCAGCTTCAGCAATTGCTTTCTCCAATTTAGGTTTGTCCTTTTGAATTATTGATGTTTGTATTTGATCACGCAAAGTTCCAACTTGCTCAGGAGATAAGCTGCCTTCTAAAAAATCAAATGAAATAAATTCAGCAAGGAAACTGTTGGAGAGAGAAACATAAACGAATAGTCATCGAAATATATATTTAGATAGATAAATAGTTTGTGATGGAGTGCTAGCAATATTCTCTATAGAAACCTTTATGTTATAATTTTTGTGTTCTGATCTGGTGTACATGTATATATTTCACAGACACACACTCACACTTATTTGTACTCACGAGACAACATACACACATACATATATACGTACAGATAACTGATGCTAATCTACAATAAAAGTTATTGAACTGTATACACATTTCGATATCTCAACACTTGTCTAAGATTCCATTTAGAGGATTCGTGGCTAGAGCCGTTAAGGTGTTAGAAGAAGTACCTCATGGTATTTAGCTTTCTTCCACTTTATTCAAGTCCCTCCAAGTTCAACGTTACTTTTCATATTTTGGGATCGATTTAAGCGAACGCTGCATTCCAAATATTTGTGATCCAGTGTCTCTGTTAAACGTATATTTATTCTTAGTGTACCTAGCGTTATCTACGAGGAAATAAATATTAGAAAGGCAGATGGACTTTTGAGAATTGTTTCGGAAAAGTGGAGAGTTAACCCATTAAGATATAGCACTCTTGGTCAGAGGCACATTATCACGTTACACGATACGTACTAAACGACATCTTGGCTTATTGTCTTATATCATTTTTACCTTCAGCGCATTTACCACACGCACACACACATACACACACACAATCCCACACACAAATACACAAACTCACACACACAAACACACATACATTCCCCCCACCCATATATATATATATATATATATAAAACTGAAAGTATGTGTATCAACAAAGTTTCATTATTTTGTGAAGTGAATATTAAATATATTTACTAGGAATAGTTAAGTAGAATAGACAACAGTCGACCATAGTGGAAGAGAAAATCGCAAAAACAAATATAAGCACATACGGCACCTATATACATATAATTCGACTCAGATAACACATACACACAAACACACACACACGCATACATATCGACTTATCCCGTCTCTCTTTATATATATATGCATACACACACACACGCACACACATACACATTTATATATGTATATATCTATCTATCTATATATATAGTTGCGTATGTCTATGTGTGTTTGTTTATTTGTGCTTTTGAGCAAAATTATGTGCGTGTGTACAATTACGAAATAAATGATGGAAATAAAGAAAAAACAAATAATACTGACGTCTGCGGCCACCACCCAAGGAATCAAGAGCATCTCTAGCTTGCTGTATATTTCTGTTTAATTCTGGAGACTTAGCTGCTTCTGCCTCAGCAATAGCTCGTTCAAGTCCAAGGACATTTCCCTGTTTAATTGCATTGTCCAGTTGATTTCGCAAGACAGATGGAGATCTTGGAGCTAAAAAAAAACGTAAATATTTGATTAGAAAAATTCTAATTTCATAGTATCATAAAAATGAATCTTCCTAAGTGTTTTTATAAAACCCAGGAAACATGAAGTTTTCATTCACATACACGTAACTGAAACCAGCAAATATTATTATTTGTCTATTCACGGATGGCATGTATTATATTAGTTATGATATACATTGCAGTATATTTAAATTTAATTAAAAAGTGTATTTTCGTGTCTGGGTTAATTTTCTGAATTCATGTGCAGAATAGACCACAAGAATGGCTTTCTTAATCTAACTATTAACAAATGGAAACTTATGGCGTTATTACAGCATTTAATATGATGTTTGTTTTGGAGAGGAGAAAAAGCATGCTATAAGGGTTAATGTTGTCTACTATATTTTTTTCTGAAAAGTGTATGGCCCTGAACTCATGTTAGAATGAATTATTAATGTAGCTGCTTTATAATTATGAATTTAAATTTAAATGAAAATAATATTTTTGTATTAGTTTAGGGTGAAACCAGCATAAAAGAACACGACATGGATGGTTTCCTGTCCCGTTTTTTCCTTTCCTTGTTGTAACACGCGGAATATATTTAATCTCTCATTCAAATGGTTTTGTCCATTTACCTGTAAATACATATCATGGTGCAGGCAGGGATGATGACTCTCTAATACAGACAACAAGAGTTTTATTATTTTGCACTACTAGTAGTTTAAGCAACCCTTTTTGCCATGAATTCATCAAAGCAGGGGTAAAAAAAAAAAATCTAGCTGGTACTGTACCAAGCCAGGATTACTTGTCGTTTTATTGTCTTTTAAATAAAACATTTGAGAGAGATACTAACTTCTACGTCCACCTCCGATACCATCTACAACATCTCTCGCTTGTTGGACATCTCCTACAAGTTCTGGATGTCCAGCGGCAACACATTCATTGATTGCTTTTTCAATAGCATAAGGGTCCTTCTGTCTTGTGGCAGACTTAAGTTTGTTCCGCAAAATCTCTGGAGATGTTGAACCTGAATAATAATAATGATAATAATTATAATGATGATGATGATGATAATGATGATGATATTAATTGTTTCTACTTTTGGCACAAGGCCAGCAATTATCAGTGTATTACTGGTACTTTATTTTATCGACCCTGTAAGGATGAAAGGCAAAGCTAACCTCGGCGGGATTTGAATTCAGACTGGAAAGAGCCATAACTCTATGCTGCAAAGTATGGTGTCCGACACTCTACTCATACTGCCAATCCACCATAATAATAATAAATAAATAAAGACATAAATAAAATAAGCTGTTGGATTCAGTCAAATTTACCAATTATAATAGCTTCGTATGTAATTGGAATGATATTGATAAAGTAGTAGTGAAATAGCCGCATGTAGAAATTGAAACTGTCATGGACGAGAAACACCGGAAGCTTACATATTATTTTATATTTTTTTACAATAGCCAATTATAAAATCGATTTCTTTTACAGCATTATATCCAATCTAAATGTAGTAAATTGGGCCCATATAATTATGGGAACATATGTCCTCTAATATATATGAGGGGGAAAATTTGGTGTTGTGATTTTCATGCATTTCCCAAAAGTATCCGCGATGAGAGATATATTGTTTTCAACTACCAAGTGAAATTAATGAATGATCTTAGTCTCTCGAGAGCTTAATCCTTGTTTAATGGTGATTGCTCATAAAGATTAGAGTATCGATTTCTCGGATATGTATATTAAAACTGATGTTTTTTTTATCTTAAATAAGGATTGCTGTAAAGAAAAATCGAACGGCTCAAAACTTCCAACTGGTAAGCAAAAGGAAATTATTATATATACCATATCTGTCACCAACCACTAATTTTAATTTTCGTTTCTAATCCTAATTCATGGTGACACACATTTTACACGGCGGAAAACGTCGATTAAATCGTTGCAATTCGAGGGAAGTTTATTTCATCGACTCCAGAATTAGGCAATGCAATAACATTCATTAACCTTCAAAAGATTTATAGAAGTCTTTTCGTTTTATAAGACAATATCGTTACTAAAAACCTATTATATTTCATGGGACTTACCACCGCGGCCACCGCCTAGGTTTTCAAGCGCATCCCTGGCTTCACGGAGGTCAAATGATAACTCGGGATAAGCTGCAGCTTCACATTCCTTGATAGCTTGTTGGAGAGCAGGTTTGCTTTTCTTGGCAATTGCATTTTGGAGCTTTTGTTTCAAAGATTCAGAAGATGGTGTAGCTATTTGAGGAAAACATTGTTATATTAAATATTTACAAAGGGTAGATAGAAGATGAACAGATACCATCATATATACATACTAGCATACGCACATACATATGCACATCACACACACAGATCTCATAAGAAGAAAAAGCCATTAATGATATTAATTCAATCATTATCTTTGTAATATGACTAGAATAATGCAATATCCCAAATCTGTATACATAATAATTTCTCACATTCGGTATAACGGTCAAGAACTCAACCCGTTATATGCTTAATTCTTAATTTATCACTTTTGAAAATAAGAACAGTTGGGTAAATAATTGGAAATGTAAAGAAACGAAACTAAATACAATGAGACGATCTACCGTTTCTCTCCAAATTCCTTAACATTAAAAAAAAAACATCTTACCTCCTCTACCTCCTCCCAGAATGTCCAATTTGTCACGTGCTTTCTGTATGTCAGATGCCAATTCTGGAAATCCGGCTGCAGTTGCTTCTTTGATAGCCTGAGCCAATGTTGGTTCATCTCCTTTTTTCATAGCAGTTAGTAATTCCTCGCGGATCGATTCAGGTGTCTTTATACCTTTTGTTGACCAAATAAGTTTATATATATGACGTTTATGATAGAATAAAAATTTCATGAATATTTGTTTATTTTAGCAAGTTTAAATGGCAAAATTATAACTGAGAATGTTTTCAATTGAATATTACATTTGTAATTTATTTCAGCAAATGGGATAAATATATAAGACAAAAAAGAATTATTTCTATTAAGCCCTGAAATAAAAACAAATTATATCTTAGTCTTGAACGTCCTGACATAGTCTTGAACGCCACAGCCACACACACACACACACACACACACACACACACACACACACACACACACACACACACACACACACACACACACACACACACACACACACACACACACACACACACACACACACACACACACACACACATCGATACATATATATAATAAACTGAAAGTGAGATAATGTAAAAAATTTAATAAATAGGCGTGCGTTTAATTATAAATGTGAAAAGAAACAAAATCATGTAAATATATAAAATGTTTTGGTAAAACAAAGACACAACTTTCAAAATTATATATGAAATTATTATTCATTGAAAACATGTTTTGGTCCCTGCAATAAAACTGTTAAGAATGAAAACTTATGCTAACTCAGAGATGGAAAAATATATACCTGTATTGTAATAGATCAAATGATAAAATGAGTATCAAAGTGTGATTTTTCATAGCAAACCTACTAAATAAGTTCTCAGATATTATTGACTATAGTTGTTTAGCTTTAATAAAACTAACATTTTTCATACAAACAATGTGGATGAATATGCATACTTACATGTGTACATGCATAAACACCCACAAATGTGACGCAACTTCCAGGTCACTATCTATAAAACTCTCTCTCTCTCTTTCTCTCTTTATATATATATATATATATATATATATATATATATATATATATTGACTATCCAGCGAACCTTCAACCGTGAAGGTTGTTTTTCTACGGGTATGTCAACATTTATAAAACAAATTTTGTATTTTATCTGATGAAAGCGCACCAAAACTGCCTTGGTTGCCCTTGAAATATATATAATAAAATAATTATGGTTTTATAAATATAGTTTCCATTTATTAATATATTGAATATTTACTCCAGTAAACTGTTGAGTGCTTTATATCAGTTATAAAACTTTTACGCTTGTTGAATCCCAACACATTAAATATAACTTCTGCATATATATATATATATATATATATATATATATATATATATATATTTGATAGTGTGTCAATTCACATTCAATTATAAGTCACTTAAGTACAGATTTGTTGTTTTTCAAAACTGCTGTTTTCAAATAATGTTTTCAATATTCCAGACTTTTGGAAATAGACATTGGAAGTAAGCCCATCTCACCTTTATATAACTATAACAATGCAGTTGACAATGGTAGCGTTTCATTTTCTGTTCTGAAGCAATATGTTAGCCAATAGTGCAGTTATCAAAATGTTTGCTGAAATATTTAACTCTATGGCAACAAATGGATATATTCCTATGATGAATATTTAAATAGAACCTTGTCAGATTGTGTTTGTTTTACCTATGTTGACTGATCAGTCATTTTAAGAAAACAAAATTACCATGACGGTATACACAATGAAGGAAATAGCTTAATATATTAAATAGTTTTTGTAACCTGAACATTCTAGCATCGGTCGACTAGCTCGATTAATTTGAATATCCTTGTCCCTACCTCGTCTTTTATCTAACACCCGTAGAGTTTACTTGTTTATTTTAAGATATTATTGCTAAATAGATTAAATATATTAAATTACTTATTGTAAGATATCTCGTTAAATAAAAGCAGCTAGTAGAATTTTAACGAAGCGTTTATAAAAATAATCTCATAATATTGGCTTGAAACGGTGAATGTCCGTAGAGCATTAATATCAGTGATTCATTGAGAAATCTAGTATCAATAGACATCTCAATGCTTCTTTCTGACACACTCCAGTGGTTTAGTTTCTAACAACTTCAAATATGTCTCGCCAGGAAAACGTTTTTTTCCTTTTCCAGCATCCATAACAATGCATAACTAAACAGTGCCATACAGTTTATCCATCATTCTTCTTCCAATTCCATTCTCTAGTAGCCACATAATCAAAATGAACGTATATTATAGTAAAATGACTTTTAGAAGAAATCAATGAATTTGATGAGTTGAATGAAAAAAATCTGATACGTGTACGAGAGATCAAATCAACAAACCTCCACAGCCACCACCCATTTGTTTAAGAGCATCGCGCGCAGAACGCAGGTCATGAGCCAACTCAGGATATCCGATATATTCGCACTCGACAATGGATTGTTCAAGAGCAGTTCTATTATTGGTTCTGATGCTGGACAACAATTCATTTTGGATTACTTGGGGAGATTTCTGCCCTGAGAAACGTAGTTAAAATAGATTTAATGTTATCGAATTATCAGAATTACTCATTCCTAAGTAACTGGAACCTTGAACAGTAAGTAACATATAGGAATCTACACTCAAGATATGCTAGACACAACATAAAATGCAAATATATACAAGCACACATTACATATATATATATATATATACACTAGCATCCACACACATATACATATATGACTGAATACAGGCGTGTTTTTTCTAAAAAAATGTTTTCCGTTCCTTCCTTTTCCCACTCTTTATCTTTCTATTTCATCTTTCATTTCGCATTCAATCTTTCTGATGAAGGACTAGTGTCCGAAACGTTAAGACTCTGTTTTTACTATATTAAGTTTGTTGTTGAACTACATATTAATAGAGTCATGTCCGGTACGTATTTCTGGTACGTAATAGGTGATATACACCAAGAAGCAAAACGCCTTATTCTGTATAGTATAAGTTTTGCGTTATTACTGTGTCTATCAACTCTACCATCATTTCCAGTGTTAAAATATCTAAAAGAAAAGTTTTTACCAAATTGCTAACCTCCACAAGGTCCGCCTAGTTGTTGTAAATGAATTTGAGTGTGAAATATCCCATAAGATACTTCTGGATATGTTGAGGTGTCACTTTCTCGAATAAATTTCAGTAGACTGGGCTTCTTTACTGATTCTGGTTGTGTTAGATGATGTAAAGTCTCCAATTCCTTATTATGGTAGTCAGAATCGAAACTTGATGACTGTTCTATATTATTTAAGATGAAAATTGAATGAAAAATTAATAGACGTTCTTCAATTGATTCTTACTATTATAAAATGATTACTTTAAAGCAAAAGTAGCAATATTTAAAGTAAACTTTCACATTTACTTTAAAACCAATAGCACAGTTCAAATCTTTGCGAGTACTTCAATATTTGTTTTCTGCAAGTATTCATTCCATTTTCTTAGAAATGTTATAATACATTGGTTTCAGTCGAGAATGGAATACGTTTAACAGATTTAACTCGCTTACCTGTTACTTTGGACAGAAACTAAGCTTAAACATATTTTTATAGAATGGACATATCATGTATAATAAAGTGCTTTCATTCGTTCTTTGAATAGAAGTCAAATACTTTCACCAGTAAATAATTAAGAGCGTTTGGTCTTTAACACCCTTTATATATCTTTTTACTTGCAATTATAATATTCTTTGGGTATCATGTAAACAGTAATTAATTCAATGTAGTACTAAAATTGCCACGAAGAAAAATATAATTATATATGTAAATTGAATGTTTAAAAAAAATGAAAATATAACTTTTTGAACCTTTCAATATGGGATCACTTATATATGAAATTGTCTCATTAATCATATAAGAATCAGTATCAGTTGGAGTTTCGGTATATTCTGATGGATGAGAAGAAATGGGACTGTTATCTTGTCTGCTCACTGAATCAAAACCGTAACGGGAACTGTCTGAAAATACCACCCCTACCAATCAAATAAGCATTTTTAGTATTATGTTTAACATTTAATAAGAATAAAATTACTATGAAGAAGCAAGCGTTGACTGGATACAAATAGCCCTATGATACATTTTGTAATGGTATTTGCACTAAATATGATGTATTATGAATACTATGAATTAGTTATCTGCTATGCTTTTCAACTTACATTACATTTTGATTATCGATTTGAGATAGTTAAGAGAAAGGTATAAGAGAGAAATATGTTATACAAGTGGACTTGTTTCTCCTCTTTTCTTTCAAGTTAGTATTTAAAATGTTTAAAAAGCAATTCTGCTTTAACATTATAACACGCAGTCACACCATTTTTATAGCTATATAAATACACAAATCTACTTATTGATGCAATACGAGTTAAATATTTAAATTTAAATACGTATATATATGCATTGGTGTATTCAATTTTGTGGATACCTTGGACGACATAGCGGGGTCAAAATGTTTTCCTGAACATAATGTGGTACATATATTATCTACATACAAGTGATCTTTTATAAGCTATTGTCTGTAAGCAGCACTATATCAAGACTTCATGTTAAAGTGGGCTCTCATGAAATTAAACTGAATACAGCTGCATTTAACCCAGAGCATTTACACTTCATTTTCTTGTTATTGATTGTAATACTAGATGCAGCAAAGCATATCAAACTATACACGAACTTAAGTGTTTTAAGGATTAAGCTAACGCATGCAGTCTCAACTAGTCAAAGTTGTTTATAATATACGAAAACCCGATGAAATAATTCTATTCCGTATCACAATAATCATCGTTTTAAGCAATCTAGTGAAAAAATTTTTTTAAATGAATATATTTAAGAGTGAAGATTACAAATGAAAAATGTTACGTCGAAGAAACATTTATGTTTTGGAAGCATTTGTAATTTCAATTACTATTATTTCACTGTTTGCATGCATAATTTCCTACAACCTACATGAATGCTTAAAATTGTACAAAAAAACCACTGATGAATTATTGCAGTAACAAATGAAAGAAAATGTCAAGAACTTTTACAATAACCCCCCCCCCCCCCCTCCCCTCAAAAGAAACAAAAAAAAAACAGAACAAAACAAAAAAAACAAACAAACAATAAAAAAAAACAAAAAAACAAAAAAAAAAACACTTATGGTAAAATAGAATGTGTTTCAGGTTCAAGACATAGTTCACAGTATAGTTCCAATATCTAATAAAGAGCTAAGCTTAGGAAAACATACGTATGGTCATATATATATATATATATGTGTATATATATATATATATATATATATATATATATGTATATATGTATATGTATATATACATATGTATATGTATATATATATATGTATATATATATATATATGTATATATGTATATATAAATATGTATATATATATATATATATATATATATATCAACTAGAAATAAATTGACACATATATATATAAAACACATGAAACAATCTCAGGGAATAATTTGTAAAGTGTGTAAGCACACATAGCTAGGTAGGTAACTAATTAAAGTTTAACTAGAACTTCAAATATAGATACCTTTTAAAATGATTAATCTCCTTTGTATATATTTCTTTAAAAAATATATTTCACCAATTAACCAGTAAATCACAGCGGTCAAATCCCGGATGGTCACTTGATTGGCCCCCTGATTGTAGAGCTAATTCAGTTGAAATGACTCGGCTGCTATTTCTAGCTGTCGATAATCCTATTCACGCCACTGGGATGACGCGGTGTGGTGTCTGTATTTTTTATAAAATGCAACACGTGGTTTCAGTCATTCACAGATTTGCATTTGATGTGTAAACGCAGATGGTTGGATCTTCTTCTTTGGTGACCATCCGGGATTTGTCCACTGTGATTTAATGGTTAATTGGTGAAATATATTTTTTAAAGAAATATATACAAAGGAGATTAATCATTTTAAAAGGTATCTATATTTGAAGTTCTAGTTAAACTTTAATTAGTTACCTACCTAGCTATGTGTGCTTACACACTTTACAAATTATTCCCTGAGATTGTTTCATGTGTTTATTTTATATATATATGTGTCAATCTATTTCTAATTGATATAAAATGCTCGGATCTATTCATTGGAATCTTAGAGCTTATTCTGCAGTGAATATGGCAAATGTCTCTCAGACATGACAACCTTAATTTAATTTTGGATATAATATATATACGGTTGCGATGATGATATATCGATACACGGACAACCGTTTTAAATAAGCAAACGCAAAAATAATAGTTGTATGAAACAACAGATTTTGATAAAAGCAGTGAAGCTGAAGCAATTTCGTCTCTGATTTGACCCACCTCTACGGTTACCTTCCAGAGAAGCACGATTGTCTCGAGCATCATCTATCTCAGACATCTCCTGATGCCTAACACGTATACATTCATTGATTGTTGTTTCAAGTGGTTCTGGATTATTTTCCATCTGAGCAGTCTCAAGATTCGCGCGCAAAGAGTTAGTCGATGTAATACCTAATAATTACATATATTTTTAAATTATTTTTTGAGAGACTGAAAAAGAAGTAATGTTAGTGATAAACTAATGCTTTTAATTTAAAAAGCACTAGTATGTATAAAGTTGGTATTATACAGATAAAATTCCGTTATAACGAATACCATTATACCGAATTGTTCAGTATAACGAAATTTCTTTCAATCCCGGCAACGCTCGATGTGTTAGAATACTTTTTTACCCCGTGAATTTCGTTATAACGGATTTTCACTCTATACATTATGTGTGTAATGTTTCTACGGGATATTCACATAATATTGGCAAAAATTGCAGAATACAAGTAATTTGATAAAAGCAATCAAGCTGAAGCAATTGTGTCTCTGAATAAACCCACCTCCACGGTTACCATCCAGAGAAGCAAGATTGTCTTTAGCCTGTTGCATCTCATAAACATCAGAATGTCCACCTCCCACGCGCTCATTCATTGATGTATCAATAACTTCTGGGTTACTTTCTTTTTGATCGAATTCATCTCTCGCGCGCATCGTATTCATAGATGTAACACCTGGCAATCACATATATTAACAATAATTTATCTCATTTTATTACAATTGTCATACTTAATTTATTTAACAGGTTATTTCATGTTTTGTTTATTATTAATTTTATAAAATAAGTACCAGATAAAATAAGTTTTGATCGACTAAGTCCCAATAAAAAAATATAAGAATATCTTAAAGTTACATCACTGCACAGGAATCTGTAAAGGTATTTTTATAGAATAAGTACAGTAAGTATTGGTTTTCTTTTTTAACAGACTGAGGGCTTCAAAAGTAGCCCGAGCGTCGCGTAAATGACGTGTATTTTCTTATCTTGTAGTTCTAATTCTAATTCTATTCGTAGATAGATTGTAGAAGCATCTCTCTACAGTCAAAATGTCTACTGGGCTACGAGAATAGATAGCAATTGTATTTGTAAAAGTAGTTTTAAATATATATGTATTTATCTTAGATAAATATTAATTTTAGATAAGTAGTGACATGCGATAATTATTTATATGATAAAGTAATTAACTTAATGAATGTGCAGATTGTTATGTAACCGTAATTGAAATAGCATAATTATTTGGCTATTACTCTAGAACTGAAGAAAGATGAAATATGTTTGTAGTAAAATTGGAATTATATAGATACATAGACCACATATGAAAGGTATTTTAAAATAAATAGTAAATAGTATTTATGTTTCTTTAACTTTATGTATCTGTATTTACACTTCATTTTGATAGATATATACATATAGATATATTATAACACATACATTTATATATATATATATATATATATATATATATAAATGTATGTGTTAGAATATATCTATATGTATATATCTATTTTATATATATATATATATATATATATATATATATAAAATAGATATTACATATATATATATATATATATATATATATATATGTGTGTGTGTGTGTGTGTATTATATATATATATATATGTGTGTGTGTGTGTGTGTATTATATATATATATATATATATATATATATATATATATATATATATATGTGAAGGCGTGTGACTGAGTGGTTAGAGAATTGGATTCACAATCGTGAGGTGGTGTGTTCGATTTCCGGACCGGGTGATGCGTTATGTCCTTGGGCAAGACACTTTATTTCACGTTGCTCCTTCTACCTGGAGTTGCGACCGATAGAGAGTATTAGCAAGTGGAAAGACCAATGGAAACATTGTTTCCTCGGTCCGATTTGACGAAAAGTCGATCGACTGTCTGTATATATATAATTTACATATGCATATATATATATTTATATATGCATCCACACACACACACACACACATACACACACACACACACACACACATACACACATATATATATATATACACACACACGTATATATATATATATATATATATATATATATATATATATATATATATATGATTGTGTGTGTGTGTGTGTGTGTGTGTGTGTGTGCGAGCGCGCGTGTTTTACTAAACAACTATTTTTCCTAATGATGCTATTTCAAACTTTGTTTAAAAAAATGAAATTACATGCATTAAAAAGAAAATGAAATGAACCTTGTTCAGTGGAATCTGGACAAAACGGAATGATATCCGGGTGAAATTCAAACGTTTGTTGATAATCAGATGGACTAGCAGAATATTGTATCGTAGTTTCCGTGAATATCGGCCCGACATTATATTTGTTTGAATCTAAATAGGATTGATCTTTGGATTAAACAAATAAACAAATATTAATTAGTTCTTGTCCTGCAAAATTCATTGATAACAGAAATACTGAAAAAAGAAAATGTTTTAAAAACGCAAAAAGCGCATACATGAAGCTTGGTAATTGTTGAACTTTATTAGAAAATATATGGCTTAATGAAATATTAATGTATTAATGGAATAATTTACATGGTATATCATGTGCAATAATGCTACACACATGTAAGCCAGATACAAAATTATTTATGTATATCATCAACTGCTTATGATAAATGAGTATGTAATAATGATAACAAATGTTATAGCTTACATTAATGTGAGTGGAAAATTCATTAGAACAAAATACATCTGATACGAAAGTCGTACTAAATCAAAGGAAAATGATAATGAAGATGAATGATTCAAATGTGTCTATGAGTCATAAATCTCTATAGAAAATTATAGTCGGATATAATGTTTTCATAGCATATAAGATCACGGATTATGACCCGAACATTAAAATCTGAAAATTACTTCTATTATAACGGTAAAAGAAAATAACATTACTTAAAAATATCAGTCTAAAATATTTTTAAATATGATATATTGGCAAAAAATATATGAAAGCAGGCAAGCCTAAGGTTTTTGTCTCGTTATCAACTGAGCTTTCTTTTTGAGAGGACTTTAACTTCCTTATCAGTGATTCATCGTAGATCTGAAATTAATTTCTTAGTAAATAAAGATTTTTTAAAATTAAACACCCCTATATTATTGGTACCTAGTATTTTCGAGTAGATTCCGAAAAAAAAACAAAACAAAATACTATGACGATTTAAGTTATAACTTAGAGTAGGGGAACCTAAATATTGTACTCATATTTAATCCGTATTTCTTTTAATGTAGTCCTCTCTACAATCTTGTTATCGAGATAAAGTTTTATTTATATATATATATATCTTTATAGAGAATAGTAAGAAATATGTATAACTGTATGAATTGTTTACATAAAAGCAGTTGTATGCTAAATCTCTGAATTCTACACAAGTGAGCAGCTATATACACATTGAGATCTGCTGAAGGTTTTTAACTGAAAAAAGTCATATTTCATACAAATATATAAAATCATAGTTTATATAAAGTTTATCTCCATTAAGAAACAAAACAGAAAGAAACATATAAGAAAAAGAGCGCAATGAGCTTTATTCCAACTGGAATATTGGTTTTACATGTTTCTACATGTCTGTGGAATTCAACTGAGATTTGTTCTCAATTAATTTTCCCAAGCTGCTTCATTCCAAATCCACACTATTGTGGTATTTGAGGTTAGAATTTATTAGACCTAGTACTGACAATTTGTTGACAGATATATTTTTAGAATAGTTTACAGTTAAGTATGAATCTATATACCAATTATTCAGTAGTTAATATTAAAGATTCTTTAGTCGAATGGAAATTAAAACTGGCAATAGTTATATTTACTTTAGGAAAATATTCTATCCAAAAATTTGATGAAAATCCGACAATAATTTACGAAAGTGCTCCATGTTTTTTTAAAAACAAGTTTCAGTGATTAATAGAAACATTATCGTAAGTATTGGTGACAGAATACATTTCAGGAGAAATAAAAAATAATGCCACCCGCTATTCCTACAAATGGCATTAGACGCAAGAATGCAGAAAAGTAGAACACCTCGCATTGAAATGTGTTGACATCTCTGTTGAAAATGTTTCCCAAATATTTACTTAATGATTCCAAATATATCAATAGAAAAAAGCGTTTGCGTTTGCGAAAATGTGAAGCTATTACAAAAACTAACCCTCATTATAACGTCCCACACATGATTGATTTTCTTGAGTTACTTTATATGGAGATATTAATTCAGGATACCCTGCTCCAATACATTCATCAATGATGTTTTTCAAAAATTCTTGGTCATTTTCCTTTTGAGCGGTTTCAAGTTTAAAACGAAGCAAATGTGATTTTTTCGTGCCTAACAACGGTATAATAGTTGATGAAATTGAAATATTAGAATATTGTATTCTTTTGGCATAAGATTAAATTTTTGTAGCAGTGTAATATTGGTGTGTTGGATATATTACAAGTATTTATATTCTCTAAACCAAAGGAATGAAAGTTAAAGTCTAATCATGGCGTTAGGTAATCTTTAACATCTGATACTACATAACCAAGAAATATATTTAAACATACTGCGCCTTTTAATTTCAGCTTTATAGTCTATATCTCTGTAATGTGTGTTATATCTCAAAAGCTGCAGAATAATGTAATTATTTCAAGATATTTTAGCCAGCTCATTGGTTAGGAGATTTGAAGGGAAATTATATGCAGTTAAATATTGATAAGGTGATTGAATTAGCTGTACGTCTGTGAACCACAGATCACCAAGCCCACAAGCTTGAGGGT
>OZ024740.1:353031654-353049154 GCA_964016885.1 Eledone cirrhosa
ATGAAAAATTATTTCCATTAATGGCAAATATTTTAACAAAATAGCATGCAGATAGATTTTATATCAATTGCAAGTGGAGAAATATATATTCGAGGCTGTCAGAAAGGCTAAGTAAGACAATGAAGCTAATTCAATAAATATAGCTCTTTCTCAGATGCTAAATAAAACCAACCTGGTTCACGGCCCTCTTCCATAAAATCGAGAGAATAGCGCGCTAACTGGATATCAGACATCAGTTCTGGATGCCCAGATCCAATGCATTCTTCAATCGCATTTTCTAATGCTGATTTATCGTTTTGTCTTTTGGCTTGGTCAAGCTTAATGCGCAGGGAATCGGGGGTCTTAACTCCTGCTCAAGGAAAACAATGATCAGTAGATTTTAATAATATTCACCAATACCAGATTACAAGAAAAAAAAATATATCTATCAATATTATACTGCTAATTTTGAATAATATTATTCCTCCTCAAAAGTTAAAATCTACGGATTCCGCCCGGACATCAATCACAGGAATCGATTTTCGCTCTTTTGAGTAACCCCCACCCAATTTTGGATGCATAATACATTGAAACATAAATATAATATTGAATCTGATCTATCACGCATATGCAGCTCGTATAATGTGAGCGATTGCACATATTAAGACTAAAATATCCCAACGGATGATCTTCTAGTAGCAACCAAACGTGGTTAGTTTTGCATTAGAAAATTCATAAATTATTGCTAGATATTTAAGCAACACAATAATGTAACATTCGAGAAAACCACTCATGCATGTTGAATGGTAAACTTCCCACAAATACTAATATGTATTCTATTGTAGAGCACATAGGAATACGCATACTTTTAAACATCTCGATTTCATTACAGGCAGTATTCTGCTTCTATTAATTATTTCTAAAGCGGTCTATAGATATCTGAAATTGTCAATAGTATAACATCGGCCGACATGATTCCAATCAAAATAATCACGTCACCTCTTATACTGTGGGATGCTAATACCAAAGCTGTAATTAATACATTAAACAATCGTTCGTCAGAATCTGATCTGATTTTTCTTTCTATTACCTTCTAAAGCTTAAAAATAAATATCAATATCTAACGCTTCTTTTACTTTTTCTCAGGCACACATATGCTTTGGAAAAATAAATGTATTTTCTAAGTAAATTATAATGAAACTAACCTCCGCGACCATAACCCAAACTCTCCATAGTATCCCTCGCTTCGCAAAGAATACTTGAGACTTCAGGATAACCAGCTTCTTCAGCTTCGCAAATTGCATTGTCTAATGCTGATTTGCTTTTCTGGTTGATAGCTCTCCTTAGCTGATTCCTGATATTTGCAGATGAAGTAATGTCTGGTTGACAAAAAAACCCAATATTCATAGTATTTTATAAATAGAAACAAAACAAAGATGATAAAGTGAAGTTAGTGGCCAATAAATGAAACCATTATTATAATTTAAAAAAGATATGATTTCTAATTATAAGAATATAAATTTTATTCCTCTGAATATTGATTTGATAAAGTTGATGATAAAAGCAAGAGTAAATATTAGATCAAAGATAGTTTCACTAATATACTGAGATTATTGGAAAACATAAGTATTTCTACTGTATAAGATATTTAAATCAGTTGGAGAATTTATATTATCGAGATTAGAACCATAAATTAGTATCAAGAAATGCATCCTGGAAGACTTGTAAATAACAACGAGCAATTGAAATATTTAAACCATGTCATAGAATGTTTCTTCTAAGATTTAGTATAGATTCGATACCAAAATATGCGTCGGAGGAGAAACAAAGTCGATTAACTAGATTACTATTTTGCTACTTTCATTCTTTGAGCTGTGGTATATCCTGGAGCGCTGCCTGTTAGGATATTAATTGATACGCTTGCTTTCCTTCTCCGAAACATTGACAACGTTTAGTAAAATAAATCTGACGCCCCTGGAAAGTTTATACCAGTGTTACCTTATTTTGAAGCGTTGGAGAAAGGTTTTACAGTCAGTTTAGAGAAACATACCTTTTTATAGGTTACGATGAACTGTAAACATTTAAAGATAAGTGTATGTCAAAGGAACCTCTTTACAAAGAACTATACATTTGCAACACAATTCTAATATTCCTTTTACGTATTGTGTTTATATGTTACTGGCTGTTGTCGATATTCCAAAGGAAAACTGTGAATTTACTCCATGCAACAAAGGGTTTTAGAGAACGACAATAACTTTGGCCTAAGATTCGTGGGAAAGAATGACTACGGCATACGACAGTGAGGCCAGTTGCCAAATAAAGGTAAATAATAGAAACTTAATAAGACTTGAGTTTACTCGAGGCTATGATCAAACGTTTGTCAAAGATATAACGCTGCTGCACCTCATCATTGCATTGCGAAACGAACTTCCTAATCATTTGGTCATATCTGCATCGAAATATGTAACTAATTCAGTTACATGTCTTAGCATTATATTATAAGGATGAGTTGATATGTTGTTGAAACTGAGTCTTGATTGAGCCATTGCATACACCTCATGCATGTTCGTAAAATATGGATGTAGCTCTTCCGATGCGCACAAAACCAATCTTTCTCCCTTGTGTATAATTCAAGAATGTTTGTGCACGATACATTTGACACCTTATACAGAATACTATCGTTCTCAATTTGCAGTTTATGTGTGAGTTTGTTGCAGACATCTTGTGATTCCTTTTCAAAGTTAAAGGGATATCACCAATGTATAATTTATCGGTTGGATGAACCAAAACTTTATATTGTGTTTAGAATACTGGAGAATAGTTCTAAATCTGTTAGCTATTTCACTATTGGGCATGTTATCTACAAACATTACACTACCAGACATTCTTTCATCGTACCTCTTCTTTTAAATAATTCTCAAAGCTTTTCGTGGGTACTTAATGCATCACACCCACTATCCTTTTGTGCAGAAGAAAAGTACTGAATGTGCTCCTGCCATTGAAGTGGCTAGCCCATTTATGATGCACTTCACACTACTTTTACAAAGTCTATCACTAGTATGGGAGTCTTCGACACAGTAAAGACATTTTTGACAGTGAGTTCACAAACAGTTTTCTGTATTGTGAGTAGACTATGCACGGTTTGGATAATATTTTATGTTTACCTCCTCCACCTTCTAATACATTTTGTCTGTCATTAGAGAGTCGGACGCCATGCTTTCCAGCATAGTTATGTCCCTTTACGGTCTGAGTTCAAATCCCGCCGAGGTTAACTTTGCCTTTCATCCTTACGGGGTCGATAAAATAAAGTACCAGTAATGTACTGGATAATTGCTGGCCTTGTGCCCAAAGAAACAATTAAATAACTCGTCCACGATTTAAATATTTGTTTCTCACAAAGTCTGAGATCAACGCCCTTGCCAAACAAATGCAAATCCGAAACATATTTAACACACACACACACACACACACACGCGCGCAAATATCTATCTATCTATCTATCTATCTATCTATCTATCTATCTATCTATCTATCTATCTATCTCTCTCACTCTCTCTCTCCCCCCCTCTATCTCTCTCTCTATATATAAATATACATACGCGATTTTACATTATTATGAGACCTATTATGAAGAAAAATTATCATTAAATAACTTCTTACGTCCATCCCCGCCTTGTAGGATGTTCAATGATTTTCGTGCATTATCAACATCACTTTCAAGTTCAGGATAACCGGAAGCAATGCAGCGCTTAATAGCTGATTCAATTTCCTTTTCATCTTTTAGTTTAATACTATCTTTAAGTTTGGCTCGAAAATGGCTGGGTGATGTATTCCCTGGTAATTAATAAAATATCAGTTGATACTTACATTTATGTACCAAAGTATATTTAGTTTTGCAGAGCATTATTGATCAGTCTTTTTATTTTTAATTTGGAATACATATTTATTAAATATATGACTGCTTAATTTCCGTCTATTTTCAAAACAATTTTACAAATATTTCTCGATGGAAGATCACTCTTTGTTGTTTCAATAATGGTTTAATTTACTTTATAACAATACTTGATGGTTGTTCACAGGTAAGCATCTACACGGTCATTTGTACTGTTTCTAACAGTAGCTAAATTTCTTAGTCACAACCTAACGTCTTTAAAAATGAAAGACATATCTGAAAATATAGTTCAAAATGTACCAATAGACAGGAAGCTCATGGTTGAGGCCATCTTTAACATGGTTCTCCTCGTTCAAAGGTACTAGTCCCTGACAACAATAACAACAGCAACTGGCATGTTGGAATACTTCAAATATTTTAGAGGTCCACAACTAGATTACTTCATAGAATCGAGTCTTAGTCGCATTAAATATTTAACATTTATAAAATGCTTAATCATGCAACTTGTTCTTAGTTCCAGCTTCAGGGTTGAGTTGTATGTCAAATTTGCCCTTTTCATTGTTTCATACGTAGTTTATATATCAACTGAACATATTTTTTTATATCATAGCAGAAATAGTTTTCAGCATCTATTTTATTTGCGTATTCTGTATCATTATGTATTAAAATTAGCTAAGTGAGAATTATGGATCAATAAATAGATAAACAAGGCGATAAATAAATCAGACGCCATGACTGAAGAGTGATCACTATCTTTGTTAAACCTATGCCACTATTTAATCTAACAAGTAATGTAATTTATGTACTAAATTCAATATATTTATGATCAAGAGGATTATCATTTTTCTGACCAAACGATAATATTTTATTAACAAGCTTAAGAGTGAACGCTCACCTCCAAGACTGCCTCCCAACTGCTCAAGAGTTTTTCGTGCTTCACACAGCTCAGGACCAAGCTCTGGGTATTCGACACTTTCGCATTCTTCGATAAGTTTCTCAAGATTTTGCCTGTCCCTCTGTTCTACTGCCGTCAGTAATCGGCAACGTAAATTAGCAGAGGACTTACTATCTGTTTTTGAATCTAAATGTCAAATAATCCAGACACGTGTTCAGTGGTTCATATAACGGCATATCAATTAATATATAGATAAAAGAATGTTATTAATAAAATCATACTCTCATTATTCTCATTACTATTGTTTTTATGAATAAGCTACCAATATTGAACTTTAATCTTTATATATCGATTGGGAGTAACCAGTTTAGATCAGTAAGACCATTCATTCTTTAGCTTAGTACTCAATACTTAAGAAAGTAGAGTGTAGGTAGTGTAATGCGTTACTGCCTGATCTCTAGCCCTTTTGACGGTGAATTAACTTGCCGTTGAAAAACGGTAAGAGCTCAGTCGTCAGGCAGCAGTAATTCGTTACAATATATATATATATATATATATATATATATATATATATATATATATATATATATATATTGGTAAACGGAAAAGAAAATGCTGACAAATTGTTCCCAGTGAAAAATAGTTTAATTAGGAATAAGTAAACATTAGTAATAGTATTGGTTAGTATTCAGTTTTGGTTTTAAGTTTTACCGGTTGCGCATTTCTAATGCTTTTCAAAAATAATTTTGAGATAGAGCGCCCGTGATGTTTGCTCTAATCTGAGCAAACATCACGGGCGCTCTATCTCAAAATTATTTTTGAAAAGCATTAGAAATGCGCAACCGGTAAAACTTAAAACCAAAACTGAATACTAACCAATACTATTACTAATGTTTACTTATTCCTAATTAAACTATTTTTCACTGGGAACAATTTGTCAGCATTTTCTTTTCCGTTTACCAATATATATATATATATATATATATATATATTTATGTGTGTGTGCGTGTGTATATACCAATCAAAATAATTCTGTTATCATTTTGATAACCTCTTTAAATGTATTAATTTACATAAAGTTTGCCAGGTATTTATATACATATTCTACCAATATTTCCAGCCGAAATCTAAAACTATTTGTATATTACTTAAGTCATTTTTTTATGTGAATAAAATTAATGCTCAAACCTCTGAATCTTTTATCCCTATTTTGTGAAGAATCTTTACTTTGGGAAAACTCTGATGATATTCTTTTATATTCAATATAACCCGTAGAGTGACGACTCGAACTGCCTTCTCCGAAGGACTGTCGAGCGACAGTTCTCTGGAAACCAAGAGCAGCTATGCCTAAGGAAAAGAGTTTAGGAAAGCGCAATGAATGAAAAAACAATACAGATTCCTTACCATAAGTCTCTTACTGTCCATTTTTCTATATCAAATGGCGGGATATAATTCCTAATATTTCTGGTAGTAAGAGTTGTCATATTAAGTTTATTTTATGCAGAAAAACGCATTAAGATTCTTACCAATTTACATGTTTTAATGTAAAAGCACTACACGACACACACGCACGCACACACACACACACACACACATACACACACACACACACACACACACACACACACACACACACACACACACACACACACACACACACACACACACACACACACACACACACACACACACACACACACACACACGCGCGCGCGCGTGTGAGTGTATGTATGAATGTTTATATACGCACTTATATACTGATATAAATTTAGACGTACAACTCACACAAACACGCATTAATATACACTCACATATTTATGTAGGTTTAAATATGTATGTATATATATATATATATATATATATATATATATATATATATAGATATATAGATAAATATACACGGGTGTGTATGATTGTGTATAGAAGATTATATTAATAAAAGGAATTCCAACTTTGTCTGATTTACTCGTTTTATTTACAATCCTTTAAAATTCTTTAAAATTTATAATGGTATTAAAATGAAATAGTATGGTAGAATATTAAATGTTAAGTGTTAATTGGATAAGTACTTTCATGCTTTCACAATCTTCAGGTTCATATTGTGTGGTGACAGTAAAGTTTAACTGTCAGTTGAAATTTGCAAACTTTACTGTCACCACACAATATGAACCTGAATATTGTGAAAGCATGAAAGTACTTGTTCAATTAACACTTAACATTTAATATTCTACCATACTATTTCATTCTAATACCATTATAAATTTTAAAGAATTTTAAAGGATTGTAAATAAAACGAGTAAATCAGACAAAGTTGGAATTCTTTTTATTAATATATATATATAGTGCAAAAATTAAAACGTTAGGGGTTTCTTAACAAATTAACTGTTATAAGGAAAATAGAAATTGAAAAATGCAGTAAATGACCTTTTGGTTATTTAGAAGGTTTCTGTATTAATCTGCCAAGTAATTTGATGATTACGTATATAATAACTCTATTTTGCTTATATATATATATATATATATATATATATATATACAGTTTGCATGACGCCTTGTGGAATACATTGAGAACCATGTTTCTTTATGAGGGCTGTGGGATACTGATGGCAATAGCAAAGGAACTTGAGTATTATTCAGACTAACAATCACAAGGAGTTGTTACATTTGAAATATTTAATTGGTACTAATGTATTTCGAAGATAATCAAACAGGCATGCTTGTAGCACGATAACCGTCTCTATGTACACATATCTATGCGCTCTTCCAGCTATAACATTACTGACTGATTGTGTTTTCTCATCGAACCTCTATTGTACTAGCCCCAACATTTCTGATAGCCATCAATCCCTGTCTATCATTGTACATGAAAACTACTTGAGTTTTCTTAACAGCACCAGCAAATTCAAGATCTCCACAAGGGATTTATATTTACAGCTAAAACGCTAAGCACGCGACACCTGCACATTCTTTACTAGAAATATGAATAACATTTCTTTTCAACTCTTTTCGCGAAGAAGCTAATGCAATATTTGAAACATTTGTAAAAGAGGATGGCCTCTGAGTTTCAGCATTGTGCACCCCAGTGACACTCTTTCCTCTCAATCTCGACTTCCAGCTCCTGTATGTACACATATGTGTACACATGTGTGTACACATATGAGTGCATGCGAACGTATCTCTGCACATGATTATGTGCGTGTTTGCATATATATATATATAAATATCACCCCTGCTCCTACCCTCAAGCTTTGTACTGCCTCTTCGCTTCGTTGTTTTTTTTTGTTTTCTGTTTTAACTATAATATATATATATATATAATATATATAATATATATATATATATATAAGTTGAGTATGAAAATGTACACACATGAACGCGTATGTATGTACATGAATACATGTGTGTATATATATATGTATGCATGTGTATATGTATGTAAGTATGAACATGTTACTATGTGAATGTGAGTATATGTATTTTGTAGAGGGGTGCAAATATGTTTGTGTGAGAATGCGTGGGTGAAAGGATACGTACACTGGAAAGAAAAAATTTAAGTCTGAATGTTAATTAAGTGCAAACACAAAACCAACCACGCATATCTTTACTATCTCTAATCCCTCTATAGATTTAGAAAAATAACCAATAATATATTCTATAAAAATGTCAAAACAACAGATGGGAATCTAATTACTCACTGCCACCAAAATTCTCACTGCTATCAAAAAACCACTCCCTCAACTATTCTTCTAACAACTTCACCCCTCTCTCCTAATATTCTCTATAAAAACCAAACAGGTCCTCAGTAATATTATTCTGATGAAATGTCAGTAAATAATAACATTGAAATATTGATTGTCTGCATAACTAATACTTTGTAGATAGCAGCTGTTTTCAGGTTATGTAACTGTTATAGAAACACGTGTCAATAAATTCCTTTCAACTAAACTGTATCGATTCAAATCTTTCTATTTTTCTCCGGATTACTTTTGGAATTTCAACTGGAACCGTCGAGCAAACTCTACGTGAGCTGTCAATCTACTGTGTGTAATATTTATATTACAACACAACGGAAAATACTGTATATATATATATCTATATATACATATATATACATATATATATATATATGCGCATGCGTCCTTGTATAGATTGTAAATGCATGACTATATGAATACATATTTGTAGTCGATCAATATCATTTCTTTCATCTCAAAAAGAAGAAAAAGTGTTAACCAGAGAAATTGGTAGATTTTCCTACAATAAATGGCTACAGCAACAGTAAAAATTAAAGTAGTGTTTAAAATATATGCGTAAAACTTTTAGCAATCACTACGAAATTAGTGTATTTTTAATTCGAAGTTCTTTCAGGTAGCTGCAAATCACAAGAATAATGGTTATGGAACAAACATATATGAATGCGTATGCAGATCCTTGCAATTATTTTCTTAAAAAATTGAAAATATTCTCTCTTATTTAGAAAGTAGCTGAAATATAAAATACGTGAACATTGTTTTACTTTTAATCTGGACTTCTGAAAAGATAAAAATGCGCATATAATTGTTAAATGAAATATTTCAATGAAAGGATAAATAGTTCCTGGTTCATATCATTTTTCACGATAAATATAAATCATTGTCAGATTTAACAGCACACTAATAAATGTACAAGATTTGATAAATTCATTAAGTAATATAACTTACATATTAATTTAAAAAATACAAGCAGAAAAGTTGAACAGACGAAAAGGCAGAAAGACACTGGATGTCAAAAAGTACATCAATATAGGAATAATATAAATAATTTTTAATCTCACCCCCTCGACCACCACCAAGTTTTTCAAGAGTTTCCCTGGCATTTTGAAGATCATAAGCAAGTTCTGGATAACCAGCAGCTTCAGCATCGTGGATAGCTTTCTCCAAATTTCCTTTATTCTTCTGATTAATAGCTGATTTCAACTGATTGCGTAAGGAATCTGGTGTCTTGGATCCTACAAGGAAACATTGGGGAAAAACGTCTATTAGTATGAAAGAAATGTTTGTCATCTGTCCAAAACTGATTCTTTTGAAAATAAAATGAAATCACCATTTGAAACTTTATATTTCTTCATATTTCATTTTCTAGATTTTATCGTTGCTATTAGCTTCAAGGTATTTACTGGCAAACGATACATGTATACATACCTTTTTAGTGATACCTATATAAAAAAGTAACTTTTATAATGTAAATATATATTGTATATAGTGAAGGCGTGTGGTGTAATAAAGTGCGTGGCTGACGATCGTAAGGTCATGATTTCGATTCCCGGACCGAACGACACGTTGTCTTTGAGAAAGACACTTTAGTTCACATTGCTCCAGTCCATTCATCTATTAAATATGAGTTGTAGCTGTAATTCAAGACGCCAGCCTTATCGCACAATGTATAATGCTGAGTATCCATGTGAATTATGTTAAAGGTGTAAATGCCACGTACAAGCTAATTTACCGAGCAGACAGTTCGGTTGATTGAATCAACTAGAAGATTCGTTTCAGAAACGATGGAGTTCCAAACATATATAACAATTTCATTGTAAAATCTCAAATTTGCATTGAGAAATGCTGATGTTATTCCCCGCCCCTCGTTTAAAGCATGAGTATTTGCTTTTTATCTTAACTCTGAAAATAATGAAGTTATTATAAAGCAACGGAAATGACTACAAGATGAGAAAATAAGAACAAAATATGTTTTCATTCTTCAATGAAATTGCAAGCTGTAAAAATGAAATATATTTGAAAGAGAATATCAAAGTTGATATTTTAATCACTCTGAAATTGTGAAACGAATATCTGCTCAAAATCCTATACTCAAATCAATACCTATATAACTATGTAAATATGAAACCTAAGTTTTATCTGATACAAAAGATTTTTTTATGATATTAGAAATGTATCTGAGTCCAATTATCAAAGGTGAGCAGAGTGGCGAAACAAAAATAAAAGAGTGCGAAAAGGTTGACAAGTGAAAGAAACGTAGATAACGAGGAGGTGGATGATAACCGAGAAAGAGAAAGAGAAGGTGAGACAGATGCCCCCCCCCCCCCACACATAACAGAGCGTTGCACATCGTATGACTAACACATAAGAGAAATAAACTCTTATTATTTCTCGTTTGCATAGTATTCACGATTTCTGATTAGATACACATTAAAAGGAAATAACAGAATCATGTTGCATATTCGAAAGGGATACGTAAATACACAACATGGTGTGTGTGCACAAATGAATATAATTTATCACTAATTATATGAATAATGGGAACGAATATGCCCCTCATTTGTTCGTTAGATGTCATCGGAATCACTCCTGGCAAATGTTTGTTTGAAAGAAAATAAGGGAGACTTAGTGTATTTCATGTAATCGGGTTCCAGATTCAATTCAATAGCAGAATGTCGTAACTACTGCATTTACTCATTTTGTATTAAGTACGAATTCAAATTTGCAAATCTCGCTCATGTCGAATTTCAATGATCAATGAAATAAGAGCCCGTTAAGAATTGCGTTTAATTTCATTAGTTAAACACTTTTCTCAAACTACATCATTTGCAATAAAACATTAAAAAATATATAGCATTGTATACTCGACGTTATGTTTCAATACAAATAGCAAAAAAAAAAGAAGAAATATTCTACAGAATATTCTTATATATGCACACATCTCGTGATATGTAAACTGGAATGTAATGCTTTGTAGTAGCATTAATTCATTCGTGGAATTTAGAAAATATGTTAACCGATTCTTTGTATGACATTTACTATTTTAACGCTTCAGAAAAAAAACTATAGATGAAAGTCATAAAAAGCACACAATAAATATTTTAAATAACAACTGACTTTCTGGATGCATCTTAATATATCAAACTGATAAACTGGATATATTATCAAGTATGTAAGTTTAAGATATAGCAAAATCACATATAATTTTAGCATCAAACAGCATCAAGATGTATATTTCAAATAAAACAAAGAATATAGATCAAATCGGCCTACGTTGTTATCGATGCTTATTTTTCTGAAACTAGTCTGCTCAGATGTAAGCGTTCCTTATTGACGCGTGAAATAAACAAACAATGAATGTATTTAGTTCATTAGTCCTCTGTGTTTAGTTATTTCCCCCGACCTTTTAGATATTAACTTCATTGAAAATGTTTAATCGAATATATATTTCATTGCAAATTAAAACAAATTCATCAAATAAGACCAATTGAGAAGGTAGTCACTGCTCAAATGAAAATACGATTATCATTATAAAAAATGTTTACAACATATAATACAAAACATAGAAAGTGATATTATACGTAAAAAAGCGCTTAATTCATTCATAGCATGCAAATATATTTCCAATAACGAATATGCCGTAGATGGCCAACAGGCATGCACAGGGAAAACTTCAGTAAAATTATGCAGCAAAATCATATTCTATATGAATTATATTGCAATTTGATCCATGATGAACACGAAGATGTACTTTTTTTTCTGGAAATTTATGATATTTAAACATTATGTGTCATATACTAGTATAAGAAAAAATGGAATAGCCATTTGAAATTCCTCCAACTCAATAAACAGCTAACCTCCAAGAGATTCTTCCAAGTCTTCAATAACTTTTCTTGCTCGACATATTTCCGAATCCAATTCTGATATGCCAGCGTCAAGACATTCGTTAATAATACTTCGTAAATTTTCTGCATCGCATAACCAAATTCCTGTTTTCAGCTTCTCACGAAGTGAGTCGTCAGACTTCGTTCCTATTAACCGAAACAGATAAAGTGAATCAGCAATTGCTATACGCGAACGTTTCTGAAAATAATCCATCATGAACTTTCAACAAAATATTTCTAAGTTTTGGTAGTGGAGAATTGCGCGGACAGTGTTGTTTCTCATCTGAGTGTGCAATAAAAAATGTCGATTCTGAAACAAGATGAGCCTCAAGCTGAATATAACAAAGACAAATCTCTAAAAATATAGAATTGTATAGAAACTATTTAACCTATTATCCAAAGGCTATAAATAAAATTCTAACATTCCGTGCTAGTTTGATTACGAACAATAGACAATAGCTTTGGTTAGCAATATTAGTTAAGATACGTTGTTGAACAAAGGAAAGCAATTAACAGATGAACACAAAAGAACTAATTTAAGATGAACAACTGCAAAACAAAACCAAGCACAATGGAACGATTAGTAAATGCCGAGATTCCTCATATTTTGAGAGAAAAAAATCTCATCAGTTAGTTGCTTTATTTGTTGTATATTATAAATGATAAATAATTGATAGCTGTTTTAGAAGTGCAGGAGAATGTTTATAATTTCGTTATACATGTGAGGTGGATATTGTGGATTTACAGATATATAATAATTTTACATCCCTGGTAAAAAAGAATATAAATTACTTAAATAGCTTCACTGTGGGACATTTTTCTGCGTTACGATGTGATATAACACCAACCAAAAATACTTTATTGATGTTAACAAAAATATCTGGTAGTTAGGGGGGAAACGATTTTCAGGAAAGATGTCAGAAATATAGAGTTTTAGCAGCATTACCACAGAATAACCCGTAGGATTTTGGATATATTCTTAGAGACTACGAAATGTCCTTATTGTGGAAACTTAGGATAGTTTCAATGTACTTCACTTCGTGTACAAAGCTATCCTGATGCACTTATCTTCAGTTAGGGCATATTCTTTATGTACATAAACAAAGTAACATAAGGAACTTTATGCTTAACCAAATCCGAACACATCATAGAAAACACCCATATCAAATTTTATTTCTAAAATAACTACAAAATAATCCTCTCAGAGTGAAATGTTTAATACTCAACTAAAAAATAACGATAAAGGATGTTTGATGTAGAAGTTACGAAATCCATAGTTCATGATACGCAGATTAATGTAATGGAGATAATTTATAACTTTTTATAAAATATTATCAAGCATTATTAAATAACCGACTCTCAGTAGGTAATACGTATAAAAATATGATAAACAAGCAAGAATTTTGAGCCGAAGAGATAACATCACAGGAACAAACCATTTATATATATATATACATACATATATATATATATATATATATATATATATATATATATATATATATATATATATGAGCCCCGGGTTCAATCGGGGGTAGCTACAATAAGCAAGGTACTCAATACATTAGTAGAGTATATACAACAAATTTAATATAGAAATGGCTTCTACAGGACTAGAACAGTTTCATTCGAAAGAGATCATACACATATATACATAAATACATACATACACAGACATATATAGAGAAATATCTATATACATATATATATGTATGCATATATGTATGCATATATGTATGTATGTATGCATGTGTGTGCTTGTGTATGTATGTTTATGAGCGAGTGTATATAAGCAATTTATAACCTAAAGAACACCATGCGATTGAACAATTTTGTATAAAACTCTGTACTATATATATATATATATATATATATATATACGTGGTCAGAATTGAGTAAATTAAGACATGCAACTAGATCTAGTTTTCACATCTAGAGTTTACGTAGCTAACCTCTAAGTCGGTCCATAGCATCTTTCGCATTAACGAGATCATAATTTAGTTCACTATATCCGGCATCTTCAACCATTGAAATGGCATCATCTAATTCTTGTATGTCTTCACTGTCCATAGATTTTGCTATCTTGGCGCGGAGATAATCGGGTGACATTTTTTCTAACAAAATTGAGAGAAAATTCATTATTACTTCCGAAATTAATATTTTCTTCCTTGATATTCTTCATTAATTTTATCGTTTATTATATATTTTAAATTTCTTTCACTGCTGATATATTTTACGTCATCCTATAATATATACTTAATAACTAAATATATATTTATGAGAAGATTGAAAAATTGATTTCTTTAAAATTATCAATTACATTGAAATGAGCATAGCAATCGTTTGTTATAATTCCCCCTTTTTTTCATTTATCTTGTAATAATTTAAGTACAGCTAGCTAACCTCCAGTACCACCTCCAAGAATATCCGATATAGCTCTAGCATTCTGTATATCAGCATCTAGTTCAGGCATTCCAGCAGCAACGCATTCTAGAATGCACTTGTCCAAAGCTTGTTTGTCTTCACTTTTCAGAATGTCTCGTAATTTTTCTCGTAGACCATCAGCGGATAAACTTCCTGATATTACAAAACAGCATAAAATACGATGTCATTCAAAATTCATAAAAGGAATGAAGATTATAATACTTTCAAGTCTAAATGCATTAGTTTGTTATTGATGTTTTTCTTTTCACTTATATTTATATTCATGCTAGCTGACACATGAAACATCCACTACGTTTGGATACTTGCCATCTGATTGTAAACGTTGTTTTTACTAAACAACTTAATCGTCAATTTTCTTTACAACTTCTCATGTATATATCTGCTCGAAAGCACAACAATACACTAATACTATAGAATGCAATTTATTGGTATCTCTTTAAAATGCATTTAGAGATGAGTGTGTTACCTTAAAATAATAATTAAAAGGAGACTTGCAGAACTAGATAGTCGAGGACTGTTCTGTATATACCTTATCATTCAATTAATTCTGCGTTAGGTATTTATTTCTCACTAAAACGATTATTTAATGACGTTTGATATAAAAGTCTAACCTCCACGACCACGACCCAGGCTCTCTAGAGTGTCTCTTGCATCTCGCAAATCAGAACCCAATTCTGGATGTCCTGCATCTTCACACTGGCTGATCAGTTTCTCCAAAGCAGCTATGTCTTTATTGTCAATGGCTTTCTGTATGTCTCTATGTAATGCGTCTGGAGATGCTACATATGAGAATTAAACAGATTTGAATTAATTTTGGCCGGTTGCGAAACAAAGATAAATATTCACCATTCACTTTGGTAATCAAAGCAAACCCCAATGATGTAATAAGTAACAATATACAAAATATAAATACAAATTTGGTGATTGTAAGGGACTTTGGAAAGTTTACATGTTTTTAATATACGTTTACTAATTTTATAACGACTCTTCTTAAAATATTAATGAAATTAAGATATGTCCCACTTCATTAAATTATGAAGAGATATTATTTTATCAAGATGGAGAGTCCCCCTCAAAAAGATGATTGCATTACTACTAAAACTCAATATCAACTTTCGAACCTCCATGTTTTCGACGCTCATCCAAGTTACTTCTAGCATTTTCTATATCAGAGTCCAGTTCCGGCATTCCAGCAGCAATGCATTTGTCAAGAATTTCTTCAATATTATCAACGTTACCTTCCATAACTGCTTTCTGCAGTTCTTCACGAAGGGTGGTGGGGGATAGTGTTCCTAAAATATTACCGAAGTATATCTTATCGTTTATATATTATATAATCATGCCACATTAATAAATAAAATATAAAAAAAATCTCAGAAAATTCTATAATTATAATATAATTCTAAATGAAAGTTTTAAAAACCTTTAAAAATTCGTTATTTTTTGTTACGTTTAATCTGAAGTTAAGAATGGAACACATTTCAAAGCAAGTAAATGGAATATTAATTAAACTAGGAATATCCAACTCTAACCTCCTCGACCACCTCCAAAACTTTCGAGAGCATCTCTTGCTTTACGGAGATCAGATGCCAATTCAGGATATCCAGCTTCTTCACACTCTCTTATTGATTTTTCAAGATTTTCGACATCTTTCTTTCTCATATCTCTTAACAATTGGTTGCGGAGAGAAATTGGAGACTTTTTGTCTGTTAGAAAATCAATTTAGAAAATATCAATTTGGATCTCATATATAAACTTAAAAAAAAGGAAATCGTTATTATTATTATTATTATTATTATTATTATTATTATTATTATTATTATTATTATTATTATTATTATCATCACCATCATCATCATCATCCTCCTCATCATCATCAATTATAATAATAATAATAAGAAGAAGTATAAAAATATTAGTTTGAATATCGTACAAACTATCACTACATTGACACATATTTCAGTTTGACCAAAGCCTATTTTACTGAGCGTCTAGGGGTAACACACGTTTATATATGCAAGCTCCAACTGGTAGCACTAAAAGCAATCGCAACGTCTTAAAACGGTGCGACTTTTCGATAGTTTAATATTAACGATATTGTCTGAGAAATATATGAGGTGGTCACGGTTTGAAAAATAATCTGCCTAACCAGATCTGAACTGAGACTAAAGAACAACTAATTCATCTCGCGTTGTTCTACTATATCGTTTTTGAAAAGATAAAACAGCTAAGTGTTATTATGTAACTTGTTGATATTTATCGTCACCATAATTTGAACGTTTGGCTGTGAACGAACAAATGCAGATTGGTATATCCTTGCTCAAATAACAGATTTATCAGGCAGAATTTAGCGTAGAACGGGTCGTAGATATGTATTTCCTGCGCGTTCTTTTAGAAATTCTACTTACCATATAAGGGGACCATGGTAGAACTATATGAAATTAAACAAATGTAATCGATACTGAAGATAATCATTCCCCCACCCACATATCACCATATACGTTCCGCTCAAATATCTCTTGTAAAAAACACAAAATATCATAGATCTGAATCTTAGTGGTGTCGAAATAGTTGTTCTAACCTCCTTTACCACCGCCAAGCTTATCCGATACATTTCTGGCATGTTGGATATCAGCATCCATTTCAGGAAATC
>OZ024740.1:353064154-353066654 GCA_964016885.1 Eledone cirrhosa
GATAAATGTCAATCTACATTTTTACTTGAATTAAGATGATTATAGTTGCTGCGAACTTATGATTACTAGTAGAAAAGAAACAGCGCATTCCGCAATACACACGCACGCACGCACGCACGCACGCACACACACACACACACACACACACACACACACACACACACACACACACACACACACACACACACACACACACACACACACACACACACACACACACACACACACACACACACACACACACACACACACACACACGAAAGTGCATGGCTTAGTGATTATAACGTTGGATTCCCGAACCGACAATGAGTTGTGTCACTGAGCAATACACTTTATCTCACGTTGCTCCTGTTCATTCGGTTATAGAAGTGAGTTGAGATGTCACTTGTGCCAAACTATAACGGCCTTTGCCTTATCCGGGCTTGTGCCTCGGAGTGGAATTTTCTTGCAGCAAATCCCATGGTCATTCTTAACCGAAGGGTCTCTTTACCACACACACACACACACATATATATATATATATATATATATATATATATATATATATATATATACGATGACATTGTCTAATTTGACATGTTCTATTTTATGAAGTCATGGTGCAATTTGAGGGAAATTTTGGGTCAGATGAAGCAATAACAATCGATTTAAAAAACCTTCATATCTATAATTGGATGCGTGTGTACTTGCACAAGAATGATTGGAAATATTACTCAAACCTGATACATTTCTTTCAAGATTTTTGAGAGCATTCTTTGCTTCATGTAAATAATATCTTAATTCAGGATAATCCATCTCTTCACATATTACGATCGCCTTTTGTAACCTATCGATATCCTTCAATTCGATTGCTTTTTGGAAATCATCTCGTATTGAAATAGAAGTTATTTTATCTAGTAAAATAAAATGTATGTTTTACAGATTTCATTATATGGCATTTAATCTAACGGCAGGTAACTTGACCGATGCTTATAAATGATTTGTGTATTAAAAAAATTGTGAACTGTTCATATAGCCAGTCTGCACAATTATTTGACTATTGTCATTTATCGCACATGTTAAAATGACAATCTATAAACCATCTAAGAAAGCCTAAGATTTATTTCATAAACTAATTATATATGAGACAAATGATTAATCTATTAATTATTTAAGTTACTTAATAACAGATTATCTTCGCAAAATGTTAAAATGTTTTGAGAAAATCACTAAGAAAATCATTTAGGAACATTTACTCAAAATATGATAATATACAAACTATATTGGAGCCAATAGTATGTGTGAAACAAACTCTAACCTCCTGCACCACCTTCAAGAATATCTAATAAGTTTCTGGCTGTTTGAATGTCTCCTTGAAGTTCAAGCATACCAGCAGCTACACTTTCTTCAATAGATTTTTCCAAAGCCCGTTTGTCTTTGAATTTGATTGCTTCTTGGAGCTTTTCACGTAACGTTTCAGACGAAATGTTTCCTATCAGAAAAATTTTAACAAACTTTGAGGTATAAGTGGGACAAAAGTTTGGTCATATAAATTTGTTAAAATAACTTACGATATTTAAAATGTTACCAATTGTAAAATATAGTTTAAAAGTCGAATAACATTTCAAATATAATTAATGTGTCAATTATCTAACCTCCACGTCCTCCTCCCAAACATTCCAAAGAATCTCTGGCTGTAATGAGATCGAATCCGAGTTCTGGATATGCAGCATCTTCACATTCGTCTATTATTTCTTTTAAAGCGGATGTGTCTTCGGCTTTAATGGCTTCAGATAATTCTTGTCGCAGTTTATTGGGTGATTTAGAAACTAATAAACAAATATTTTTAATCAATCTAAATTTACAATTTTTCTCATGATCGGAAATATCATTTAAAAAAATAAAAAGATAAAGAACCCCTTCTATATCGGAAATCAACTTAACCAAAACACGTTTTAGTTGAACGGATGTAAATTATTATCTAATTATTTTAACATAATATTAAGTCAAAATGAAATTATGAAAGGAAATCCCTAGAAAATAGTGCAATTATATATACAGTTGATTTTCACAAAACTTAAATGAAAATATTCAGAAATTAACTGCATGAAAAGGTTGATGTGAAAATGATATGTTTACAACAATGTCTCATTAACCTGAATTTCAATAAAATTAAGATCATCAAATATTTTAAAAATTGACATGAAACAGTCAAACATTCTCATATAACAAGTTCGATTTTCGAACCTTTTTTTCGATGGTCAAAATCTTCCAATACATCTCGTGCTCGGTGTATATCAGAGTCTAGTTCAGGCATACCTGCAGCAACACATTCATTAATTACACTTTCAAGTTCAGCATTGTCTCCCATTCTTAAAGCCGACCTTAGCTTTCCTCGTAGAATATCAGGAGTGAGATCCCCTAGTAATCGAAAGTTGAGCAAGATCTTAAAAACCATGTTATACTATAAATATGAATGAATTTTTAGTAAATATTGAGCAGATGAAGATAGTAAATAAAT
>OZ024740.1:353071654-353131654 GCA_964016885.1 Eledone cirrhosa
ACACAATCAATGTTTGTTGTTACCACCATTACAAAATCGTCATTTAAACAAATAAATAATAAAAAAATAATGAATTTATTATTATTGTTATTAATAATTATTATCGTGACTGTCATGATCATAGTATTCATCATCATCATTATATATATGTGATGATGATTTTGAACCAACACCTATAACAAACCGATTGATTGAACATCCTTTTATAAAATATTAAAATTCTAAAACAAAAAAATTGATAACATTTTTGCGAACAAACCAGAAAAAATAGACTTTCTTATCCTATGGTATCGCTAACCTGTTTGAGGATATTCTTCCATGTTTTCTAGAGTATCTCTGGCTTGAAATATTATCGTATCCAATTCTGGCATAGCTGCAGCAACACATTCATCAATAGCAGCCTCCAATTTATCTTTGTCGTCTTCCTTCATTGCTAGCTGTAATTTTTGTTGCAACATTTCTGGAGTTTTCAGCCCTGACAAGCCAAATTAATCAATGAATTTTATAGGTAACATACATTATATTAGGAATGTGCGCTTGTGAGTGTGTGCGTGTATCTTTGGCTTAAAAATAACATGCCATACGTGTTGGTTAAGATACGATAGACACATGTTATATACAGAAGTAAAATGTTTTTCACAAAAATAGATTTTTTTAGTAAGCAAATTAGTGGATATCATTAAAAGTTTTATTGTCTATATATAGTTAATGAACGAAAATGTCTGTGGTTGCAGAATGTAGGTGCTTGCTTCTTTGCTTTGTGTGTGTGTTTGAAGATAGGAACGCATATTTAAATGGAGGCGTATACTGTTGGAATGGATATGTAGACAGTTATTACAATAATAGATATCGTTTGTGTTATATCTAATATATTCGTTTACATAGAATACATGAAACTTCAAATACAGTTTTATAAAAGAGGAGTTTAAATCATTTCATATATTTGGAAATTATATATAAGCGTTATTCCTTGATATGACAAAGGCAAGAAGATAATGTTAAATATATATATATATATATATATATATATATATATATATATATATATATATATATATATATAATTTATGTATGACCAACCTCCTCGACCTTTTCCGAGACTTTCTAATGTGCTTCTTGCCTTTCGCAAGTCGGCAGCTAGTTCAGGGTAGGATAACATTTCACATTCTGCAACTGCTTTCTCCAAACTAGGAATGTCTTTACGACGAATTGCTATTTCTAATTGGTCACGTAGAACATCCGGTGTTTTGAGATCTAAGACAAAATTTTTCATTATGTTTACTAAGTAAAACTTTGGGTACATTGCCTATCTATAATGAAACTACTTTATTCATAAATCTTTTCTCTTTGTATCTTGCAAACTGTGATATCTTTATAAATTACGTTTTAAATAAGTGATTTATAAGTAAGAAATTTAATATTCATGTGATTATTAATGCTTACACAGTACTTTATAAAGGCTAACTACTGGACATAATTTCAACACTATCATATTTAATTGTACCTCCTTTGCCGCCTCCAAGAATATCTAACATGTTTCTGGCCATTTGAACATCAGCTTCAAGCCCTGGCATACCAGCACCCACACTAGCTCTGATCACTTTTTCTAAGATTCGTGGATCCTTTATTTTAATTGCTTCTTTAAGGTTTTCACGGAGGGTTTCAAATGATTTAGTGCCTAAAAATCGGATTTAAAAATACATATATGTTAAAAGTAAAAGATAAATTGTGTTATTCAACATTTTAAACAGAAGTTTGTTTATAAATTTGATTTACGACTCTACTATTTACATACGGAGTTCCTCGGATGTAAGACAGCAACTAAATATACTATACATACGAATCACCTCCCAAACCCACCTCATATGCGATTCCCATATATGACTTCAAAAAGAAGAATCACTGATACTCAATTTTAAACATTTATTCTACACGATTTAACATGATATTCCTATAGATGATAAGAATTGAGGTGTGACTAAGAAAGCTTAACCCATTCATAAAATCCAGGTCGTCTGTGGCTGTGGAATAACTAACTTTTCTTTTATACACCTACATGCACACACACCCATATATATATATATATATATATATATAGACATAGAATATTCGAAAATATTCTGTATGTTTATAATAAACATTTTGAAGACCTAATCGCTATAGAATAGAATACGTCACGTATTACAATTAGATTCTCGATAAAAGCAAGGGAAGTAATCTACGCGTTTCATTCTCGTTAGAAATCATCAGGACTACATATCCAGTGCTTTTATCGAGAATGACACAGCTAGAGACTTATAGAATACTTAGCTGTGTACAGGAACTGGTTTGAAAGAGCGGTTGCCGGTCCGGCAGAAAATATATATATATATATATATATATATATATATATATATATATATATATCGTTATGTAATATACATTTTTAAAAGTTATTTTAAAAATTACAAGGTACTTCTTTAAAATAGATAATTTTAAATATTGAGTTTAAATATCGCTAGACATTTTAATCTGGTTTAACACAAATTATTAGAAGCAAAATAACATAAATACAATCAGACCTCCTAAACCTTCTCCTAGATTATTCAATGTATCCCTGGCTTTTTTAAGATCTGACGCCAACTCTGGATACGCAGCTTCTTCGCATATTCGAATTATTGTTTTTAACGAAGTGGGATCCTTCTGTTTAATTGCTTTTTTTAATTGATTACGGAAAGCCTCTGGTGTTTTCGAATCTAATATGTAGAAACAAACTCTAGCATTAAATTATGTTTGTAAAAACGGCAAAGTGTGAACGTTAATTATTACAGAAAACGAAAATATAGTACCAATTTAAGCTGAATATATATATTTATTTATTACCTGCATCATTTAGGAACTCTGTAACAAAATTTAAAATCTGTCTCTAGAGCAGAAAGTTAAGGTATTATTTATAAGTAGTGTAAAGTATAATTATTCGAGGAAGTAACATAAACCCTATGAAAATTAAAGAAATTTGAAGGATAATAGCTGTTATTTACGCAAACCTTCGCTGAAGTCAACTAAGCCTTCCATGATTTGTCTAGCATTCTGAACATCGCTGTCTAGTTCCGGTATGCCTGCTGCAACGCAATCACTAATGATGCGTGCTAATTCCTTTTTACTGCCTTGTGTAATAGCAGCTCTTAATTTTTTCCGAAGACTGTCGGGTGAAAGATTTCCTAAGAAAAATAAAATATACACTATTGATATTCATTCACTATTTTAAGATGAATTTGAACTTAGTGTATAAGTAATTTCGGTAAATAGACATCTGTAAAATAATTCACATCCTTTCAACTATCAAAAACCTAATGTTTTGAGGGGATTTCTGCTAGTATGTGTGTGCGCTTGTTTGCGTATGTCCATTTATGTATTTTATAATGTATATATTAATGTATACAAGTGTATGAAAATTAAAAGACAACATTGTGACGTGTTAATAATATAAAAAAAGGACTTGGATATTTGATTTTGAGTTTTACTTAACGTAATATACGGACGTGTATTCTCTACAAAATGAGGATTAGCAGCTACAGAATACAAACCAATTCGAAATGATATGTGACGGTGCGTGTACTCTCTCTCTCTCTCTCTCTCTCTCTCTCTCTCTCTCTCTCTCTCTCTCTCTCTCTCTCTCTCTCTATATATATATATATATATATATATATATATATATATATATATATATATATATATATATATATATATATATATATATATATGGCAGTAGTATTAAGACAGCATTTAAGCATAATAGGGTGTATATATAAGCGTATATTCTGTGTTTAGATACAATAAAAATATGGCTTCGCAATCGTAGAAAAAAAAAAAAAAAATTAAAAATGTTAATCATTTCTATGAAAACGACATTTTCGAATTGAAATAAAATGGTCATCAACCATCTAGGCCAACCTCCACGTCCTCCTCCGAGTGTTTTTAAAGTCTCTCTTGCTCGACGAAGATCGGAGGCAATTTCAGGATATGCAGCATTTTCCGCCTCTTGAATAATGCTATTCAAACCAGAAATATTTTTCTGTTGAACTGCACCTTGTAATTGTTTACGTAACACATCTGCAGATTTCAAGTCTGGCACCACGAAAAATAAAAACAATCTAATTGTTATGGAAAATCATTAAAGAATGTTCATCTCACGGCGATTACGTTAAATGTTACTTTCGGTTAAAAAGGGTGATATGAAAAGTATCTCAGTTACATATATAAATGTTAAAACAGTAAATAAGATTAAAATAGATTCTTAAGAGATTAGTTAAATTTCTTCATGTTATAATTAACGTCATGTTTTCATTAATCAAACTATTTTTAACGAATTCCCAGTTGAAAATCGAATATTTTAAAGGGAATATTATTAATACTATTTCAAAAAACAAAAATGCTCTTTTGACGAACGGAAACAATCTGACCTCCAGTACCACCACCTAGAATATTTGATACATTTCTAGCTTGATGGATGTCAGCTTCTAATTGCGGTATTCCAGCTGCCACACATTTTCTTATTACATCATCCAATATCGTTTTATCTTTCTCTTTTATTGCACCCTTCAATTTCTCACGTAAAGTATTTACAGTTAGATTTCCTGATATTTTAAATAAAATACGTCACATTACATCAGTTGCTTCTAATGGGAATTTTTAAAAATATCAAAATGTAAATATATTTGCATAATAAGAATATTATGACCGAAAGAATTCTATTGAAGGTAATTATTTGACTCACATCTTCTCACTTCCTTGAGGAGATGAAAGGTAAATGTTTTGAAACTACTTGAGCGAGACATTGAACTAAAAACATTAAATAGCTAAGTCAATTCTTTTCACTTTAAAGATTTATTGGAGTAGTATGGAGAGGTTATCTTTTATTATGTCATTAGTGACATAATAAAAGTGATTGACTACCAAATCTACGATTATTAAATAAAGTATTAGGATGTTAAAAAATATTCTTGAGACGAATTTAATTTGACTAGGTTACACAAGAAGCTACTAATGTAATCGAGATTTACTAATTTCATATTCAATGACTGAACTTCTCTAACCTCCATGACTCCCGCTTAGGTCTCTCAAGGTTCGTCTCGCTTCCATAAGATCAAAACTAATTTCGGGGTACGCTATTTGTTCGCATTCTGCGATTATTCGTTCCAAAGCAGATTTGTCTTTACTTTTTGTAGCTTCCTTGAGTTCATCACGTAGAAAATCAGCAGAAAAACGATCTAATCAAATAAAACAACTTATTACTGAATAAAATTGGAAAGAACATTTTTTATGATTTGAATGAAATATAAATCAATTTTTTATACATTGAACCACAAAATTAGATATTACTTTAGAAAAATGCGAATGATTGAAAATCATTCAGAAACAACTATATTTATTTGATTTTGCGTTGTCATGACACAAACTGTGGTTATGATAAACCGATATGGTCCCAGAAACGAAGGTAATATGGTTACATATGGGACATAGATTAACTTATTGAAAGTGTTCTTGTTTGGATTGCTGTGATGCAATTAACAAAACAGCAGTTTCACAGATATCAGGCGGAGACAAATCTGAAGTTACAATTACTGATAGGACATAAAATCATGAAAGTTATTTAAGATATGAAGATAAATAGCAAACACTTCTGGGTTATTTAATTACATAGATTTACAAAGGTTTGTTTTGCTTTTAGCCTTACAAATAACAAACAGATTCTTTAAAATAATACAATATTCCTTTAAAATACATTGGTTACAACCTTGCTTTGGATGCATTTGTAGTTCTTTCAATAAATTTCTGGCTTCATAAATATCGGGATTTAACTCCGGAAATCCAGCCGCAATACATTCACCGATAGCGTATTCCAGTTTATCTTTCTCTTTCTTAGATTTGGCTGCGTTTAATTGTTTGCGGAGGGATTCAGGTGATTTAACTCCTACCAGATTAAATGATTAATGTCAAAAAAACCACGGAAAGAATGTTTAGTTGAAAAGAAGAACACGAAAAAGGTATAAATATAAGTGATGTTTAAACATAAGAGTAAATTTAGAATCAATCACTTATTCAAAATTTAAATTACTTCATTGATACTTTAATTTATCGATCTCGGAAGGATGAAAGACAAAATTAACCTCAATGGGATTTGAATCCAGAAAGTAAAGAGCCAGAATAAATACTATGCAGCATGTGTCCGACACTCTAACGACTCTGACATTTCGCCGAATAGATGGACATAACTAAATTTATCTTCGCTTAGTTATTGATAATAGTTATGTTAAACAATTCTAAGATACACAGAAGTTCGGAAATTTGGGGGTGGGTGGAGTACATTCATTTATCAAACCCTCCGAGAGAAGAGAGAAAATTTGACAGCAGTGGGATTTTTACTTAAAGAGCCAGACCATAAGACATCTTTCAAGCATTTTAGCAATTCTGTCAAGTCATGGCTCTTTAATTCTAATATAGACACAAGCCCAGAAATTTGAAGGAGAGGTAATCGATTACATTAATCTCTGTACAAGATTGTTGATTTATTTATCGACCATGGAAAGAGGAAAGGGGAAATTGACATCGACAGGATTTGAGCTCAGAACGTAGAGAAAAATAAAAAAACGGAACAAATACAAGGAATTTGTCCTGATACTTTAACAGTTCTGCTGACCCATTACTCTTTTAAATATGATAATAGTAATGACATCAAACTGCAAACCTCCCCAACCGCCACCAAGGCTCTTCAGGGCACTTCTGGCTTTCGAAAGATCGGTTCCAAGTTCTGGATATTTAGCACTTTCTGTCTCCGCAATAATTTTCTTTAATGTTACGATATCTTTGCGCCGAACTGCCATTCCTAATTGGTTCCGTAAAACTTCAGGAGATTTAATTTCTGCCAACATTAGAGATAATTTGTATTACATCACTTATACACTATTTAGGTTGATGTTTGAAACATGAAAATTAAAGAATATTCGTTACAACTTATATGGCTGTATTTTTGTTAAAACCTGTGGAAATTCATTTTAACTGAGTATTTTTATGACAAATTACCATAATGTTTCAAAATAAAAAGTTGTTCGTTTTATTCGCACAAGCACATATTTTGAAATCAAAAGTAAATTTTCTACTTCCATCAGTAACTTGCAAACATTAAAAGAAAAATTGAATTTAGTGAAATGATTATATGGTTTTACATAGAATCAAAATATTTACGAATATTTTCAAATTTTAAGCAAATCTAACCTCCAGTGCCACCTTCAAGAATGTTTAATGCCTTTCTAGCCTGTTGTATGTCACCTTCCAGCTCCGGTATTCCTGAAGCTAGGCATGTATTAATTGCTTTATCTAACTGGTATTTATCTTTGCTCTTTATTGCCGCTTTAATCATGTCTCGAAGCATTTCAGCAGATTTCGTTCCTAATGAAAAGTAATGTTTAAGCAATGAAACAATATCTTTTTATTGTTTTATAAATAAATATTTCAATATATTACATAGCACAGCTTGACGTAATGGTGATATTGAGCATCACTAATATTATTAGCTAGAGCGTTTCGTCGATGAAATAATTAATTAACTCTTATATCCTGGGAAAAATTAACATTTTAAATAAAATAAAATGACTTGGTAGAATTGAACGCAGTATACTTGCAATAGGAATTACTCAAACAATATAATGAGAAAATATTCGGTGATTATAATTTGCTAATGATAGCTTTCTGATTGGATGGATAACAACATAGTTGATGTAGTTGACCACTAATAATAACAAATGATAGTGAATTACACATGTTAAACTACGATTTTTATTTCACTGTTTCGTTGATTCATTTTTCCATGTAGCAGAGTAAGAAACGATCACATTAACTTAAACTTAACTAACGTAAATCTTCCACGTTTTGTAGATTTACTATGGCAATCTACGACTATTTTGTACAGAAGAATCCCAGCATAATAAACGGGTATCTAAATAGTGTTTTGAAAGGAATCCTCAAGAGTTCACCTCCCTCGGGACATGAAAGATGCACAAATGGAAGTGTCTAATAATGAACAAGTGCTTAAAAAGAGGTACTAATTCTAATTTAACAGGAAATCACCAGATTTCTCTCAACTTATATATATTGTATGTTCAGTATATTACATATAATAAACTTCAGATTATTTTAGTAAATAAATCCATGGTTTTACTGAAACTATACGTTGTTATATTGATACACGTACTTTATGAAGTTTGAATTAATTTGCAGTGTAAGCTTATAGTTTAGATGCTAATAAAATGTTAGCTTAAAAGATTAACCTCCATAACTGCCTGTCAATTTGTGGAAACTTTTCCTTGCTTTGCATAATTCTGGACCTAATTCTGGGTAAGAAGCGTCTTCGCATTTTCTAATCAATTCGTCTAACGCAGATTTGTCTTTGGCTTTGATGGCTACTTCCATTTGGTCACGAAGTGATTCAGGGGTTTGTAGTTCTATATAAATATTAACAAAATAAATAAACGATAGATATGACGTCTTACTTCAACATTTACTTGATAAAATGTGCAGTTATTCTTATTCAAGGATATAAAAAATAAACCTGTAAGATTTTGTGATTGTATAAAATTGCACAAAGTTATATTTACATAGTAAACCGTTAAAATAGTTACATATAACGAATGTAATATTAGCTACATCCATGACTAAAACGCTTGAAACTAAGTAATTTCTAAATATAAAATATCTACAAGACACACATATTGATTATTCTCTATGATGGGTTATATTTCGATATGATTTCTTTGAAATATTCGGTATGTTACATTTATGTAATTATTAACCTAAAGATATGCTGTATGAAATTTGTAGGCAATTAAATATAATAAGCAGTACACATTCACATCTGAAAATTGATTATTCGTAAGTCCTATAAAACAAAATTAATATTGCAAAATGCCAAAATATATATGCATATAAAGAGTTTCCTGAAAAAGGTTCTCAAGAGAGTTATCAATAAAAAAATGTCTGATATTTCTCAGTTGAAAATTTAGCTTGCATTCCTTTATCTCCTTTTCAAAAATCAATGAAGTTCCCTTCACGCGGCATCACTAAATTACACTGAATAATGATGTGACAGCCGTTGAGATAATATATAATAATTAAAAGTGGCTATATATTTGAAGACGCATTAATAATATACAACTTTCACAACTAATAAAATCAATACATTATTATATATTATTGTTGAGCCGAGGTTAACTTTGCCTTTCACCCTTACGGGGTCGATAAAATAAAGTACCAGTAATGTACTGGGTAATTGCTGGCCTTGTGCCTAAAGTAGAAACAATTATGTATATATAAGGCGGTGAATTGGCAGTATCGGTAGAGGGTTGGACGCCATGCTTTCTAGCATAGTTACGTCCCTTTACGGTCTGAGTTCAAATCCCGCCAAGGTTACCTTTGACTTTCATCCTTACGGGGTCGATAAAATAAAGTACCAGTAATGTACTGGATAATTGCTGGCCTTGTGCCTAAAGTAGAAACAATTATGTATATATAACGCTCGGAGTGACGTGCTTAGTAGAGCAGCTACCACACTGCGATCTATTGAGTCTCTTCTCACGAACGACACGATCCGCTAAGGCGGTGGATTGGCTGTATCGGCAGAGGGTCGGACGCTATGCTTTGACGCAAAGAGTTACGGCCCTTTCCATTCTGAGTTCAAATTCCGCTGAGGTTAACTTTTCCTTTCATCCTTACGGGGTCGATAAAATAAAGTACCAGTAATACACTGATTAATTGCTGGCTTGTGCCAAATTTAGAAACAATTATGTATATATAATACATATGTAAGCAGCTAAATTCAATGATATCTACCTAAACTTCCTAAACTTCCAAATGTATTTCTAACTCTAATAACTTATACAAAAAATTCAAATTATGGGTAAAGCACAAATCAACCTCAGCAGTGAGTCCGATTCTATAGTAAACGGACAGCATTAAGATAGTGAAAAAATATATCTGATTCTGATTCAAACCAAACCGTGGATAATATAATATAAGGTGTAGAGGGAAAAGGAAGGAATAAAAAATAATAGTAATAAAATAAAGGGATTACATTATAAAGGGCGCGGATAGATGTTTAGAAAAGAATGAGAAACAATAGCAATAATATGAACAAAGCAAAGAAATGATTGCGTAAGAAGTAAAAAGGATTTGAACAAAATAGGAATTGATAAACAAATAGAATATATAACAGCAAATTGGAATTTAAACAAACATATGGATTAAATATCGCAACAGAATTACAGATGATATTAAATTACGTGGCCATTATTACGGACATTTTACTCATCATTGGCCGTTTTCAAGCAACTTAGGCTTACAAGTGAATGGAATTCTTCGTTATACGCATTGATGTGTAAAATATTTATGCAGTATCTAACCTCTGCGACCACCTTCTAGAGTCTCAAGTGTGTCTAACACACTTCTGGCTTTCAGTATTTCAGCATCCAGTTCCGGCATTCCAGCAGCCACGCTTTCTTGAATAATCTTTTGCAAACTTCCTTTGTCTTTCGCTTTGCTAGCTTCCTTCAGATTATCAAGTAGGCTATCAACGGATTTATAACCTAATACAAAGAACAACCAATTAAAATATCACATATATTCTATAAGACACATCTAGCTGCTATAGAAACATTCTCATTAATATTGAAATCAATAAACGCCCAGCATTCGAAGTATGAAGTCTTAATGCATGCTAATATCGCAACTGAATCAGAGATGACATTAAATTACGTGGCCATTATTACGGATACTTTACTCATCATTGGCCGTTTTCAAGCAACTTACGCTTACAAGTGAATGGAATTCTTCGTTATAAACATTAGCATTGATGTGTTAAATATTTATGCATGAAACAATATGCCAGTATCTAACCTCCGCGACCACCTCCTAGAGTCTCAAGTGTGTCCCTAGCTTTACGCAGATCTGAGCTCAATTCAGGATAGGCGACGTCTTCACATTCGTCAATGAGTTGCATCAGAGCTGCTTTGTCTTTCGTTTTCGTCGCTTTTTTCAGCTCGTCTCGTAATCGTTCGGCTGTTTTCGGTTCTAAGAAAGCAAATATTATGTACGTTATTCTCACTGCTTTATACTAAACAGCTTCTCAATTAAAATAGACTTTTATTAGGTAAAATTGCCAATAACCTGGCTAATATGTTTACTCATATAAAGGCTTTTACCTTTCTTCAATTCAATCACACATTGCAATAGGGGAACAATTTTACTGGTTAAATTCAATAACAACTACAAATGCAAGTGTGTGCCTAGTACCTGGTGGAGGTGAGACTTTTACGTCTTTCAATATATCTCGAGCGACGCTTATGTCTGCAACCAATTCTGGTAATCCTGCAGATATGCATTCGTGAATTACTTTGTCCAGTGTGTCTTTATCTCCCTGTTTCATAGCATTCTTTAATTTTCGGCGTAGCGAATCAGCGCTTTTGGTTCCTAACAGAGAATTATTTCATTAGCAAATCGATTAACAACGCTGACACATTCATTTCAGAAGAAATTAAGAACATCTATGTAATCATGACAATTATATATGACGCCAATAAACATTTCGTATTTACACGATGAAGACGAAAACGACATTATAAATACTTGAAAGTTACAAGTTGTCACATTAAATGCAAATTTACAAACTCTACTAAATTATCCCTTTTAATAATATCAAGAATGAAACGGAAATTTTCAACAAGAATCGCATCCATATCTAACCTCCACGACCACCACCTAGACTTTCAAGTACATCACGGGCTTTGCTCATGTCAGGACCAAGTTCAGGATATTCAGCCGATTCACATTCCGCTATGGCTTTGTCCAGTGCCGGAACATCTTTAGTTTTCATTGCTTTTGTTAGCTGATCTCGGAGTGTAGCCACTGATTTCACATCTAGCAAATGAAATCATGTGTTGTCAGCATAAAATTACAACTTCACATAGGACGCCATGCAATACTTTCACCTAAATGAGCTTCAATGCTATCGCATTTTAGACATGAACACAGCTCTATAGAATGTAAGAAATACGAATGACCAAAGATTGCCATTACATCTCGTGTGAGAGTTATAGAAAATGAATGATCTCTTATGTTTACAAAGCAATTTTACACACAACCGACAGCTGAATGTAAGTGCTAACCTCCAGAACCACCTTGAAGAATGTCTAACACACTTCTGGCTTTCAGTATTTCAGCATCCAGTTCCGGCATTCCAGCAGCCACGCTTTCTTGAATAATCTTTTGCAAACTTCTTTTGTCTTTCGCTTTGCTAGCTTCCTTCAGATTATCAAGTAGGCTATCAACGGATTTATAACCTAATACAAAGAACAACCAATTAAAATATCACATATATTCTATAAGACACATCTAGCTGCTATAGAAACATTCTCATTAATATTGAAATCAATAAACGCCCAGCATTCGAAGTATGAAGTCTTAATGCATGCTAATATCGCAACTGAATCAGAGATGACATTAAATTACGTGGCCATTATTACGGATACTTTACTCATCATTGGCCGTTTTCAAGCAACTTACGCTTACAAGTGAATGGAATTCTTCGTTAAAAACATTAGCATTGATGTGTTAAATATTTATGCATGAAACAATATGCCAGTATCTAACCTCCGCGACCACCTCCTAGAGTCTCAAGTGTGTCCCTAGCTTTACGCAGATCTGAGCTCAATTCAGGATAGGCGACGTCTTCACATTCGTCAATGAGTTGCATCAGAGCTGCTTTGTCTTTCGTTTTCGTCGCTTTTTTCAGCTCGTCTCGTAATCGTTCGGCTGTTTTCGGTTCTAAGAAAGCAAATATTATGTACGTTATTCTCACTGCTTTATACTAAACAGCTTCTCAATTAAAATAGACTTTTATTAGGTAAAATTGCCAATAACCTGGCTAATATGTTTACTCATATAAAGGCTTTTACCTTTCTTCAATTCAATCACACATTGCAATAGGGGAACAATTTTACTGGTTAAATTCAATAACAACTACAAATGCAAGTGTGTGCCTAGTACCTGGTGGAGGTGAGACTTTTACGTCTTTCAATATATCTCGAGCGACGCTTATGTCTGCAACCAATTCTGGTAATCCTGCAGATATGCATTCGTGAATTACTTTGTCCAGTGTGTCTTTATCTCCCTGTTTCATAGCATTCTTTAATTTTCGGCGTAGCGAATCAGCGCTTTTGGTTCCTAACAGAGAATTATTTCATTAGCAAATCGATTAACAACGCTGACACATTCATTTCAGAAGAAATTAAGAACATCTATGTAATCATGACAATTATATATGACGCCAATAAACATTTCGTATTTACACGATGAAGACGAAAACGACATTATAAATACTTGAAAGTTACAAGTTGTCACATTAAATGCAAATTTACAAACTCTACTAAATTATCCCTTTTAATAATATCAAGAATGAAACGGAAATTTTCAACAAGAATCGCATCCATATCTAACCTCCACGACCACCACCTAGACTTTCAAGTACATCACGGGCTTTGCTCATGTCAGGACCAAGTTCAGGATATTCAGCCGATTCACATTCCGCTATGGCTTTGTCCAGTGCCGGAACATCTTTAGTTTTCATTGCTTTTGTTAGCTGATCTCGGAGTGTAGCCACTGATTTCACATCTAGCAAATGAAATCATGTGTTGTCAGCATAAAATTACAACTTCACATAGGACGCCATGCAATACTTTCACCTAAATGAGCTTCAATGCTATCGCATTTTAGACATGAACACAGCTCTATAGAATGTAAGAAATACGAATGACCAAAGATTGCCATTACATCTCGTGTGAGAGTTATAGAAAATGAATGATCTCTTATGTTTACAAAGCAATTTTACACACAACCGACAGCTGAATGTAAGTGCTAACCTCCAGTACCACCTTGAAGAATGTCTAACACACTTCTGGCTTTCAGTATTTCAGCATCCAGTTCCGGCATTCCAGCAGCCACGCTTTCTTGAATAATCTTTTGCAAACTTCCTTTGTCTTTCGCTTTGCTAGCTTCCTTCAGATTATCAAGTAGGCTATCAACGGATTTATAACCTAATACAAAGAACAACCAATTAAAATATCACATATATTCTATAAGACACATCTAGCTGCTATAGAAACATTCTCATTAATATTGAAATCAATAAACGCCCAGCATTCGAAGTATGAAGTCTTAATGCATGCTAATATCACAACTGAATCAGAGATGACATTAAATTACGTGGCCATTATTACGGATACTTTACTCATCATTGGCCGTTTTCAAGCAACTTACGCTTACAAGTGAATGGAATTCTTCGTTATAAACATTAGCATTGATGTGTTAAATATTTATGCATGAAACAATATGCCAGTATCTAACCTCCGCGACCACCTCCTAGAGTCTCAAGTGTGTCCCTAGCTTTACGCAGATCTGAGCTCAATTCAGGATAGGCGACGTCTTCACATTCGTCAATGAGTTGCATCAGAGCTGCTTTGTCTTTCGTTTTCGTCGCTTTTTTCAGCTCGTCTCGTAATCGTTCGGCTGTTTTCGGTTCTAAGAAAGCAAATATTATGTACGTTATTCTCACTGCTTTATACTAAACAGCTTCTCAATTAAAATAGACTTTTATTAGGTAAAATTGCCAATAACCTGGCTAATATGTTTACTCATATAAAGGCTTTTACCTTTCTTCAATTCAATCACACATTGCAATAGGGGAACAATTTTACTGGTTAAATTCAATAACAACTACAAATGCAAGTGTGTGCCTAGTACCTGGTGGAGGTGAGACTTTTACGTCTTTCAATATATCTCGAGCGACGCTTATGTCTGCAACCAATTCTGGTAATCCTGCAGATATGCATTCGTGAATTACTTTGTCCAGTGTGTCTTTATCTCCCTGTTTCATAGCATTCTTTAATTTTCGGCGTAGCGAATCAGCGCTTTTGGTTCCTAACAGAGAATTATTTCATTAGCAAATCGATTAACAACGCTGACACATTCATTTCAGAAGAAATTAAGAACATCTATGTAATCATGACAATTATATATGACGCCAATAAACATTTCGTATTTTCACGATGAAGACGAAAACGACATTATAAATACTTGAAAGTTACAAGTTGTCACATTAAATGCAAATTTACAAACTCTACTAAATTATCCCTTTTAATAATATCAAGAATGAAACGGAAATTTTCAACAAGAATCGCATCCATATCTAACCTCCACGACCACCACCTAGACTTTCAAGTACATCACGGGCTTTGCTCATGTCAGGACCAAGTTCAGGATATTCAGCCGATTCACATTCCGCTATGGCTTTGTCCAGTGCCGGAACATCTTTAGTTTTCATTGCTTTTGTTAGCTGATCTCGGAGTGTAGCCACTGATTTCACATCTAGCAAATGAAATCATGTGTTGTCAGCATAAAATTACAACTTCACATAGGACGCCATGCAATACTTTCACCTAAATGAGCTTCAATGCTATCGCATTTTAGACATGAACACAGCTCTATAGAATGTAAGAAATACGAATGACCAAAGATTGCCATTACATCTCGTGTGAGAGTTATAGAAAATGAATGATCTCTTATGTTTACAAAGCAATTTTACACACAACCGACAGCTGAATGTAAGTGCTAACCTCCAGAACCACCTTGAAGAATGTCTAACACACTTCTGGCTTTCAGTATTTCAGCATCCAGTTCCGGCATTCCAGCAGCCACGCTTTCTTGAATAATCTTTTGCAAACTTCCTTTGTCTTTCGCTTTGCTAGCTTCCTTCAGATTATCAAGTAGGCTATCAACGGATTTATAACCTAATACAAAGAACAACCAATTAAAATATCACATATATTCTATAAGACACATCTAGCTGCTATAGAAACATTCTCATTAATATTGAAATCAATAAACGCCCAGCATTCGAAGTATGAAGTCTTAATGCATGCTAATATCGCAACTGAATCAGAGATGACATTAAATTACGTGGCCATTATTACAGATACTTTACTCATCATTGGCCGTTTTCAAGCAACTTACGCTTACAAGTGAATGGAATTCTTCGTTATAAACATTAGCATTGATGTGTTAAATATTTATGCATGAAACAATATGCCAGTATCTAACCTCCGCGACCACCTCCTAGAGTCTCAAGTGTGTCCCTAGCTTTACGCAGATCTGAGCTCAATTCAGGATAGGCGACGTCTTCACATTCGTCAATGAGTTGCATCAGAGCTGCTTTGTCTTTCGTTTTCGTCGCTTTTTTCAGCTCGTCTCGTAATCGTTCGGCTGTTTTCGGTTCTAAGAAAGCAAATATTATGTACGTTATTCTCACTGCTTTATACTAAACAGCTTCTCAATTAAAATAGACTTTTATTAGGTAAAATTGCCAATAACCTGGCTAATATGTTTACTCATATAAAGGCTTTTACCTTTCTTCAATTCAATCACACATTGCAATAGGGGAACAATTTTACTGGTTAAATTCAATAACAACTACAAATGCAAGTGTGTGCCTAGTACCTGGTGGAGGTGAGACTTTTACGTCTTTCAATATATCTCGAGCGACGCTTATGTCTGCAACCAATTCTGGTAATCCTGCAGATATGCATTCGTGAAGTACTTTGTCCAGTGTGTCTTTATCTCCCTGTTTCATAGCATTCTTTAACTTTCGGCGTAGCGAATCAGCGCTTTTGGTTCCTAACAGAGAATTATTTCATTAGCAAATCGATTAACAACGCTGACACATTCATTTCAGAAGAAATTAAGAACATCTATGTAATCATGACAATTATATATGACGCCAATAAACATTTCGTATTTACACGATGAAGACGAAAACGACATTATAAATACTTGAAAGTTACAAGTTGTCACATTAAATGCAAATTTACAGACTCTACTAAATTATCCCTTTTAATAATATCAAGAATGAAACGGAAATTTTCAACAAGAATCGCATCCATATCTAACCTCCACGACCACCACCTAGACTTTCAAGTACATCACGGGCTTTGCTCATGTCAGGACCAAGTTCAGGATATTCAGCCGATTCACATTCCGCTATGGCTTTGTCCAGTGCCGGAACATCTTTAGTTTTCATTGCTTTTGTTAGCTGATCTCGGAGTGTAGCCACTGATTTCACATCTAGCAAATGAAATCATGTGTTGTCAGCATAAAATTACAACTTCACATAGGACGCCATGCAATACTTTCACCTAAATGAGCTTCAATGCTATCGCATTTTAGACATGAACACAGCTCTATAGAATGTAAGAAATACGAATGACCAAAGATTGCCATTACATCTCGTGTGAGAGTTATAGAAAATGAATGATCTCTTATGTTTACAAAGCAATTTTACACACAACCGACAGCTGAATGTAAGTGCTAACCTCCAGAACCACCTTGAAGAATGTCTAACACACTTCTGGCTTTCAGTATTTCAGCATCCAGTTCCGGCATTCCAGCAGCCACGCTTTCTTGAATAATCTTTTGCAAACTTCCTTTGTCTTTCGCTTTGCTAGCTTCCTTCAGATTATCAAGTAGGCTATCAACGGATTTATAACCTAATACAAAGAACAACCAATTAAAATATCACATATATTCTATAAGACACATCTAGCTGCTATAGAAACATTCTCATTAATATTGAAATCAATAAACGCCCAGCATTCGAAGTATGAAGTCTTAATGCATGCTAATATCGCAACTGAATCAGAGATGACATTAAATTACGTGGCCATTATTACGGATACTTTACTCATCATTGGCCGTTTTCAAGCAACTTACGCTTACAAGTGAATGGAATTCTTCGTTATAAACATTAGCATTGATGTGTTAAATATTTATGCATGAAACAATATGCCAGTATCTAACCTCCGCGACCACCTCCTAGAGTCTCAAGTGTGTCCCTAGCTTTACGCAGATCTGAGCTCAATTCAGGATAGGCGACGTCTTCACATTCGTCAATGAGTTGCATCAGAGCTGCTTTGTCTTTCGTTTTCGTCGCTTTTTTCAGCTCGTCTCGTAATCGTTCGGCTGTTTTCGGTTCTAAGAAAGCAAATATTATGTACGTTATTCTCACTGCTTTATACTAAACAGCTTCTCAATTAAAATAGACTTTTATTAGGTAAAATTGCCAATAACCTGGCTAATATGTTTACTCATATAAAGGCTTTTACCTTTCTTCAATTCAATCACACATTGCAATAGGGGAACAATTTTACTGGTTAAATTCAATAACAACTACAAATGCAAGTGTGTGCCTAGTACCTGGTGGAGGTGAGACTTTTACGTCTTTCAATATATCTCGAGCGACGCTTATGTCTGCAACCAATTCTGGTAATCCTGCAGATATGCATTCGTGAATTACTTTGTCCAGTGTGTCTTTATCTCCCTGTTTCATAGCATTCTTTAATTTTCGGCGTAGCGAATCAGCGCTTTTGGTTCCTAACAGAGAATTATTTCATTAGCAAATCGATTAACAACGCTGACACATTCATTTCAGAAGAAATTAAGAACATCTATGTAATCATGACAATTATATATGACGCCAATAAACATTTCGTATTTACACGATGAAGACGAAAACGACATTATAAATACTTGAAAGTTACAAGTTGTCACATTAAATGCAAATTTACAGACTCTACTAAATTATCCCTTTTAATAATATCAAGAATGAAACGGAAATTTTCAACAAGAATCGCATCCATATCTAACCTCCACGACCACCACCTAGACTTTCAAGTACATCACGGGCTTTGCTCATGTCAGGACCAAGTTCAGGATATTCAGCCGATTCACATTCCGCTATGGCTTTGTCCAGTGCCGGAACATCTTTAGTTTTCATTGCTTTTGTTAGCTGATCTCGGAGTGTAGCCACTGATTTCACATCTAGCAAATGAAATCATGTGTTGTCAGCATAAAATTACAACTTCACATAGGACGCCATGCAATACTTTCACCTAAATGAGCTTCAATGCTATCGCATTTTAGACATGAACACAGCTCTATAGAATGTAAGAAATACGAATGACCAAAGATTGCCATTACATCTCGTGTGAGAGTTATAGAAAATGAATGATCTCTTATGTTTACAAAGCAATTTTACACACAACCGACAGCTGAATGTAAGTGCTAACCTCCAGAACCACCTTGAAGAATGTCTAACACACTTCTGGCTTTCAGTATTTCAGCATCCAGTTCCGGCATTCCAGCAGCCACGCTTTCTTGAATAATCTTTTGCAAACTTCCTTTGTCTTTCGCTTTGCTAGCTTCCTTCAGATTATCAAGTAGGCTATCAACGGATTTATAACCTAATACAAAGAACAACCAATTAAAATATCACATATATTCTATAAGACACATCTAGCTGCTATAGAAACATTCTCATTAATATTGAAATCAATAAACGCCCAGCATTCGAAGTATGAAGTCTTAATGCATGCTAATATCGCAACTGAATCAGAGATGACATTAAATTACGTGGCCATTATTACGGATACTTTACTCATCATTGGCCGTTTTCAAGCAACTTACGCTTACAAGTGAATGGAATTCTTCGTTATAAACATTAGCATTGATGTGTTAAATATTTATGCATGAAACAATATGCCAGTATCTAACCTCCGCGACCACCTCCTAGAGTCTCAAGTGTGTCCCTAGCTTTACGCAGATCTGAGCTCAATTCAGGATAGGCGACGTCTTCACATTCGTCAATGAGTTGCATCAGAGCTGCTTTGTCTTTCGTTTTCGTCGCTTTTTTCAGCTCGTCTCGTAATCGTTCGGCTGTTTTCGGTTCTAAGAAAGCAAATATTATGTACGTTATTCTCACTGCTTTATACTAAACAGCTTCTCAATTAAAATAGACTTTTATTAGGTAAAATTGCCAATAACCTGGCTAATATGTTTACTCATATAAAGGCTTTTACCTTTCTTCAATTCAATCACACATTGCAATAGGGGAACAATTTTACTGGTTAAATTCAATAACAACTACAAATGCAAGTGTGTGCCTAGTACCTGGTGGAGGTGAGACTTTTACGTCTTTCAATATATCTCGAGCGACGCTTATGTCTGCAACCAATTCTGGTAATCCTGCAGATATGCATTCGTGAATTACTTTGTCCAGTGTGTCTTTATCTCCCTGTTTCATAGCATTCTTTAATTTTCGGCGTAGCGAATCAGCGCTTTTGGTTCCTAACAGAGAATTATTTCATTAGCAAATCGATTAACAACGCTGACACATTCATTTCAGAAGAAATTAAGAACATCTATGTAATCATGACAATTATATATGACGCCAATAAACATTTCGTATTTACACGATGAAGACGAAAACGACATTATAAATACTTGAAAGTTACAAGTTGTCACATTAAATGCAAATTTACAAACTCTACTAAATTATCCCTTTTAATAATATCAAGAATGAAACGGAAATTTTCAACAAGAATCGCATCCATATCTAACCTCCACGACCACCACCTAGACTTTCAAGTACATCACGGGCTTTGCTCATGTCAGGACCAAGTTCAGGATATTCAGCCGATTCACATTCCGCTATGGCTTTGTCCAGTGCCGGAACATCTTTAGTTTTCATTGCTTTTGTTAGCTGATCTCGGAGTGTAGCCACTGATTTCACATCTAGCAAATGAAATCATGTGTTGTCAGCATAAAATTACAACTTCACATAGGACGCCATGCAATACTTTCACCTAAATGAGCTTCAATGCTATCGCATTTTAGACATGAACACAGCTCTATAGAATGTAAGAAATACGAATGACCAAAGATTGCCATTACATCTCGCGTGAGAGTTATAGAAAACGAATGATCTCTTATGTTTACAAAGCAATTTTACACACAACCGACAGCTGAATGTAAGTGCTAACCTCCAGAACCACCTTGAAGAATGTCTAACACACTTCTGGCTTTCAGTATTTCAGCATCCAGTTCCGGCATTCCAGCAGCCACGCTTTCTTGAATAATCTTTTGCAAACTTCCTTTGTCTTTCGCTTTGCTAGCTTCCTTCAGATTATCAAGTAGGCTATCAACGGATTTATAACCTAATACAAAGAACAACCAATTAAAATATCACATATATTCTATAAGACACATCTAGCTGCTATAGAAACATTCTCATTAATATTGAAATCAATAAACGCCCAGCATTCGAAGTATGAAGTCTTAATGCATGCTAATATCGCAACTGAATCAGAGATGACATTAAATTACGTGGCCATTATTACGGATACTTTACTCATCATTGGCCGTTTTCAAGCAACTTACGCTTACAAGTGAATGGAATTCTTCGTTATAAACATTAGCATTGATGTGTTAAATATTTATGCATGAAACAATATGCCAGTATCTAACCTCCGCGACCACCTCCTAGAGTCTCAAGTGTGTCCCTAGCTTTACGCAGATCTGAGCTCAATTCAGGATAGGCGACGTCTTCACATTCGTCAATGAGTTGCATCAGAGCTGCTTTGTCTTTCGTTTTCGTCGCTTTTTTCAGCTCGTCTCGTAATCGTTCGGCTGTTTTCGGTTCTAAGAAAGCAAATATTATGTACGTTATTCTCACTGCTTTATACTAAACAGCTTCTCAATTAAAATAGACTTTTATTAGGTAAAATTGCCAATAACCTGGCTAATATGTTTACTCATATAAAGGCTTTTACCTTTCTTCAATTCAATCACACATTGCAATAGGGGAACAATTTTACTGGTTAAATTCAATAACAACTACAAATGCAAGTGTGTGCCTAGTACCTGGTGGAGGTGAGACTTTTACGTCTTTCAATATATCTCGAGCGACGCTTATGTCTGCAACCAATTCTGGTAATCCTGCAGATATGCATTCGTGAATTACTTTGTCCAGTGTGTCTTTATCTCCCTGTTTCATAGCATTCTTTAATTTTCGGCGTAGCGAATCAGCGCTTTTGGTTCCTAACAGAGAATTATTTCATTAGCAAATCGATTAACAACGCTGACACATTCATTTCAGAAGAAATTAAGAACATCTATGTAATCATGACAATTATATATGACGCCAATAAACATTTCGTATTTACACGATGAAGACGAAAACGACATTATAAATACTTGAAAGTTACAAGTTGTCACACAAAATGGAAATTTACAAACTCTACTAAATTATCCCTTTTAATAATATCAAGAATGAAACGGAAATTTTCAACAAGAATCGCATCCATATCTAACCTCCACGACCACCACCTAGACTTTCAAGTACATCACGGGCTTTGCTCATGTCAGGACCAAGTTCAGGATATTCAGCCGATTCACATTCCGTTATGGCTTTGTCCAGTGCCGGAACATCTTTAGTTTTCATTGCTTTTGTTAGCTGATCTCGGAGTGTAGCCACTGATTTCACATCTAGCAAATGAAATCATGTGTTGTCAGCATAAAATTACAACTTCACATAGGACGCCATGCAATACTTTCACCTAAATGAGCTTCAATGCTATCGCATTTTAAACATGAACACAGCTCTATAGAATGTAAGAAATACGAATGACCAAAGATTGCCATTACATCTCGTGTGAGAGTTATAGAAAATGAATGATCTCTTATGTTTACAAAGCAATTTTACACACAACCGACAGCTGAATGTAAGTGCTAACCTCCAGAACCACCTTGAAGAATGTCTAACACACTTCTGGCTTTCAGTATTTCAGCATCCAGTTCCGGCATTCCAGCAGCCACGCTTTCTTGAATAATCTTTTGCAAACTTCCTTTGTCTTTCGCTTTGCTAGCTTCCTTCAGATTATCAAGTAGGCTATCAACGGATTTATAACCTAATACAAAGAACAACCAATTAAAATATCACATATATTCTATAAGACACATCTAGCTGCTATAGAAACATTCTCATTAATATTGAAATCAATAAACGCCCAGCATTCGAAGTATGAAGTCTTAATGCATGCTAATATCGCAACTGAATCAGAGATGACATTAAATTACGTGGCCATTATTACGGATACTTTACTCATCATTGGCCGTTTTCAAGCAACTTACGCTTACAAGTGAATGGAATTCTTCGTTATAAACATTAGCATTGATGTGTTAAATATTTATGCATGAAACAATATGCCAGTATCTAACCTCCGCGACCACCTCCTAGAGTCTCAAGTGTGTCCCTAGCTTTACGCAGATCTGAGCTCAATTCAGGATAGGCGACGTCTTCACATTCGTCAATGAGTTGCATCAGAGCTGCTTTGTCTTTCGTTTTCGTCGCTTTTTTCAGCTCGTCTCGTAATCGTTCGGCTGTTTTCGGTTCTAAGAAAGCAAATATTATGTACGTTATTCTCACTGCTTTATACTAAACAGCTTCTCAATTAAAATAGACTTTTATTAGGTAAAATTGCCAATAACCTGGCTAATATGTTTACTCATATAAAGGCTTTTACCTTTCTTCAATTCAATCACACATTGCAATAGGGGAACAATTTTACTGGTTAAATTCAATAACAACTACAAATGCAAGTGTGTGCCTAGTACCTGGTGGAGGTGAGACTTTTACGTCTTTCAATATATCTCGAGCGACGCTTATGTCTGCAACCAATTCTGGTAATCCTGCAGATATGCATTCGTGAATTACTTTGTCCAGTGTGTCTTTATCTCCCTGTTTCATAGCATTCTTTAATTTTCGGCGTAGCGAATCAGCGCTTTTGGTTCCTAACAGAGAATTATTTCATTAGCAAATCGATTAACAACGCTGACACATTCATTTCAGAAGAAATTAAGAACATCTATGTAATCATGACAATTATATATGACGCCAATAAACATTTCGTATTTACACGATGAAGACGAAAACGACATTATAAATACTTGAAAGTTACAAGTTGTCACATTAAATGCAAATTTACAGACTCTACTAAATTATCCCTTTTAATAATATCAAGAATGAAACGGAAATTTTCAACAAGAATCGCATCCATATCTAACCTCCACGACCACCACCTAGACTTTCAAGTACATCACGGGCTTTGCTCATGTCAGGACCAAGTTCAGGATATTCAGCCGATTCACATTCCGCTATGGCTTTGTCCAGTGCCGGAACATCTTTAGTTTTCATTGCTTTTGTTAGCTGATCTCGGAGTGTAGCCACTGATTTCACATCTAGCAAATGAAATCATGTGTTGTCAGCATAAAATTACAACTTCACATAGGACGCCATGCAATACTTTCACCTAAATGAGCTTCAATGCTATCGCATTTTAGACATGAACACAGCTCTATAGAATGTAAGAAATACGAATGACCAAAGATTGCCATTACATCTCGTGTGAGAGTTATAGAAAATGAATGATCTCTTATGTTTACAAAGCAATTTTACACACAACCGACAGCTGAATGTAAGTGCTAACCTCCAGAACCACCTTGAAGAATGTCTAACACACTTCTGGCTTTCAGTATTTCAGCATCCAGTTCCGGCATTCCAGCAGCCACGCTTTCTTGAATAATCTTTTGCAAACTTCCTTTGTCTTTCGCTTTGCTAGCTTCCTTCAGATTATCAAGTAGGCTATCAACGGATTTATAACCTAATACAAAGAACAGCCAATTAAAATATCACATATATTCTATAAGACACATCTAGCTGCTATAGAAACATTCTCATTAATATTGAAATCAATAAACGCCCAGCATTCGAAGTATGAAGTCTTAATGCATGCTAATATCGCAACTGAATCAGAGATGACATTAAATTACGTGGCCATTATTACGGATACTTTACTCATCATTGGCCGTTTTCAAGCAACTTACGCTTACAAGTGAATGGAATTCTTCGTTATAAACATTAGCATTGATGTGTTAAATATTTATGCATGAAACAATATGCCAGTATCTAACCTCCGCGACCACCTCCTAGAGTCTCAAGTGTGTCCCTAGCTTTACGCAGATCTGAGCTCAATTCAGGATAGGCGACGTCTTCACATTCGTCAATGAGTTGCATCAGAGCTGCTTTGTCTTTCGTTTTCGTCGCTTTTTTCAGCTCGTCTCGTAATCGTTCGGCTGTTTTCGGTTCTAAGAAAGCAAATATTATGTACGTTATTCTCACTGCTTTATACTAAACAGCTTCTCAATTAAAATAGACTTTTATTAGGTAAAATTGCCAATAACCTGGCTAATATGTTTACTCATATAAAGGCTTTTACCTTTCTTCAATTCAATCACACATTGCAATAGGGGAACAATTTTACTGGTTAAATTCAATAACAACTACAAATGCAAGTGTGTGCCTAGTACCTGGTGGAGGTGAGACTTTTACGTCTTTCAATATATCTCGAGCGACGCTTATGTCTGCAACCAATTCTGGTAATCCTGCAGATATGCATTCGTGAATTACTTTGTCCAGTGTGTCTTTATCTCCCTGTTTCATAGCATTCTTTAATTTTCGGCGTAGCGAATCAGCGCTTTTGGTTCCTAACAGAGAATTATTTCATTAGCAAATCGATTAACAACGCTGACACATTCATTTCAGAAGAAATTAAGAACATCTATGTAATCATGACAATTATATATGACGCCAATAAACATTTCGTATTTACACGATGAAGACGAAAACGACATTATAAATACTTGAAAGTTACAAGTTGTCACATTAAATGCAAATTTACAGACTCTACTAAATTATCCCTTTTAATAATATCAAGAATGAAACGGAAATTTTCAACAAGAATCGCATCCATATCTAACCTCCACGACCACCACCTAGACTTTCAAGTACATCACGGGCTTTGCTCATGTCAGGACCAAGTTCAGGATATTCAGCCGATTCACATTCCGCTATGGCTTTGTCCAGTGCCGGAACATCTTTAGTTTTCATTGCTTTTGTTAGCTGATCTCGGAGTGTAGCCACTGATTTCACATCTAGCAAATGAAATCATGTGTTGTCAGCATAAAATTACAACTTCACATAGGACGCCATGCAATACTTTCACCTAAATGAGCTTCAATGCTATCGCATTTTAGACATGAACACAGCTCTATAGAATGTAAGAAATACGAATGACCAAAGATTGCCATTACATCTCGTGTGAGAGTTATAGAAAATGAATGATCTCTTATGTTTACAAAGCAATTTTACACACAACCGACAGCTGAATGTAAGTGCTAACCTCCAGAACCACCTTGAAGAATGTCTAACACACTTCTGGCTTTCAGTATTTCAGCATCCAGTTCCGGCATTCCAGCAGCCACGCTTTCTTGAATAATCTTTTGCAAACTTCCTTTGTCTTTCGCTTTGCTAGCTTCCTTCAGATTATCAAGTAGGCTATCAACGGATTTATAACCTAATACAAAGAACAACCAATTAAAATATCACATATATTCTATAAGACACATCTAGCTGCTATAGAAACATTCTCATTAATATTGAAATCAATAAACGCCCAGCATTCGAAGTATGAAGTCTTAATGCATGCTAATATCGCAACTGAATCAGAGATGACATTAAATTACGTGGCCATTATTACGGATACTTTACTCATCATTGGCCGTTTTCAAGCAACTTACGCTTACAAGTGAATGGAATTCTTCGTTATAAACATTAGCATTGATGTGTTAAATATTTATGCATGAAACAATATGCCAGTATCTAACCTCCGCGACCACCTCCTAGAGTCTCAAGTGTGTCCCTAGCTTTACGCAGATCTGAGCTCAATTCAGGATAGGCGACGTCTTCACATTCGTCAATGAGTTGCATCAGAGCTGCTTTGTCTTTCGTTTTCGTCGCTTTTTTCAGCTCGTCTCGTAATCGTTCGGCTGTTTTCGGTTCTAAGAAAGCAAATATTATGTACGTTATTCTCACTGCTTTATACTAAACAGCTTCTCAATTAAAATAGACTTTTATTAGGTAAAATTGCCAATAACCTGGCTAATATGTTTACTCATATAAAGGCTTTTACCTTTCTTCAATTCAATCACACATTGCAATAGGGGAACAATTTTACTGGTTAAATTCAATAACAACTACAAATGCAAGTGTGTGCCTAGTACCTGGTGGAGGTGAGACTTTTACGTCTTTCAATATATCTCGAGCGACGCTTATGTCTGCAACCAATTCTGGTAATCCTGCAGATATGCATTCGTGAATTACTTTGTCCAGTGTGTCTTTATCTCCCTGTTTCATAGCATTCTTTAATTTTCGGCGTAGCGAATCAGCGCTTTTGGTTCCTAACAGAGAATTATTTCATTAGCAAATCGATTAACAACGCTGACACATTCATTTCAGAAGAAATTAAGAACATCTATGTAATCATGACAATTATATATGACGCCAATAAACATTTCGTATTTACACGATGAAGACGAAAACGACATTATAAATACTTGAAAGTTACAAGTTGTCACATTAAATGCAAATTTACAAACTCTACTAAATTATCCCTTTTAATAATATCAAGAATGAAACGGAAATTTTCAACAAGAATCGCATCCATATCTAACCTCCACGACCACCACCTAGACTTTCAAGTACATCACGGGCTTTGCTCATGTCAGGACCAAGTTCAGGATATTCAGCCGATTCACATTCCGCTATGGCTTTGTCCAGTGCCGGAACATCTTTAGTTTTCATTGCTTTTGTTAGCTGATCTCGGAGTGTAGCCACTGATTTCACATCTAGCAAATGAAATCATGTGTTGTCAGCATAAAATTACAACTTCACATAGGACGCCATGCAATACTTTCACCTAAATGAGCTTCAATGCTATCGCATTTTAGACATGAACACAGCTCTATAGAATGTAAGAAATACGAATGACCAAAGATTGCCATTACATCTCGTGTGAGAGTTATAGAAAATGAATGATCTCTTATGTTTACAAAGCAATTTTACACACAACCGACAGCTGAATGTAAGTGCTAACCTCCAGAACCACCTTGAAGAATGTCTAACACACTTCTGGCTTTCAGTATTTCAGCATCCAGTTCCGGCATTCCAGCAGCCACGCTTTCTTGAATAATCTTTTGCAAACTTCCTTTGTCTTTCGCTTTGCTAGCTTCCTTCAGATTATCAAGTAGGCTATCAACGGATTTATAACCTAATACAAAGAACAGCCAATTAAAATATCACATATATTCTATAAGACACATCTAGCTGCTATAGAAACATTCTCATTAATATTGAAATCAATAAACGCCCAGCATTCGAAGTATGAAGTCTTAATGCATGCTAATATCGCAACTGAATCAGAGATGACATTAAATTACGTGGCCATTATTACGGATACTTTACTCATCATTGGCCGTTTTCAAGCAACTTACGCTTACAAGTGAATGGAATTCTTCGTTATAAACATTAGCATTGATGTGTTAAATATTTATGCATGAAACAATATGCCAGTATCTAACCTCCGCGACCACCTCCTAGAGTCTCAAGTGTGTCCCTAGCTTTACGCAGATCTGAGCTCAATTCAGGATAGGCGACGTCTTCACATTCGTCAATGAGTTGCATCAGAGCTGCTTTGTCTTTCGTTTTCGTCGCTTTTTTCAGCTCGTCTCGTAATCGTTCGGCTGTTTTCGGTTCTAAGAAAGCAAATATTATGTACGTTATTCTCACTGCTTTATACTAAACAGCTTCTCAATTAAAATAGACTTTTATTAGGTAAAATTGCCAATAACCTGGCTAATATGTTTACTCATATAAAGGCTTTTACCTTTCTTCAATTCAATCACACATTGCAATAGGGGAACAATTTTACTGGTTAAATTCAATAACAACTACAAATGCAAGTGTGTGCCTAGTACCTGGTGGAGGTGAGACTTTTACGTCTTTCAATATATCTCGAGCGACGCTTATGTCTGCAACCAATTCTGGTAATCCTGCAGATATGCATTCGTGAATTACTTTGTCCAGTGTGTCTTTATCTCCCTGTTTCATAGCATTCTTTAATTTTCGGCGTAGCGAATCAGCGCTTTTGGTTCCTAACAGAGAATTATTTCATTAGCAAATCGATTAACAACGCTGACACATTCATTTCAGAAGAAATTAAGAACATCTATGTAATCATGACAATTATATATGACGCCAATAAACATTTCGTATTTACACGATGAAGACGAAAACGACATTATAAATACTTGAAAGTTACAAGTTGTCACACAAAATGGAAATTTACAAACTCTACTAAATTATCCCTTTTAATAATATCAAGAATGAAACGGAAATTTTCAACAAGAATCGCATCCATATCTAACCTCCACGACCACCACCTAGACTTTCAAGTACATCACGGGCTTTGCTCATGTCAGGACCAAGTTCAGGATATTCAGCCGATTCACATTCCGTTATGGCTTTGTCCAGTGCCGGAACATCTTTAGTTTTCATTGCTTTTGTTAGCTGATCTCGGAGTGTAGCCACTGATTTCACATCTAGCAAATGAAATCATGTGTTGTCAGCATAAAATTACAACTTCACATAGGACGCCATGCAATACTTTCACCTAAATGAGCTTCAATGCTATCGCATTTTAAACATGAACACAGCTCTATAGAATGTAAGAAATACGAATGACCAAAGATTGCCATTACATCTCGTGTGAGAGTTATAGAAAATGAATGATCTCTTATGTTTACAAAGCAATTTTACACACAACCGACAGCTGAATGTAAGTGCTAACCTCCAGAACCACCTTGAAGAATGTCTAACACACTTCTGGCTTTCAGTATTTCAGCATCCAGTTCCGGCATTCCAGCAGCCACGCTTTCTTGAATAATCTTTTGCAAACTTCCTTTGTCTTTCGCTTTGCTAGCTTCCTTCAGATTATCAAGTAGGCTATCAACGGATTTATAACCTAATACAAAGAACAACCAATTAAAATATCACATATATTCTATAAGACACATCTAGCTGCTATAGAAACATTCTCATTAATATTGAAATCAATAAACGCCCAGCATTCGAAGTATGAAGTCTTAATGCATGCTAATATCGCAACTGAATCAGAGATGACATTAAATTACGTGGCCATTATTACGGATACTTTACTCATCATTGGCCGTTTTCAAGCAACTTACGCTTACAAGTGAATGGAATTCTTCGTTATAAACATTAGCATTGATGTGTTAAATATTTATGCATGAAACAATATGCCAGTATCTAACCTCCGCGACCACCTCCTAGAGTCTCAAGTGTGTCCCTAGCTTTACGCAGATCTGAGCTCAATTCAGGATAGGCGACGTCTTCACATTCGTCAATGAGTTGCATCAGAGCTGCTTTGTCTTTCGTTTTCGTCGCTTTTTTCAGCTCGTCTCGTAATCGTTCGGCTGTTTTCGGTTCTAAGAAAGCAAATATTATGTACGTTATTCTCACTGCTTTATACTAAACAGCTTCTCAATTAAAATAGACTTTTATTAGGTAAAATTGCCAATAACCTGGCTAATATGTTTACTCATATAAAGGCTTTTACCTTTCTTCAATTCAATCACACATTGCAATAGGGGAACAATTTTACTGGTTAAATTCAATAACAACTACAAATGCAAGTGTGTGCCTAGTACCTGGTGGAGGTGAGACTTTTACGTCTTTCAATATATCTCGAGCGACGCTTATGTCTGCAACCAATTCTGGTAATCCTGCAGATATGCATTCGTGAATTACTTTGTCCAGTGTGTCTTTATCTCCCTGTTTCATAGCATTCTTTAATTTTCGGCGTAGCGAATCAGCGCTTTTGGTTCCTAACAGAGAATTATTTCATTAGCAAATCGATTAACAACGCTGACACATTCATTTCAGAAGAAATTAAGAACATCTATGTAATCATGACAATTATATATGACGCCAATAAACATTTCGTATTTACACGATGAAGACGAAAACGACATTATAAATACTTGAAAGTTACAAGTTGTCACATTAAATGCAAATTTACAAACTCTACTAAATTATCCCTTTTAATAATATCAAGAATGAAACGGAAATTTTCAACAAGAATCGCATCCATATCTAACCTCCACGACCACCACCTAGACTTTCAAGTACATCACGGGCTTTGCTCATGTCAGGACCAAGTTCAGGATATTCAGCCGATTCACATTCCGCTATGGCTTTGTCCAGTGCCGGAACATCTTTAGTTTTCATTGCTTTTGTTAGCTGATCTCGGAGTGTAGCCACTGATTTCACATCTAGCAAATGAAATCATGTGTTGTCAGCATAAAATTACAACTTCACGTAGGACGCCATGCAATACTTTCACCTAAATGAGCTTCAATGCTATCGCATTTTAGACATGAACACAGCTCTATAGAATGTAAGAAATACGAATGACCAAAGATTGCCATTACATCTCGTGTGAGAGTTATAGAAAATGAATGATCTCTTATGTTTACAAAGCAATTTTACACACAACCGACAGCTGAATGTAAGTGCTAACCTCCAGAACCACCTTGAAGAATGTCTAACACACTTCTGGCTTTCAGTATTTCAGCATCCAGTTCCGGCATTCCAGCAGCCACGCTTTCTTGAATAATCTTTTGCAAACTTCCTTTGTCTTTCGCTTTGCTAGCTTCCTTCAGATTATCAAGTAGGCTATCAACGGATTTATAACCTAATACAAAGAACAGCCAATTAAAATATCACATATATTCTATAAGACACATCTAGCTGCTATAGAAACATTCTCATTAATATTGAAATCAATAAACGCCCAGCATTCGAAGTATGAAGTCTTAATGCATGCTAATATCGCAACTGAATCAGAGATGACATTAAATTACGTGGCCATTATTACGGATACTTTACTCATCATTGGCCGTTTTCAAGCAACTTACGCTTACAAGTGAATGGAATTCTTCGTTATAAACATTAGCATTGATGTGTTAAATATTTATGCATGAAACAATATGCCAGTATCTAACCTCCGCGACCACCTCCTAGAGTCTCAAGTGTGTCCCTAGCTTTACGCAGATCTGAGCTCAATTCAGGATAGGCGACGTCTTCACATTCGTCAATGAGTTGCATCAGAGCTGCTTTGTCTTTCGTTTTCGTCGCTTTTTTCAGCTCGTCTCGTAATCGTTCGGCTGTTTTCGGTTCTAAGAAAGCAAATATTATGTACGTTATTCTCACTGCTTTATACTAAACAGCTTCTCAATTAAAATAGACTTTTATTAGGTAAAATTGCCAATAACCTGGCTAATATGTTTACTCATATAAAGGCTTTTACCTTTCTTCAATTCAATCACACATTGCAATAGGGGAACAATTTTACTGGTTAAATTCAATAACAACTACAAATGCAAGTGTGTGCCTAGTACCTGGTGGAGGTGAGACTTTTACGTCTTTCAATATATCTCGAGCGACGCTTATGTCTGCAACCAATTCTGGTAATCCTGCAGATATGCATTCGTGAATTACTTTGTCCAGTGTGTCTTTATCTCCCTGTTTCATAGCATTCTTTAATTTTCGGCGTAGCGAATCAGCGCTTTTGGTTCCTAACAGAGAATTATTTCATTAGCAAATCGATTAACAACGCTGACACATTCATTTCAGAAGAAATTAAGAACATCTATGTAATCATGACAATTATATATGACGCCAATAAACATTTCGTATTTACACGATGAAGACGAAAACGACATTATAAATACTTGAAAGTTACAAGTTGTCACATTAAATGCAAATTTACAAAATCTACTAAATTATCCCTTTTAATAATATCAAGAATGAAACGGAAATTTTCAACAAGAATCGCATCCATATCTAACCTCCACGACCACCACCTAGACTTTCAAGTACATCACGGGCTTTGCTCATGTCAGGACCAAGTTCAGGATATTCAGCCGATTCACATTCCGCTATGGCTTTGTCCAGTGCCGGAACATCTTTAGTTTTCATTGCTTTTGTTAGCTGATCTCGGAGTGTAGCCACTGATTTCACATCTAGCAAATGAAATCATGTGTTGTCAGCATAAAATTACAACTTCACATAGGACGCCATGCAATACTTTCACCTAAATGAGCTTCAATGCTATCGCATTTTAGACATGAACACAGCTCTATAGAATGTAAGAAATACGAATGACCAAAGATTGCCATTACATCTCGTGTGAGAGTTATAGAAAATGAATGATCTCTTATGTTTACAAAGCAATTTTACACACAACCGACAGCTGAATGTAAGTGCTAACCTCCAGAACCACCTTGAAGAATGTCTAACACACTTCTGGCTTTCAGTATTTCAGCATCCAGTTCCGGCATTCCAGCAGCCACGCTTTCTTGAATAATCTTTTGCAAACTTCCTTTGTCTTTCGCTTTGCTAGCTTCCTTCAGATTATCAAGTAGGCTATCAACGGATTTATAACCTAATACAAAGAACAACCAATTAAAATATCACATATATTCTATAAGACACATCTAGCTGCTATAGAAACATTCTCATTAATATTGAAATCAATAAACGCCCAGCATTCGAAGTATGAAGTCTTAATGCATGCTAATATCGCAACTGAATCAGAGATGACATTAAATTACGTGGCCATTATTACGGATACTTTACTCATCATTGGCCGTTTTCAAGCAACTTACGCTTACAAGTGAATGGAATTCTTCGTTATAAACATTAGCATTGATGTGTTAAATATTTATGCATGAAACAATATGCCAGTATCTAACCTCCGCGACCACCTCCTAGAGTCTCAAGTGTGTCCCTAGCTTTACGCAGATCTGAGCTCAATTCAGGATAGGCGACGTCTTCACATTCGTCAATGAGTTGCATCAGAGCTGCTTTGTCTTTCGTTTTCGTCGCTTTTTTCAGCTCGTCTCGTAATCGTTCGGCTGTTTTCGGTTCTAAGAAAGCAAATATTATGTACGTTATTCTCACTGCTTTATACTAAACAGCTTCTCAATTAAAATAGACTTTTATTAGGTAAAATTGCCAATAACCTGGCTAATATGTTTACTCATATAAAGGCTTTTACCTTTCTTCAATTCAATCACACATTGCAATAGGGGAACAATTTTACTGGTTAAATTCAATAACAACTACAAATGCAAGTGTGTGCCTAGTACCTGGTGGAGGTGAGACTTTTACGTCTTTCAATATATCTCGAGCGACGCTTATGTCTGCAACCAATTCTGGTAATCCTGCAGATATGCATTCGTGAATTACTTTGTCCAGTGTGTCTTTATCTCCCTGTTTCATAGCATTCTTTAATTTTCGGCGTAGCGAATCAGCGCTTTTGGTTCCTAACAGAGAATTATTTCATTAGCAAATCGATTAACAACGCTGACACATTCATTTCAGAAGAAATTAAGAACATCTATGTAATCATGACAATTATATATGACGCCAATAAACATTTCGTATTTACACGATGAAGACGAAAACGACATTATAAATACTTGAAAGTTACAAGTTGTCACATTAAATGCAAATTTACAAACTCTACTAAATTATCCCTTTTAATAATATCAAGAATGAAACGGAAATTTTCAACAAGAATCGCATCCATATCTAACCTCCACGACCACCACCTAGACTTTCAAGTACATCACGGGCTTTGCTCATGTCAGGACCAAGTTCAGGATATTCAGCCGATTCACATTCCGCTATGGCTTTGTCCAGTGCCGGAACATCTTTAGTTTTCATTGCTTTTGTTAGCTGATCTCGGAGTGTAGCCACTGATTTCACATCTAGCAAATGAAATCATGTGTTGTCAGCATAAAATTACAACTTCACGTAGGACGCCATGCAATACTTTCACCTAAATGAGCTTCAATGCTATCGCATTTTAGACATGAACACAGCTCTATAGAATGTAAGAAATACGAATGACCAAAGATTGCCATTACATCTCGTGTGAGAGTTATAGAAAATGAATGATCTCTTATGTTTACAAAGCAATTTTACACACAACCGACAGCTGAATGTAAGTGCTAACCTCCAGAACCACCTTGAAGAATGTCTAACACACTTCTGGCTTTCAGTATTTCAGCATCCAGTTCCGGCATTCCAGCAGCCACGCTTTCTTGAATAATCTTTTGCAAACTTCCTTTGTCTTTCGCTTTGCTAGCTTCCTTCAGATTATCAAGTAGGCTATCAACGGATTTATAACCTAATACAAAGAACAACCAATTAAAATATCACATATATTCTATAAGACACATCTAGCTGCTATAGAAACATTCTCATTAATATTGAAATCAATAAACGCCCAGCATTCGAAGTATGAAGTCTTAATGCATGCTAATATCGCAACTGAATCAGAGATGACATTAAATTACGTGGCCATTATTACGGATACTTTACTCATCATTGGCCGTTTTCAAGCAACTTACGCTTACAAGTGAATGGAATTCTTCGTTATAAACATTAGCATTGATGTGTTAAATATTTATGCATGAAACAATATGCCAGTATCTAACCTCCGCGACCACCTCCTAGAGTCTCAAGTGTGTCCCTAGCTTTACGCAGATCTGAGCTCAATTCAGGATAGGCGACGTCTTCACATTCGTCAATGAGTTGCATCAGAGCTGCTTTGTCTTTCGTTTTCGTCGCTTTTTTCAGCTCGTCTCGTAATCGTTCGGCTGTTTTCGGTTCTAAGAAAGCAAATATTATGTACGTTATTCTCACTGCTTTATACTAAACAGCTTCTCAATTAAAATAGACTTTTATTAGGTAAAATTGCCAATAACCTGGCTAATATGTTTACTCATATAAAGGCTTTTACCTTTCTTCAATTCAATCACACATTGCAATAGGGGAACAATTTTACTGGTTAAATTCAATAACAACTACAAATGCAAGTGTGTGCCTAGTACCTGGTGGAGGTGAGACTTTTACGTCTTTCAATATATCTCGAGCGACGCTTATGTCTGCAACCAATTCTGGTAATCCTGCAGATATGCATTCGTGAATTACTTTGTCCAGTGTGTCTTTATCTCCCTGTTTCATAGCATTCTTTAATTTTCGGCGTAGCGAATCAGCGCTTTTGGTTCCTAACAGAGAATTATTTCATTAGCAAATCGATTAACAACGCTGACACATTCATTTCAGAAGAAATTAAGAACATCTATGTAATCATGACAATTATATATGACGCCAATAAACATTTCGTATTTACACGATGAAGACGAAAACGACATTATAAATACTTGAAAGTTACAAGTTGTCACATTAAATGCAAATTTACAAACTCTACTAAATTATCCCTTTTAATAATATCAAGAATGAAACGGAAATTTTCAACAAGAATCGCATCCATATCTAACCTCCACGACCACCACCTAGACTTTCAAGTACATCACGGGCTTTGCTCATGTCAGGACCAAGTTCAGGATATTCAGCCGATTCACATTCCGCTATGGCTTTGTCCAGTGCCGGAACATCTTTAGTTTTCATTGCTTTTGTTAGCTGATCTCGGAGTGTAGCCACTGATTTCACATCTAGCAAATGAAATCATGTGTTGTCAGCATAAAATTACAACTTCACATAGGACGCCATGCAATACTTTCACCTAAATGAGCTTCAATGCTATCGCATTTTAGACATGAACACAGCTCTATAGAATGTAAGAAATACGAATGACCAAAGATTGCCATTACATCTCGTGTGAGAGTTATAGAAAATGAATGATCTCTTATGTTTACAAAGCAATTTTACACACAACCGACAGCTGAATGTAAGTGCTAACCTCCAGAACCACCTTGAAGAATGTCTAACACACTTCTGGCTTTCAGTATTTCAGCATCCAGTTCCGGCATTCCAGCAGCCACGCTTTCTTGAATAATCTTTTGCAAACTTCCTTTGTCTTTCGCTTTGCTAGCTTCCTTCAGATTATCAAGTAGGCTATCAACGGATTTATAACCTAATACAAAGAACAGCCAATTAAAATATCACATATATTCTATAAGACACATCTAGCTGCTATAGAAACATTCTCATTAATATTGAAATCAATAAACGCCCAGCATTCGAAGTATGAAGTCTTAATGCATGCTAATATCGCAACTGAATCAGAGATGACATTAAATTACGTGGCCATTATTACGGATACTTTACTCATCATTGGCCGTTTTCAAGCAACTTACGCTTACAAGTGAATGGAATTCTTCGTTATAAACATTAGCATTGATGTGTTAAATATTTATGCATGAAACAATATGCCAGTATCTAACCTCCGCGACCACCTCCTAGAGTCTCAAGTGTGTCCCTAGCTTTACGCAGATCTGAGCTCAATTCAGGATAGGCGACGTCTTCACATTCGTCAATGAGTTGCATCAGAGCTGCTTTGTCTTTCGTTTTCGTCGCTTTTTTCAGCTCGTCTCGTAATCGTTCGGCTGTTTTCGGTTCTAAGAAAGCAAATATTATGTACGTTATTCTCACTGCTTTATACTAAACAGCTTCTCAATTAAAATAGACTTTTATTAGGTAAAATTGCCAATAACCTGGCTAATATGTTTACTCATATAAAGGCTTTTACCTTTCTTCAATTCAATCACACATTGCAATAGGGGAACAATTTTACTGGTTAAATTCAATAACAACTACAAATGCAAGTGTGTGCCTAGTACCTGGTGGAGGTGAGACTTTTACGTCTTTCAATATATCTCGAGCGACGCTTATGTCTGCAACCAATTCTGGTAATCCTGCAGATATGCATTCGTGAATTACTTTGTCCAGTGTGTCTTTATCTCCCTGTTTCATAGCATTCTTTAATTTTCGGCGTAGCGAATCAGCGCTTTTGGTTCCTAACAGAGAATTATTTCATTAGCAAATCGATTAACAACGCTGACACATTCATTTCAGAAGAAATTAAGAACATCTATGTAATCATGACAATTATATATGACGCCAATAAACATTTCGTATTTACACGATGAAGACGAAAACGACATTATAAATACTTGAAAGTTACAAGTTGTCACATTAAATGCAAATTTACAAACTCTACTAAATTATCCCTTTTAATAATATCAAGAATGAAACGGAAATTTTCAACAAGAATCGCATCCATATCTAACCTCCACGACCACCACCTAGACTTTCAAGTTTATCACGGGCTTTGCTCATGTCAGGACCAAGTTCAGGATATTCAGCCGATTCACATTCCGCTATGGCTTTGTCCAGTGCCGGAACATCTTTAGTTTTCATTGCTTTTGTTAGCTGATCTCGGAGTGTAGCCACTGATTTCACATCTAGCAAATGAAATCATGTGTTGTCAGCATAAAATTACAACTTCACATAGGACGCCATGCAATACTTTCACCTAAATGAGCTTCAATGCTATCGCATTTTAGACATGAACACAGCTCTATAGAATGTAAGAAATACGAATGACCAAAGATTGCCATTACATCTCGTGTGAGAGTTATAGAAAATGAATGATCTCTTATGTTTACAAAGCAATTTTACACACAACCGACAGCTGAATGTAAGTGCTAACCTCCAGAACCACCTTGAAGAATGTCTAACACACTTCTGGCTTTCAGTATTTCAGCATCCAGTTCCGGCATTCCAGCAGCCACGCTTTCTTGAATAATCTTTTGCAAACTTCCTTTGTCTTTCGCTTTGCTAGCTTCCTTCAGATTATCAAGTAGGCTATCAACGGATTTATAACCTAATACAAAGAACAACCAATTAAAATATCACATATATTCTATAAGACACATCTAGCTGCTATAGAAACATTCTCATTAATATTGAAATCAATAAACGCCCAGCATTCGAAGTATGAAGTCTTAATGCATGCTAATATCGCAACTGAATCAGAGATGACATTAAATTACGTGGCCATTATTACGGATACTTTACTCATCATTGGCCGTTTTCAAGCAACTTACGCTTACAAGTGAATGGAATTCTTCGTTATAAACATTAGCATTGATGTGTTAAATATTTATGCATGAAACAATATGCCAGTATCTAACCTCCGCGACCACCTCCTAGAGTCTCAAGTGTGTCCCTAGCTTTACGCAGATCTGAGCTCAATTCAGGATAGGCGACGTCTTCACATTCGTCAATGAGTTGCATCAGAGCTGCTTTGTCTTTCGTTTTCGTCGCTTTTTTCAGCTCGTCTCGTAATCGTTCGGCTGTTTTCGGTTCTAAGAAAGCAAATATTATGTACGTTATTCTCACTGCTTTATACTAAACAGCTTCTCAATTAAAATAGACTTTTATTAGGTAAAATTGCCAATAACCTGGCTAATATGTTTACTCATATAAAGGCTTTTACCTTTCTTCAATTCAATCACACATTGCAATAGGGGAACAATTTTACTGGTTAAATTCAATAACAACTACAAATGCAAGTGTGTGCCTAGTACCTGGTGGAGGTGAGACTTTTACGTCTTTCAATATATCTCGAGCGACGCTTATGTCTGCAACCAATTCTGGTAATCCTGCAGATATGCATTCGTGAATTACTTTGTCCAGTGTGTCTTTATCTCCCTGTTTCATAGCATTCTTTAATTTTCGGCGTAGCGAATCAGCGCTTTTGGTTCCTAACAGAGAATTATTTCATTAGCAAATCGATTAACAACGCTGACACATTCATTTCAGAAGAAATTAAGAACATCTATGTAATCATGACAATTATATATGACGCCAATAAACATTTCGTATTTACACGATGAAGACGAAAACGACATTATAAATACTTGAAAGTTACAAGTTGTCACATTAAATGCAAATTTACAAACTCTACTAAATTATCCCTTTTAATAATATCAAGAATGAAACGGAAATTTTCAACAAGAATCGCATCCATATCTAACCTCCACGACCACCACCTAGACTTTCAAGTACATCACGGGCTTTGCTCATGTCAGGACCAAGTTCAGGATATTCAGCCGATTCACATTCCGCTATGGCTTTGTCCAGTGCCGGAACATCTTTAGTTTTCATTGCTTTTGTTAGCTGATCTCGGAGTGTAGCCACTGATTTCACATCTAGCAAATGAAATCATGTGTTGTCAGCATAAAATTACAACTTCACATAGGACGCCATGCAATACTTTCACCTAAATGAGCTTCAATGCTATCGCATTTTAGACATGAACACAGCTCTATAGAATGTAAGAAATACGAATGACCAAAGATTGCCATTACATCTCGTGTGAGAGTTATAGAAAATGAATGATCTCTTATGTTTACAAAGCAATTTTACACACAACCGACAGCTGAATGTAAGTGCTAACCTCCAGAACCACCTTGAAGAATGTCTAACACACTTCTGGCTTTCAGTATTTCAGCATCCAGTTCCGGCATTCCAGCAGCCACGCTTTCTTGAATAATCTTTTGCAAACTTCCTTTGTCTTTCGCTTTGCTAGCTTCCTTCAGATTATCAAGTAGGCTATCAACGGATTTATAACCTAATACAAAGAACAACCAATTAAAATATCACATATATTCTATAAGACACATCTAGCTGCTATAGAAACATTCTCATTAATATTGAAATCAATAAACGCCCAGCATTCGAAGTATGAAGTCTTAATGCATGCTAATATCGCAACTGAATCAGAGATGACATTAAATTACGTGGCCATTATTACGGATACTTTACTCATCATTGGCCGTTTTCAAGCAACTTACGCTTACAAGTGAATGGAATTCTTCGTTATAAACATTAGCATTGATGTGTTAAATATTTATGCATGAAACAATATGCCAGTATCTAACCTCCGCGACTACCTCCTAGAGTCTCAAGTGTGTCCCTAGCTTTACGCAGATCTGAGCTCAATTCAGGATAGGCGACGTCTTCACATTCGTCAATGAGTTGCATCAGAGCTGCTTTGTCTTTCGTTTTCGTCGCTTTTTTCAGCTCGTCTCGTAATCGTTCGGCTGTTTTCGGTTCTAAGAAAGCAAATATTATGTACGTTATTCTCACTGCTTTATACTAAACAGCTTCTCAATTAAAATAGACTTTTATTAGGTAAAATTGCCAATAACCTGGCTAATATGTTTACTCATATAAAGGCTTTTACCTTTCTTCAATTCAATCACACATTGCAATAGGGGAACAATTTTACTGGTTAAATTCAATAACAACTACAAATGCAAGTGTGTGCCTAGTACCTGGTGGAGGTGAGACTTTTACGTCTTTCAATATATCTCGAGCGACGCTTATGTCTGCAACCAATTCTGGTAATCCTGCAGATATGCATTCGTGAATTACTTTGTCCAGTGTGTCTTTATCTCCCTGTTTCATAGCATTCTTTAATTTTCGGCGTAGCGAATCAGCGCTTTTGGTTCCTAACAGAGAATTATTTCATTAGCAAATCGATTAACAACGCTGACACATTCATTTCAGAAGAAATTAAGAACATCTATGTAATCATGACAATTATATATGACGCCAATAAACATTTCGTATTTACACGATGAAGACGAAAACGACATTATAAATACTTGAAAGTTACAAGTTGTCACATTAAATGCAAATTTACAAACTCTACTAAATTATCCCTTTTAATAATATCAAGAATGAAACGGAAATTTTCAACAAGAATCGCATCCATATCTAACCTCCACGACCACCACCTAGACTTTCAAGTACATCACGGGCTTTGCTCATGTCAGGACCAAGTTCAGGATATTCAGCCGATTCACATTCCGCTATGGCTTTGTCCAGTGCCGGAACATCTTTAGTTTTCATTGCTTTTGTTAGCTGATCTCGGAGTGTAGCCACTGATTTCACATCTAGCAAATGAAATCATGTGTTGTCAGCATAAAATTACAACTTCACATAGGACGCCATGCAATACTTTCACCTAAATGAGCTTCAATGCTATCGCATTTTAGACATGAACACAGCTCTATAGAATGTAAGAAATACGAATGACCAAAGATTGCCATTACATCTCGTGTGAGAGTTATAGAAAATGAATGATCTCTTATGTTTACAAAGCAATTTTACACACAACCGACAGCTGAATGTAAGTGCTAACCTCCAGAACCACCTTGAAGAATGTCTAACACACTTCTGGCTTTCAGTATTTCAGCATCCAGTTCCGGCATTCCAGCAGCCACGCTTTCTTGAATAATCTTTTGCAAACTTCCTTTGTCTTTCGCTTTGCTAGCTTCCTTCAGATTATCAAGTAGGCTATCAACGGATTTATAACCTAATACAAAGAACAACCAATTAAAATATCACATATATTCTATAAGACACATCTAGCTGCTATAGAAACATTCTCATTAATATTGAAATCAATAAACGCCCAGCATTCGAAGTATGAAGTCTTAATGCATGCTAATATCGCAACTGAATCAGAGATGACATTAAATTACGTGGCCATTATTACGGATACTTTACTCATCATTGGCCGTTTTCAAGCAACTTACGCTTACAAGTGAATGGAATTCTTCGTTATAAACATTAGCATTGATGTGTTAAATATTTATGCATGAAACAATATGCCAGTATCTAACCTCCGCGACCACCTCCTAGAGTCTCAAGTGTGTCCCTAGCTTTACGCAGATCTGAGCTCAATTCAGGATAGGCGACGTCTTCACATTCGTCAATGAGTTGCATCAGAGCTGCTTTGTCTTTCGTTTTCGTCGCTTTTTTCAGCTCGTCTCGTAATCGTTCGGCTGTTTTCGGTTCTAAGAAAGCAAATATTATGTACGTTATTCTCACTGCTTTATACTAAACAGCTTCTCAATTAAAATAGACTTTTATTAGCTAAAATTGCCAATAACCTGGCTAATATGTTTACTCATATAAAGGCTTTTACCTTTCTTCAATTCAATCACACATTGCAATAGGGGAACAATTTTACTGGTTAAATTCAATAACAACTACAAATGCAAGTGTGTGCCTAGTACCTGGTGGAGGTGAGACTTTTACGTCTTTCAATATATCTCGAGCGACGCTTATGTCTGCAACCAATTCTGGTAATCCTGCAGATATGCATTCGTGAATTACTTTGTCCAGTGTGTCTTTATCTCCCTGTTTCATAGCATTCTTTAATTTTCGGCGTAGCGAATCAGCGCTTTTGGTTCCTAACAGAGAATTATTTCATTAGCAAATCGATTAACAACGCTGACACATTCATTTCAGAAGAAATTAAGAACATCTATGTAATCATGACAATTATATATGACGCCAATAAACATTTCGTATTTACACGATGAAGACGAAAACGACATTATAAATACTTGAAAGTTACAAGTTGTCACATTAAATGCAAATTTACAGACTCTACTAAATTATCCCTTTTAATAATATCAAGAATGAAACGGAAATTTTCAACAAGAATCGCATCCATATCTAACCTCCACGACCACCACCTAGACTTTCAAGTACATCACGGGCTTTGCTCATGTCAGGACCAAGTTCAGGATATTCAGCCGATTCACATTCCGCTATGGCTTTGTCCAGTGCCGGAACATCTTTAGTTTTCATTGCTTTTGTTAGCTGATCTCGGAGTGTAGCCACTGATTTCACATCTAGCAAATGAAATCATGTGTTGTCAGCATAAAATTACAACTTCACATAGGACGCCATGCAATACTTTCACCTAAATGAGCTTCAATGCTATCGCATTTTAGACATGAACACAGCTCTATAGAATGTAAGAAATACGAATGACCAAAGATTGCCATTACATCTCGTGTGAGAGTTATAGAAAATGAATGATCTCTTATGTTTACAAAGCAATTTTACACACAACCGACAGCTGAATGTAAGTGCTAACCTCCAGAACCACCTTGAAGAATGTCTAACACACTTCTGGCTTTCAGTATTTCAGCATCCAGTTCCGGCATTCCAGCAGCCACGCTTTCTTGAATAATCTTTTGCAAACTTCCTTTGTCTTTCGCTTTGCTAGCTTCCTTCAGATTATCAAGTAGGCTATCAACGGATTTATAACCTAATACAAAGAACAACCAATTAAAATATCACATATATTCTATAAGACACATCTAGCTGCTATAGAAACATTCTCATTAATATTGAAATCAATAAACGCCCAGCATTCGAAGTATGAAGTCTTAATGCATGCTAATATCGCAACTGAATCAGAGATGACATTAAATTACGTGGCCATTATTACGGATACTTTACTCATCATTGGCCGTTTTCAAGCAACTTACGCTTACAAGTGAATGGAATTCTTCGTTATAAACATTAGCATTGATGTGTTAAATATTTATGCATGAAACAATATGCCAGTATCTAACCTCCGCGACCACCTCCTAGAGTCTCAAGTGTGTCCCTAGCTTTACGCAGATCTGAGCTCAATTCAGGATAGGCGACGTCTTCACATTCGTCAATGAGTTGCATCAGAGCTGCTTTGTCTTTCGTTTTCGTCGCTTTTTTCAGCTCGTCTCGTAATCGTTCGGCTGTTTTCGGTTCTAAGAAAGCAAATATTATGTACGTTATTCTCACTGCTTTATACTAAACAGCTTCTCAATTAAAATAGACTTTTATTAGGTAAAATTGCCAATAACCTGGCTAATATGTTTACTCATATAAAGGCTTTTACCTTTCTTCAATTCAATCACACATTGCAATAGGGGAACAATTTTACTGGTTAAATTCAATAACAACTACAAATGCAAGTGTGTGCCTAGTACCTGGTGGAGGTGAGACTTTTACGTCTTTCAATATATCTCGAGCGACGCTTATGTCTGCAACCAATTCTGGTAATCCTGCAGATATGCATTCGTGAATTACTTTGTCCAGTGTGTCTTTATCTCCCTGTTTCATAGCATTCTTTAATTTTCGGCGTAGCGAATCAGCGCTTTTGGTTCCTAACAGAGAATTATTTCATTAGCAAATCGATTAACAACGCTGACACATTCATTTCAGAAGAAATTAAGAACATCTATGTAATCATGACAATTATATATGACGCCAATAAACATTTCGTATTTACACGATGAAGACGAAAACGACATTATAAATACTTGAAAGTTACAAGTTGTCACATTAAATGCAAATTTACAGACTCTACTAAATTATCCCTTTTAATAATATCAAGAATGAAACGGAAATTTTCAACAAGAATCGCATCCATATCTAACCTCCACGACCACCACCTAGACTTTCAAGTACATCACGGGCTTTGCTCATGTCAGGACCAAGTTCAGGATATTCAGCCGATTCACATTCCGCTATGGCTTTGTCCAGTGCCGGAACATCTTTAGTTTTCATTGCTTTTGTTAGCTGATCTCGGAGTGTAGCCACTGATTTCACATCTAGCAAATGAAATCATGTGTTGTCAGCATAAAATTACAACTTCACATAGGACGCCATGCAATACTTTCACCTAAATGAGCTTCAATGCTATCGCATTTTAGACATGAACACAGCTCTATAGAATGTAAGAAATACGAATGACCAAAGATTGCCATTACATCTCGTGTGAGAGTTATAGAAAATGAATGATCTCTTATGTTTACAAAGCAATTTTACACACAACCGACAGCTGAATGTAAGTGCTAACCTCCAGAACCACCTTGAAGAATGTCTAACACACTTCTGGCTTTCAGTATTTCAGCATCCAGTTCCGGCATTCCAGCAGCCACGCTTTCTTGAATAATCTTTTGCAAACTTCCTTTGTCTTTCGCTTTGCTAGCTTCCTTCAGATTATCAAGTAGGCTATCAACGGATTTATAACCTAATACAAAGAACAACCAATTAAAATATCACATATATTCTATAAGACACATCTAGCTGCTATAGAAACATTCTCATTAATATTGAAATCAATAAACGCCCAGCATTCGAAGTATGAAGTCTTAATGCATGCTAATATCGCAACTGAATCAGAGATGACATTAAATTACGTGGCCATTATTACGGATACTTTACTCATCATTGGCCGTTTTCAAGCAACTTACGCTTACAAGTGAATGGAATTCTTCGTTATAAACATTAGCATTGATGTGTTAAATATTTATGCATGAAACAATATGCCAGTATCTAACCTCCGCGACCACCTCCTAGAGTCTCAAGTGTGTCCCTAGCTTTACGCAGATCTGAGCTCAATTCAGGATAGGCGACGTCTTCACATTCGTCAATGAGTTGCATCAGAGCTGCTTTGTCTTTCGTTTTCGTCGCTTTTTTCAGCTCGTCTCGTAATCGTTCGGCTGTTTTCGGTTCTAAGAAAGCAAATATTATGTACGTTATTCTCACTGCTTTATACTAAACAGCTTCTCAATTAAAATAGACTTTTATTAGGTAAAATTGCCAATAACCTGGCTAATATGTTTACTCATATAAAGGCTTTTACCTTTCTTCAATTCAATCACACATTGCAATAGGGGAACAATTTTACTGGTTAAATTCAATAACAACTACAAATGCAAGTGTGTGCCTAGTACCTGGTGGAGGTGAGACTTTTACGTCTTTCAATATATCTCGAGCGACGCTTATGTCTGCAACCAATTCTGGTAATCCTGCAGATATGCATTCGTGAATTACTTTGTCCAGTGTGTCTTTATCTCCCTGTTTCATAGCATTCTTTAATTTTCGGCGTAGCGAATCAGCGCTTTTGGTTCCTAACAGAGAATTATTTCATTAGCAAATCGATTAACAACGCTGACACATTCATTTCAGAAGAAATTAAGAACATCTATGTAATCATGACAATTATATATGACGCCAATAAACATTTCGTATTTACACGATGAAGACGAAAACGACATTATAAATACTTGAAAGTTACAAGTTGTCACATTAAATGCAAATTTACAGACTCTACTAAATTATCCCTTTTAATAATATCAAGAATGAAACGGAAATTTTCAACAAGAATCGCATCCATATCTAACCTCCACGACCACCACCTAGACTTTCAAGTACATCACGGGCTTTGCTCATGTCAGGACCAAGTTCAGGATATTCAGCCGATTCACATTCCGCTATGGCTTTGTCCAGTGCCGGAACATCTTTAGTTTTCATTGCTTTTGTTAGCTGATCTCGGAGTGTAGCCACTGATTTCACATCTAGCAAATGAAATCATGTGTTGTCAGCATAAAATTACAACTTCACATAGGACGCCATGCAATACTTTCACCTAAATGAGCTTCAATGCTATCGCATTTTAGACATGAACACAGCTCTATAGAATGTAAGAAATACGAATGACCAAAGATTGCCATTACATCTCGTGTGAGAGTTATAGAAAATGAATGATCTCTTATGTTTACAAAGCAATTTTACACACAACCGACAGCTGAATGTAAGTGCTAACCTCCAGAACCACCTTGAAGAATGTCTAACACACTTCTGGCTTTCAGTATTTCAGCATCCAGTTCCGGCATTCCAGCAGCCACGCTTTCTTGAATAATCTTTTGCAAACTTCCTTTGTCTTTCGCTTTGCTAGCTTCCTTCAGATTATCAAGTAGGCTATCAACGGATTTATAACCTAATACAAAGAACAACCAATTAAAATATCACATATATTCTATAAGACACATCTAGCTGCTATAGAAACATTCTCATTAATATTGAAATCAATAAACGCCCAGCATTCGAAGTATGAAGTCTTAATGCATGCTAATATCGCAACTGAATCAGAGATGACATTAAATTACGTGGCCATTATTACGGATACTTTACTCATCATTGGCCGTTTTCAAGCAACTTACGCTTACAAGTGAATGGAATTCTTCGTTATAAACATTAGCATTGATGTGTTAAATATTTATGCATGAAACAATATGCCAGTATCTAACCTCCGCGACCACCTCCTAGAGTCTCAAGTGTGTCCCTAGCTTTACGCAGATCTGAGCTCAATTCAGGATAGGCGACGTCTTCACATTCGTCAATGAGTTGCATCAGAGCTGCTTTGTCTTTCGTTTTCGTCGCTTTTTTCAGCTCGTCTCGTAATCGTTCGGCTGTTTTCGGTTCTAAGAAAGCAAATATTATGTACGTTATTCTCACTGCTTTATACTAAACAGCTTCTCAATTAAAATAGACTTTTATTAGGTAAAATTGCCAATAACCTGGCTAATATGTTTACTCATATAAAGGCTTTTACCTTTCTTCAATTCAATCACACATTGCAATAGGGGAACAATTTTACTGGTTAAATTCAATAACAACTACAAATGCAAGTGTGTGCCTAGTACCTGGTGGAGGTGAGACTTTTACGTCTTTCAATATATCTCGAGCGACGCTTATGTCTGCAACCAATTCTGGTAATCCTGCAGATATGCATTCGTGAATTACTTTGTCCAGTGTGTCTTTATCTCCCTGTTTCATAGCATTCTTTAATTTTCGGCGTAGCGAATCAGCGCTTTTGGTTCCTAACAGAGAATTATTTCATTAGCAAATCGATTAACAACGCTGACACATTCATTTCAGAAGAAATTAAGAACATCTATGTAATCATGACAATTATATATGACGCCAATAAACATTTCGTATTTACACGATGAAGACGAAAACGACATTATAAATACTTGAAAGTTACAAGTTGTCACACAAAATGGAAATTTACAAACTCTACTAAATTATCCCTTTTAATAATATCAAGAATGAAACGGAAATTTTCAACAAGAATCGCATCCATATCTAACCTCCACGACCACCACCTAGACTTTCAAGTACATCACGGGCTTTGCTCATGTCAGGACCAAGTTCAGGATATTCAGCCGATTCACATTCCGTTATGGCTTTGTCCAGTGCCGGAACATCTTTAGTTTTCATTGCTTTTGTTAGCTGATCTCGGAGTGTAGCCACTGATTTCACATCTAGCAAATGAAATCATGTGTTGTCAGCATAAAATTACAACTTCACATAGGACGCCATGCAATACTTTCACCTAAATGAGCTTCAATGCTATCGCATTTTAAACATGAACACAGCTCTATAGAATGTAAGAAATACGAATGACCAAAGATTGCCATTACATCTCGTGTGAGAGTTATAGAAAATGAATGATCTCTTATGTTTACAAAGCAATTTTACACACAACCGACAGCTGAATGTAAGTGCTAACCTCCAGAACCACCTTGAAGAATGTCTAACACACTTCTGGCTTTCAGTATTTCAGCATCCAGTTCCGGCATTCCAGCAGCCACGCTTTCTTGAATAATCTTTTGCAAACTTCCTTTGTCTTTCGCTTTGCTAGCTTCCTTCAGATTATCAAGTAGGCTATCAACGGATTTATAACCTAATACAAAGAACAACCAATTAAAATATCACATATATTCTATAAGACACATCTAGCTTCTATAGAAACATTCTCATTAATATTGAAATCAATAAACGCCCAGCATTCGAAGTATGAAGTCTTAATGCATGCTAATATCGCAACTGAATCAGAGATGACATTAAATTACGTGGCCATTATTACGGATACTTTACTCATCATTGGCCGTTTTCAAGCAACTTACGCTTACAAGTGAATGGAATTCTTCGTTATAAACATTAGCATTGATGTGTTAAATATTTATGCATGAAACAATATGCCAGTATCTAACCTCCGCGACCACCTCCTAGTGTCTCAAGTGTGTCCCTAGCTTTACGCAGATCTGAGCTCAATTCAGGATAGGCGACGTCTTCACATTCGTCAATGAGTTGCATCAGAGCTGCTTTGTCTTTCGTTTTCGTCGCTTTTTTCAGCTCGTCTCGTAATCGTTCGGCTGTTTTCGGTTCTAAGAAAGCAAATATTATGTACGTTATTCTCACTGCTTTATACTAAACAGCTTCTCAATTAAAATAGACTTTTATTAGGTAAAATTGCCAATAACCTGGCTAATACGTTTACTCATATAAAGGCTTTTACCTTTCTTCAATTCAATCACACATTGCAATAGGGGAACAATTTTACTGGTTAAATTCAATAACAACTACAAATGCAAGTGTGTGCCTAGTACCTGGTGGAGGTGAGACTTTTACGTCTTTCAATATATCTCGAGCGACGCTTATGTCTGCAACCAATTCTGGTAATCCTGCAGATATGCATTCGTGAATTACTTTGTCCAGTGTGTCTTTATCTCCCTGTTTCATAGCATTCTTTAATTTTCGGCGTAGCGAATCAGCGCTTTTGGTTCCTAACAGAGAATTATTTCATTAGCAAATCGATTAACAACGCTGACACATTCATTTCAGAAGAAATTAAGAACATCTATGTAATCATGACAATTATATATGACGCCAATAAACATTTCGTATTTACACGATGAAGACGAAAACGACATTATAAATACTTGAAAGTTACAAGTTGTCACATTAAATGCAAATTTACAGACTCTACTAAATTATCCCTTTTAATAATATCAAGAATGAAACGGAAATTTTCAACAAGAATCGCATCCATATCTAACCTCCACGACCACCACCTAGACTTTCAAGTACATCACGGGCTTTGCTCATGTCAGGACCAAGTTCAGGATATTCAGCCGATTCACATTCCGCTATGGCTTTGTCCAGTGCCGGAACATCTTTAGTTTTCATTGCTTTTGTTAGCTGATCTCGGAGTGTAGCCACTGATTTCACATCTAGCAAATGAAATCATGTGTTGTCAGCATAAAATTACAACTTCACATAGGACGCCATGCAATACTTTCACCTAAATGAGCTTCAATGCTATCGCATTTTAGACATGAACACAGCTCTATAGAATGTAAGAAATACGAATGACCAAAGATTGCCATTACATCTCGTGTGAGAGTTATAGAAAATGAATGATCTCTTATGTTTACAAAGCAATTTTACACACAACCGACAGCTGAATGTAAGTGCTAACCTCCAGAACCACCTTGAAGAATGTCTAACACACTTCTGGCTTTCAGTATTTCAGCATCCAGTTCCGGCATTCCAGCAGCCACGCTTTCTTGAATAATCTTTTGCAAACTTCCTTTGTCTTTCGCTTTGCTAGCTTCCTTCAGATTATCAAGTAGGCTATCAACGGATTTATAACCTAATACAAAGAACAACCAATTAAAATATCACATATATTCTATAAGACACATCTAGCTGCTATAGAAACATTCTCATTAATATTGAAATCAATAAACGCCCAGCATTCGAAGTATGAAGTCTTAATGCATGCTAATATCGCAACTGAATCAGAGATGACATTAAATTACGTGGCCATTATTACGGATACTTTACTCATCATTGGCCGTTTTCAAGCAACTTACGCTTACAAGTGAATGGAATTCTTCGTTATAAACATTAGCATTGATGTGTTAAATATTTATGCATGAAACAATATGCCAGTATCTAACCTCCGCGACCACCTCCTAGAGTCTCAAGTGTGTCCCTAGCTTTACGCAGATCTGAGCTCAATTCAGGATAGGCGACGTCTTCACATTCGTCAATGAGTTGCATCAGAGCTGCTTTGTCTTTCGTTTTCGTCGCTTTTTTCAGCTCGTCTCGTAATCGTTCGGCTGTTTTCGGTTCTAAGAAAGCAAATATTATGTACGTTATTCTCACTGCTTTATACTAAACAGCTTCTCAATTAAAATAGACTTTTATTAGGTAAAATTGCCAATAACCTGGCTAATATGTTTACTCATATAAAGGCTTTTACCTTTCTTCAATTCAATCACACATTGCAATAGGGGAACAATTTTACTGGTTAAATTCAATAACAACTACAAATGCAAGTGTGTGCCTAGTACCTGGTGGAGGTGAGACTTTTACGTCTTTCAATATATCTCGAGCGACGCTTATGTCTGCAACCAATTCTGGTAATCCTGCAGATATGCATTCGTGAATTACTTTGTCCAGTGTGTCTTTATCTCCCTGTTTCATAGCATTCTTTAATTTTCGGCGTAGCGAATCAGCGCTTTTGGTTCCTAACAGAGAATTATTTCATTAGCAAATCGATTAACAACGCTGACACATTCATTTCAGAAGAAATTAAGAACATCTATGTAATCATGACAATTATATATGACGCCAATAAACATTTCGTATTTACACGATGAAGACGAAAACGACATTATAAATACTTGAAAGTTACAAGTTGTCACATTAAATGCAAATTTACAGACTCTACTAAATTATCCCTTTTAATAATATCAAGAATGAAACGGAAATTTTCAACAAGAATCGCATCCATATCTAACCTCCACGACCACCACCTAGACTTTCAAGTACATCACGGGCTTTGCTCATGTCAGGACCAAGTTCAGGATATTCAGCCGATTCACATTCCGCTATGGCTTTGTCCAGTGCCGGAACATCTTTAGTTTTCATTGCTTTTGTTAGCTGATCTCGGAGTGTAGCCACTGATTTCACATCTAGCAAATGAAATCATGTGTTGTCAGCATAAAATTACAACTTCACATAGGACGCCATGCAATACTTTCACCTAAATGAGCTTCAATGCTATCGCATTTTAGACATGAACACAGCTCTATAGAATGTAAGAAATACGAATGACCAAAGATTGCCATTACATCTCGTGTGAGAGTTATAGAAAATGAATGATCTCTTATGTTTACAAAGCAATTTTACACACAACCGACAGCTGAATGTAAGTGCTAACCTCCAGAACCACCTTGAAGAATGTCTAACACACTTCTGGCTTTCAGTATTTCAGCATCCAGTTCCGGCATTCCAGCAGCCACGCTTTCTTGAATAATCTTTTGCAAACTTCCTTTGTCTTTCGCTTTGCTAGCTTCCTTCAGATTATCAAGTAGGCTATCAACGGATTTATAACCTAATACAAAGAACAACCAATTAAAATATCACATATATTCTATAAGACACATCTAGCTGCTATAGAAACATTCTCATTAATATTGAAATCAATAAACGCCCAGCATTCGAAGTATGAAGTCTTAATGCATGCTAATATCGCAACTGAATCAGAGATGACATTAAATTACGTGGCCATTATTACGGATACTTTACTCATCATTGGCCGTTTTCAAGCAACTTACGCTTACAAGTGAATGGAATTCTTCGTTATAAACATTAGCATTGATGTGTTAAATATTTATGCATGAAACAATATGCCAGTATCTAACCTCCGCGACCACCTCCTAGAGTCTCAAGTGTGTCCCTAGCTTTACGCAGATCTGAGCTCAATTCAGGATAGGCGACGTCTTCACATTCGTCAATGAGTTGCATCAGAGCTGCTTTGTCTTTCGTTTTCGTCGCTTTTTTCAGCTCGTCTCGTAATCGTTCGGCTGTTTTCGGTTCTAAGAAAGCAAATATTATGTACGTTATTCTCACTGCTTTATACTAAACAGCTTCTCAATTAAAATAGACTTTTATTAGGTAAAATTGCCAATAACCTGGCTAATATGTTTACTCATATAAAGGCTTTTACCTTTCTTCAATTCAATCACACATTGCAATAGGGGAACAATTTTACTGGTTAAATTCAATAACAACTACAAATGCAAGTGTGTGCCTAGTACCTGGTGGAGGTGAGACTTTTACGTCTTTCAATATATCTCGAGCGACGCTTATGTCTGCAACCAATTCTGGTAATCCTGCAGATATGCATTCGTGAATTACTTTGTCCAGTGTGTCTTTATCTCCCTGTTTCATAGCATTCTTTAATTTTCGGCGTAGCGAATCAGCGCTTTTGGTTCCTAACAGAGAATTATTTCATTAGCAAATCGATTAACAACGCTGACACATTCATTTCAGAAGAAATTAAGAACATCTATGTAATCATGACAATTATATATGACGCCAATAAACATTTCGTATTTACACGATGAAGACGAAAACGACATTATAAATACTTGAAAGTTACAAGTTGTCACATTAAATGCAAATTTACAGACTCTACTAAATTATCCCTTTTAATAATATCAAGAATGAAACGGAAATTTTCAACAAGAATCGCATCCATATCTAACCTCCACGACCACCACCTAGACTTTCAAGTACATCACGGGCTTTGCTCATGTCAGGACCAAGTTCAGGATATTCAGCCGATTCACATTCCGCTATGGCTTTGTCCAGTGCCGGAACATCTTTAGTTTTCATTGCTTTTGTTAGCTGATCTCGGAGTGTAGCCACTGATTTCACATCTAGCAAATGAAATCATGTGTTGTCAGCATAAAATTACAACTTCACATAGGACGCCATGCAATACTTTCACCTAAATGAGCTTCAATGCTATCGCATTTTAGACATGAACACAGCTCTATAGAATGTAAGAAATACGAATGACCAAAGATTGCCATTACATCTCGTGTGAGAGTTATAGAAAATGAATGATCTCTTATGTTTACAAAGCAATTTTACACACAACCGACAGCTGAATGTAAGTGCTAACCTCCAGAACCACCTTGAAGAATGTCTAACACACTTCTGGCTTTCAGTATTTCAGCATCCAGTTCCGGCATTCCAGCAGCCACGCTTTCTTGAATAATCTTTTGCAAACTTCCTTTGTCTTTCGCTTTGCTAGCTTCCTTCAGATTATCAAGTAGGCTATCAACGGATTTATAACCTAATACAAAGAACAACCAATTAAAATATCACATATATTCTATAAGACACATCTAGCTGCTATAGAAACATTCTCATTAATATTGAAATCAATAAACGCCCAGCATTCGAAGTATGAAGTCTTAATGCATGCTAATATCGCAACTGAATCAGAGATGACATTAAATTACGTGGCCATTATTACGGATACTTTACTCATCATTGGCCGTTTTCAAGCAACTTACGCTTACAAGTGAATGGAATTCTTCGTTATAAACATTAGCATTGATGTGTTAAATATTTATGCATGAAACAATATGCCAGTATCTAACCTCCGCGACCACCTCCTAGAGTCTCAAGTGTGTCCCTAGCTTTACGCAGATCTGAGCTCAATTCAGGATAGGCGACGTCTTCACATTCGTCAATGAGTTGCATCAGAGCTGCTTTGTCTTTCGTTTTCGTCGCTTTTTTCAGCTCGTCTCGTAATCGTTCGGCTGTTTTCGGTTCTAAGAAAGCAAATATTATGTACGTTATTCTCACTGCTTTATACTAAACAGCTTCTCAATTAAAATAGACTTTTATTAGGTAAAATTGCCAATAACCTGGCTAATATGTTTACTCATATAAAGGCTTTTACCTTTCTTCAATTCAATCACACATTGCAATAGGGGAACAATTTTACTGGTTAAATTCAATAACAACTACAAATGCAAGTGTGTGCCTAGTACCTGGTGGAGGTGAGACTTTTACGTCTTTCAATATATCTCGAGCGACGCTTATGTCTGCAACCAATTCTGGTAATCCTGCAGATATGCATTCGTGAATTACTTTGTCCAGTGTGTCTTTATCTCCCTGTTTCATAGCATTCTTTAATTTTCGGCGTAGCGAATCAGCGCTTTTGGTTCCTAACAGAGAATTATTTCATTAGCAAATCGATTAACAACGCTGACACATTCATTTCAGAAGAAATTAAGAACATCTATGTAATCATGACAATTATATATGACGCCAATAAACATTTCGTATTTACACGATGAAGACGAAAACGACATTATAAATACTTGAAAGTTACAAGTTGTCACATTAAATGCAAATTTACAGACTCTACTAAATTATCCCTTTTAATAATATCAAGAATGAAACGGAAATTTTCAACAAGAATCGCATCCATATCTAACCTCCACGACCACCACCTAGACTTTCAAGTACATCACGGGCTTTGCTCATGTCAGGACCAAGTTCAGGATATTCAGCCGATTCACATTCCGCTATGGCTTTGTCCAGTGCCGGAACATCTTTAGTTTTCATTGCTTTTGTTAGCTGATCTCGGAGTGTAGCCACTGATTTCACATCTAGCAAATGAAATCATGTGTTGTCAGCATAAAATTACAACTTCACATAGGACGCCATGCAATACTTTCACCTAAATGAGCTTCAATGCTATCGCATTTTAGACATGAACACAGCTCTATAGAATGTAAGAAATACGAATGACCAAAGATTGCCATTACATCTCGTGTGAGAGTTATAGAAAATGAATGATCTCTTATGTTTACAAAGCAATTTTACACACAACCGACAGCTGAATGTAAGTGCTAACCTCCAGAACCACCTTGAAGAATGTCTAACACACTTCTGGCTTTCAGTATTTCAGCATCCAGTTCCGGCATTCCAGCAGCCACGCTTTCTTGAATAATCTTTTGCAAACTTCCTTTGTCTTTCGCTTTGCTAGCTTCCTTCAGATTATCAAGTAGGCTATCAACGGATTTATAACCTAATACAAAGAACAACCAATTAAAATATCACATATATTCTATAAGACACATCTAGCTGCTATAGAAACATTCTCATTAATATTGAAATCAATAAACGCCCAGCATTCGAAGTATGAAGTCTTAATGCATGCTAATATCGCAACTGAATCAGAGATGACATTAAATTACGTGGCCATTATTACGGATACTTTACTCATCATTGGCCGTTTTCAAGCAACTTACGCTTACAAGTGAATGGAATTCTTCGTTATAAACATTAGCATTGATGTGTTAAATATTTATGCATGAAACAATATGCCAGTATCTAACCTCCGCGACCACCTCCTAGAGTCTCAAGTGTGTCCCTAGCTTTACGCAGATCTGAGCTCAATTCAGGATAGGCGACGTCTTCACATTCGTCAATGAGTTGCATCAGAGCTGCTTTGTCTTTCGTTTTCGTCGCTTTTTTCAGCTCGTCTCGTAATCGTTCGGCTGTTTTCGGTTCTAAGAAAGCAAATATTATGTACGTTATTCTCACTGCTTTATACTAAACAGCTTCTCAATTAAAATAGACTTTTATTAGGTAAAATTGCCAATAACCTGGCTAATATGTTTACTCATATAAAGGCTTTTACCTTTCTTCAATTCAATCACACATTGCAATAGGGGAACAATTTTACTGGTTAAATTCAATAACAACTACAAATGCAAGTGTGTGCCTAGTACCTGGTGGAGGTGAGACTTTTACGTCTTTCAATATATCTCGAGCGACGCTTATGTCTGCAACCAATTCTGGTAATCCTGCAGATATGCATTCGTGAATTACTTTGTCCAGTGTGTCTTTATCTCCCTGTTTCATAGCATTCTTTAATTTTCGGCGTAGCGAATCAGCGCTTTTGGTTCCTAACAGAGAATTATTTCATTAGCAAATCGATTAACAACGCTGACACATTCATTTCAGAAGAAATTAAGAACATCTATGTAATCATGACAATTATATATGACGCCAATAAACATTTCGTATTTACACGATGAAGACGAAAACGACATTATAAATACTTGAAAGTTACAAGTTGTCACATTAAATGCAAATTTACAGACTCTACTAAATTATCCCTTTTAATAATATCAAGAATGAAACGGAAATTTTCAACAAGAATCGCATCCATATCTAACCTCCACGACCACCACCTAGACTTTCAAGTACATCACGGGCTTTGCTCATGTCAGGACCAAGTTCAGGATATTCAGCCGATTCACATTCCGCTATGGCTTTGTCCAGTGCCGGAACATCTTTAGTTTTCATTGCTTTTGTTAGCTGATCTCGGAGTGTAGCCACTGATTTCACATCTAGCAAATGAAATCATGTGTTGTCAGCATAAAATTACAACTTCACATAGGACGCCATGCAATACTTTCACCTAAATGAGCTTCAATGCTATCGCATTTTAGACATGAACACAGCTCTATAGAATGTAAGAAATACGAATGACCAAAGATTGCCATTACATCTCGTGTGAGAGTTATAGAAAATGAATGATCTCTTATGTTTACAAAGCAATTTTACACACAACCGACAGCTGAATGTAAGTGCTAACCTCCAGAACCACCTTGAAGAATGTCTAACACACTTCTGGCTTTCAGTATTTCAGCATCCAGTTCCGGCATTCCAGCAGCCACGCTTTCTTGAATAATCTTTTGCAAACTTCCTTTGTCTTTCGCTTTGCTAGCTTCCTTCAGATTATCAAGTAGGCTATCAACGGATTTATAACCTAATACAAAGAACAACCAATTAAAATATCACATATATTCTATAAGACACATCTAGCTGCTATAGAAACATTCTCATTAATATTGAAATCAATAAACGCCCAGCATTCGAAGTATGAAGTCTTAATGCATGCTAATATCGCAACTGAATCAGAGATGACATTAAATTACGTGGCCATTATTACGGATACTTTACTCATCATTGGCCGTTTTCAAGCAACTTACGCTTACAAGTGAATGGAATTCTTCGTTATAAACATTAGCATTGATGTGTTAAATATTTATGCATGAAACAATATGCCAGTATCTAACCTCCGCGACCACCTCCTAGAGTCTCAAGTGTGTCCCTAGCTTTACGCAGATCTGAGCTCAATTCAGGATAGGCGACGTCTTCACATTCGTCAATGAGTTGCATCAGAGCTGCTTTGTCTTTCGTTTTCGTCGCTTTTTTCAGCTCGTCTCGTAATCGTTCGGCTGTTTTCGGTTCTAAGAAAGCAAATATTATGTACGTTATTCTCACTGCTTTATACTAAACAGCTTCTCAATTAAAATAGACTTTTATTAGGTAAAATTGCCAATAACCTGGCTAATATGTTTACTCATATAAAGGCTTTTACCTTTCTTCAATTCAATCACACATTGCAATAGGGGAACAATTTTACTGGTTAAATTCAATAACAACTACAAAAGCAAGTGTGTGCCTAGTACCTGGTGGAGGTGAGACTTTTACGTCTTTCAATATATCTCGAGCGACGCTTATGTCTGCAACCAATTCTGGTAATCCTGCAGATATGCATTCGTGAATTACTTTGTCCAGTGTGTCTTTATCTCCCTGTTTCATAGCATTCTTTAATTTTCGGCGTAGCGAATCAGCGCTTTTGGTTCCTAACAGAGAATTATTTCATTAGCAAATCGATTAACAACGCTGACACATTCATTTCAGAAGAAATTAAGAACATCTATGTAATCATGACAATTATATATGACGCCAATAAACATTTCGTATTTACACGATGAAGACGAAAACGACATTATAAATACTTGAAAGTTACAAGTTGTCACATTAAATGCAAATTTACAAACTCTACTAAATTATCCCTTTTAATAATATCAAGAATGAAACGGAAATCTTCAACAAGAATCGCATCCATATCTAACCTCCACGACCACCACCTAGACTTTCAAGTACATCACGGGCTTTGCTCATGTCAGGACCAAGTTCAGGATATTCAGCCGATTCACATTCCGCTATGGCTTTGTCCAGTGCCGGAACATCTTTAGTTTTCATTGCTTTTGTTAGCTGATCTCGGAGTGTAGCCACTGATTTCACATCTAGCAAATGAAATCATGTGTTGTCAGCATAAAATTACAACTTCACATAGGACGCCATGCAATACTTTCACCTAAATGAGCTTCAATGCTATCGCATTTTAGACATGAACACAGCTCTATAGAATGTAAGAAATACGAATGACCAAAGATTGCCATTACATCTCGTGTGAGAGTTATAGAAAATGAATGATCTCTTATGTTTACAAAGCAATTTTACACACAACCGACAGCTGAATGTAAGTGCTAACCTCCAGAACCACCTTGAAGAATGTCTAACACACTTCTGGCTTTCAGTATTTCAGCATCCAGTTCCGGCATTCCAGCAGCCACGCTTTCTTGAATAATCTTTTGCAAACTTCCTTTGTCTTTCGCTTTGCTAGCTTCCTTCAGATTATCAAGTAGGCTATCAACGGATTTATAACCTAATACAAAGAACAACCAATTAAAATATCACATATATTCTATAAGACACATCTAGCTGCTATAGAAACATTCTCATTAATATTGAAATCAATAAACGCCCAGCATTCGAAGTATGAAGTCTTAATGCATGCTAATATCGCAACTGAATCAGAGATGACATTAAATTACGTGGCCATTATTACGGATACTTTACTCATCATTGGCCGTTTTCAAGCAACTTACGCTTACAAGTGAATGGAATTCTTCGTTATAAACATTAGCATTGATGTGTTAAATATTTATGCATGAAACAATATGCCAGTATCTAACCTCCGCGACCACCTCCTA
>OZ024740.1:353136654-353141654 GCA_964016885.1 Eledone cirrhosa
ATTTATTTTTGGTACATATAACAGGTATTGTTACAATTTTCGCATTATCTCTCATCTCTCCTATATCTCTTCCCCCCCCACACACATATATATATATATATATATATATATCCACTCCTCCCTATATATTATATCAATATTTCCCCCTCATATACAGACTTTTATACATTCTCCTTGTTCTATATAGTGATTGTAAGTGAAATATATCTAACCTCCTGTACCACCTCCAAGAATATCTGAAACACTTCGGGCTTGCTGTATATCCGAGTCGAGTTGTGGCATGCCAGCAGCAACACTTTCTCTGATAGCTTTATCCAAAGCATTTTTATCTTTACTTTTCATGGCACTCCGTAAATTTTCTTGTAGAGAATCAACGGATTTAGTTCCTGATAACATCAAATGTTTGTTTTTAAATTTAATTGTATCAATATAAATCTTGTTTACTGGGCACATTGAAACTATGTTTTGCGGGAAGGTATAATGTATTTTTTTTCCATACATAACCAATTATTCTGATTTTTTCCTGAACGATTAGAACAATACACGTCTTTATGGGTGTATGATTATCTGTTTAATGTAATCTTAATTTTTAACTGAAATATTATATGCATTAGGAAATGAACAACGTTAAGAAATTTCCTTTTAATAAAGCAGTTACTATGTATTTCTAATTAAAATTTGTAATGCTTTAATACATGAAATATTAAATCATCGAACCTCCAAATCCTCCTCCGAGTCCTTTTAGCGTATTTCTAGCTTTACGGAGATCTGAGCCCAGTTCAGGAAACTCTGCTGCTTCCAATTCTACGATCAACTTTTCCAATGCATACCTATCCTTTAGATTTGTGGCCCTTTTCAATCTTTTCCGAAATGAGTCTGGTGATTTTGATTCTAATAATTAACCGGAATTTGTATTACGCGAAGGGAACAACATATATCATACTTAATTTCATGCCAAGTTTAAATTCATAGGTTTTAAAATTGTTCATTTAAATATAAGTATATTACTAAATCTTATAAATTGTTTAATTAAATATAATATATTATATTTAGCCCAGTCGTATCATTTATATGTATATAAGCAAAATTAAAATTAAAATACAACATCGGCAGTTTACGAAGATAATGCAAGAGGATGTTGTATTTTAATTTTAATTTTGCTTTGATTCTGTTTTAATATGATTTTAATTTTTGAATTTAAATTGCCATGCAAAAATAATATAATGGATGTCACCCCACTGTGCATCAATATATACATATGTATCTGTATGTCTCTTGTGTTGGAAAGGAGGTCATGTATGTAAACAAACATTGAAAAATTGCTTCGAAGACTCCAAACCTCGGTTTGGATGAAACAATTGTAAGCTAATAAATGGTTTGAACAGAACTTTGATTCATGTGAATTCTATATAACTGCTCTGTAGAACAACTGATGTTAATAAATTGAGCTATTTATCTTACTGGTAATAAGGTAGTAATATATTACTGTTTAGGGTTTAAAATATATATAACTATAAAATGTTTTAGTATATACATAACCATAAATAGTATCCTTAATACTATATATATATATATATATATATATATATATATATATATATATATATATATATATATATATATATATATATATCTAACCTGGTTTTGATTCTTCAAGAGTTTTTAGAATTTCTCTTGCTGTATGAATACTAGAGTCTAACTCTGGCCTTGCAACGTCGACACATTCATTTATTGCATCTTCCAGATTTTCTTTGTCGTTGTCTTTAATTGCTAAATCAATTTTCTCTCGCAAACCATCAACTGAAAGAGTTCCTATCGAGTAGGAGATGCAACAAAATAGAGAAATTACGCAAATAATATTATATTGTCATTTAATTTCCAATTTATATATTCCTATTCATATTTTTCATCGGATAAATATTTTCTTTTATTATTTATAATAAAAGTTCAGCATAGGGAGACAGAATTCCAACGAATTCTTAATTTTGCTTCTGATTCAAAATGATGTTACACGAGCGAAAGAATTAAATGTTTTCATACAATTAAAGAGGGCTTGAATATATATATGTAAATATCTATCCATATATATATATATATGAATATATATGTATATATCTATCCATATATATATATATATATATATATATATGAATATATATGTATTGTTGAACTCTAGGATGGTTTTACGCCTTCACTTCTCAATAATGCTCTATCTTTCGCACTTAAATATTCTGACATCACCACAGATGAACTTCACATCATTCTCACCGCACGTAAAACCATCATAGAGTTCAACAACGAATATTGGACCAGAGCCGATACCTCTAACAACTTCGTCATCACAATGGGAGCATCCGATTCATCCCAATTGACAGATTTAATTGGTATATTTATTTTGAACTCTTTGAGTCGGAAAATTCCTCAACTTCGCGGTGGAATTTATCGTGACGATGGACTCTTTACTATCTTAAATTGCAACATAGTTAACCTTAATATTATTAAGAACAATATACGTAATCTCTTTAACCAACATAACCTAAAAATTGAATTTGATAACAGCATCAAACTAGCTAATTTCTTGGATGTATCTCTTAATCTTGACACTGGCCTATATTACCCTTACCATAAAAACAATGAGAACCTAAATTATGTTAACTTTAAATCTAACCATCCTACTAATATCAAGAATGCTATAGTTAGTAATATTGGAAAAAGAATATCTAACCTATCTTCTAATAAAAACATCTTTGATGCTAACGCCAATTACTATAATAACACGCTTTCTAAAGCCGGCTATCCCGATAAAATCAAATATAGTAAAGAAACAAATTCTAGAAGAACTTACAGTAGAATAATTAATCACGATCATTCCAATAACTTTAATAAAAGACCTAGATACAAAAACATAATCTGGTATAATGCTCCTTTCTCCATCTCTATCAATAACAATATTCCTAAATTATTCTTTAGTGCCTTAAATAAATGCTTCCCTCCCTCACATATCTATAGTAAAATATTTAACAAACACACTATAACATTTTCCTATTCTACATCCTCCAACATTTCCAACATTATCTCTAAGCACAACAATAAAATACTAAATACTAAATCTCTTCCTTCCAACACTGAATATCATAATAATAGTACTCCCGACGTTATTGTAAACCCTAGGCTAATTTCTACAAACCCAAATACAACGTCAAACACAACTTCGCTAAATGTTCTTAATCCCATTCTAAATCAAGAAACTATTATTCCTATCGCAAATAACTTCTCCAATCCAATTCCTTCTATAGATAACACTAGGTCACTCGTTAATAATCTCTCTAATCGCAATTGCAATTGCCCTGTTAAAAATAAATGTCCTCTCAACAACCATTGTCTTGATAAAAACTTAATTTACGAATGTAAAGTTATAACTGACACCAATTCCTTCACCTATTTTGGCTCCACTTCCACCTCCTTTAAAGCTCGTCTTTATAACCATCATTCGTCTTTTAAATACAAACTTAAAAGAACCAACACGGCTCTCTCAGAGCTCATATGGTCCTTGAAAGACAAAAATATTAAATATAGCATCTTTTGGAAGAAGGTTTCTTCTGCGTCTGCATACTTGAACAGTTCTCTATTCAAAATTTGCAATCTCTGTCTAAATGAAAAATTTACCATTATATCTAATTTTGATTCTATAATAAATAGACGCACTGACTTGTTTTCTATCTGCTTGCATAAATTCCACAAAACATTCCACAAAGTATACAGCTAATATTCTTTATCAATTTAGAATCTTTTTCTCAAAGGCACATATATATATATACACTTCTTTAAAAATATACCCATCTTTCTACCTTATTTCAAAGGTTATTATACATTCTATAATACTTGTTACTCATTCTATATATCGCTCCTATTTATCACTTCCCTTTCTTCTCTTTTTCTTTTAATGTCTAACCCCTAATCTGTACCTTTTCTCACTGTTGCCTAACATAGAATCAATTATTACATAATACAATACATTCTTACTCTATATCATCTTCTAAAAATCCTTCGTAAACAAACATTTTTTTGACGTTAGATTATTCATCCTCAATTCATTATTTTTTTCTCCCTTTCATCTAACTCATCTCACAACATACCCTTACTTAAATTACCTGTTATTCTTTTTAATAATACATATCAACATTTTCTTTCCATCGCACATATTATTAAACCCTTAATGTCATTCTTAATACATATTAACTTTTTCTTTTCCCTCGCACATGTTATTAAACCCTTAAATATTATTCTTAATACATATTAACATTTTCTTTTCATCGCACATGTTATTAAACCCTTAAATATTATTCTTAATACATATTAACATTTTCTTTTCATCGCACATATTATTAAACCCCTCAATATACAAACCTTAACATTACATTATTTTTCTCTTCGTTAATTTTCAAATTCTTTTAATTTATACATTATCTTCCAACGGTTTTCAACCTCTCTATGTAAAACAATGTATCTTTCTCAGTTATAAAAGCTATCTCTCTCTCTCTCTATCACCCATCTCTCCTCCTATCTCATCCTTCCTCATTATACTCCTCCCTCTCCACTTTTTACTCTCATCTCCTCCTCTTTTTCATCCCCCCCCCCCCTCAAAATAAATATTTTTCCCAATATCACGCATCAATCTAAAACTACTTTTCATATGTTGATTTAAAACTGCACTATCCACAAGTGTTTTTTAACCTTCACATCATGTCTTCCTGTTTTATCTGATTAAAACACAAATATTATTGCATGATGATATTAGTTTTTGAAATGCGCATAATAAAATACATGGAACTCTTTTAACCACATTTTGTTCTTATATATTATGTATACTCCAGTCCTACAAACTGTAGAGTGCTTCTTATGCGATATCTGCATTGCTTTATTGTACTACAATAAAACTCACCTCCTACATTATATATATATATATATATATATATATATATATATATATATATATATAT
>OZ024740.1:353148854-353211354 GCA_964016885.1 Eledone cirrhosa
TCTCCTTCTCTCCTTCTCTCTCTCTCTCGTTCTCTCTCTCCATCTCTCTCTCTCTCTCTCTCTCTCTCTCTCTCTCTCTCTCTCTCTCTCTCTCTCTCTCTCTCTCTCCTTCTCCCTCTCTCTCACACACACACTCTCTCACTCATTCTTTCTTTCACGTTTTCTTTGATTTTTATCTCTCGTGTTTTCTCGTTCACATGTTTATATATGAATATGCAAATATAAAAAGAATTGAATTTTAAAATCTTACTGCTTAATATTTCAAAAGAAATGTTATACATACGTAATACCCTGTGTGATAGCGAATAATAGTAATAATGTATGTCGTATTTTAGAAGTTACTTTTCTAGTATCTGAATACACGGCAGATATATATACACACACACACAGATACCTACATGTATAACGAGAGATTATGTTTATATGTTGTCAAGCATGTGTGCATGTTGTCAAACTACTATTGAATTTTCATTGTGTATCTTATTTTCTGTTTTTATTGATTTGTTTGTTTGTTTCTGCTGCGTCTAACATTAAAGAGGGGGTTGTATGCTTTGGAAGTTTTACGTGTGAACTTTTCGAGTGTGGTGCGTGCGCGTGTATGTGTCTGTTTGTGTGTGTGTGTGTGTGTGTGTGTGTATGTGTGTGTGTGTGTGTGTGTGTGTGTGTGTGTGTGTGTGTGTGTGTGTGTGTGTGTGTGTGTGTGCATATATACAATGAATCCTGTCACATTAATAATTACCGTATATGCCGGCGTACAAGTCGATCCGGCGCATAGGTCGACCCTTAAATTTCTGAGGTGCAGTTCAGGTGAAGCAGCATGCATACCTCCACATTTCATATTCAGCGTACAAGTCGACCCCTGGTTTTGGAGAGATATTTTTAGGCTCCAATATCGACTTGTACGTCGGCATATACGGTACATCAGTTTGCATGGATATAGTATCATTATGTCAATCGATGGTTATTGATTTTGTTGTAGAGCAGTGTATGTTTGTGTGTGTTTTTTGTGTGTATGTATGTGTGTGTGGAGATTATTCGCAAGAATTACGTAATATTTCGCAACACTAATACTAATGAGCTAAAGCATCTGATAAAAGATACAAGTTATAATTAATACTTAAACAAACGAGAGTTATGACATTTTGTTCCGCCAGACCAGAACAAGGTATTATAGACCACACCGCATTATCTTGGCTATAAATAAGATCCCCATTGAACAGTGTTTTCAATGTTGTTATTTTATGTGGTTTAGTTGTATTTTCGTTTTCTATTTATACTTGGAAATGTTTTAAAACCTTTTTTCGCATATATTTTCTACGGTGGATTTATCCTCCCTACAAAAATCCATATATACTACAAAGGACAAGTTGAATATAATTAATGACATATTCAGTATTAATAAGAGTGAGTACATTCATTACATCAGGGAGAACAATGCTCCGGAAGAACATTAAATGATCTCACGTGACACAGTTGTTTGTGTTGATGTCAATATGTCTATTCTGCACATTGCACATCAATGGTATAGCAGCCATTGAATTAGTTTTAATCAATATAGAGCAGAGGTTCTCAGACTTTTGGGGTCACCGCCTTCCTCATGGCAACGTATTACTCTCAGCAACCCCCCCACCCCCACCCTATTTCCAGAGAGACCTCCCTACACGCAAATTGTAAATAATATATAATAAATAAAATCGTTAATTTATATATAATAAATAATATAATATATATTATGTATAAATAAATATTATATATTTTTTATTTTATTATATTTATATATAATATGTATCATTTGATATTTAATATACTATTATATCATCGCTAGCGACTCACCACCAGCCCCTTAGGTTCCAGTGCCCCCCCCCCCCCCCCGGGCGTTCACAACGCCCCCGGAGACGGTAGCGCTCTCTTTGAGAACCTCTGATATAGAGGATGAAATCTTGCGACTCTGTGTGCCACGTTTAGTACAGAACTGGTGGGCGTTTTCCTTACAGTGGCCAGTCGTAAATAATCAATGGAGGGAAACCTGATATATTTTCGAAAGCATTTGTGTCTTTGATATGTTTCAGAATGCTTTAACTCACAGGTTCTCAACCCATTTAGGCCAAACGCCCCCTTTTGTCCTACGAAATTACGAAACGCCCCTACCCTATTTTTCCATTTTTCAATATACTACTGATTTTGATATCTGTAGATTATTAAAAAATTGATTAACAATATTCCAAAGATACCATTGCAGGCAGCTGAGAGTATAAATACATTCCTTGAAAGGAAATATATAAATTTCAAAAAAAGGAACATAAATGTTCTTTTTTAAGAATAAGGGCCAGTTGAATTTGTTATATTACCACCAGGCGATACCAACTATTTTGAACATTTATACAAGAGCAACTCTGTCTATCCAAAGAGTGCTCTTATCTGGAAGAAAGTGGCAATTATATCATTTCAAAGCTTTCCAATTTTCCCTTTAATGAAACAGACAGAATAAATGTTGATATCTAACTTGATGTCCCCTCTGCTTTGTGAGCTTAGAGACCACGGAAGAGGGTTTTCATGACCACGCGGGAGGATATATTTATTAGTAAATGGTAAAATATATACAACAAATGGGTAAGTGAATTGTAGTAGATGGTTTCCAGTCCAGTCAGACTGCAATACAAATAAAAGAAATTGTTAGTTTGCTTTGTAACAATAGCATATCTAAGTTTTCGGATAAATCATCTTACTTTAACTTTGACCTCATTTCAATGAGACCCTTGAACTTTATGGAGTTTAGCTAACTCTTTGACGTCAGGCTGGATTTTCGTAAGATGTAGCCGGAGATCTCCACATGTAATTACATTGTAGCGGTTGCGAGCCTGACTGTGCAGTCTGGAAACAGCACCAAACCTCCTCTTGACTAAGTATGAGCTTGGAAAAGGCAGAGCAAATCTCTTAGCCTCTGCATGTAGGTGTGGAAATCGACGCTGAATTTCCTCTTGCATCCAAAAAAGGGGTTCACCTATTTTGGGAAATCTAATTTTGATCATGTCATCTGCTTGAAGTTCAATGAATTCTTCCTGAAATATAACGTCCAAATCATCGATGTTAGCTGTGAAGGGATCTGCTACCCACATTGGGATGTCGGCAAAAGGTCGACAAACCGTTCTCTCATGTTGTCTTGTAGCGCACGGAGGTGAGCGGTATAAATTTGGAGTTGGTCATCGCTTACAATGTTTTGAACATTGGCGACACTAGGAAAATTATAGAATTCCCGTCAACAAAGATTCCTTTCGATGACATTCAATTTGGCCAGGAATGTTTTCACAGCATTCCTTGCTTTAAGCAAGGTGATCCTCTTCCCCTGCAAAGCCAAAATGACGCTATTGCATTTGTCGACGATGTTGGTGAGGTAGGCGCAGTTTTGCCTCACATCGAGGGTTTTCTTGTACAGTTCTGTGTTGCGTCCTCGCAGAAACTCAATGATAGAGTCAAACAGTTCAAAGAAGTGAGTAAGGCACTTGCCCTTTGAAAGCCACCTCACTTCATTATGAAGGAGCAACTTGACGAATTCTTCGTCATTATCTTGGCACAGTTGCCGGAAAATTCGTTCATTGAGGGAATGCCGTTTGATAAAATTGATGACATCAAGGGCCACCTGCAAGGACTTGCTCAGTGGCTTGCTGAGTTTCTTCACAGCCAAGTGTTGTCGATGAATGACACAATGAACAACAAATACAGATAGATTTTCTCTCTTCAGATGAGTGACGAAACCCTTATGTTGGCCGACCATTGCTCTAGCGTCGTCCGTAGCACATGATACAATGTGTGTTGTATTTGGTCATAGATGTATGTATTACCTGCCTGTGTGTTGTAGGTAGTCCTAGATGTATGTATTACCTGCTTATGTATTGCATGTGGTCCTAGATGTATGTATTACCTGATTATGTGTTGTATGTTGTCCTAGATGTTTGTATTACCTGCTTATCTGTTGTATGTGGTCCTAGATGTGTGTATTATCTGATTATGTGTTGTATGTGGTCCTAGATGTGTGTGCTACCCGCTTCTGTGTTTTTTTTTCTTTTTTTATTTGTAATATTATTTATACAATAGGAAATAAAATAGATCTACATAGTGTTAACTCGTTACGGTTGAGTCAATAATTTCAGACAGGAAATACATTGTTATCAGTGAAGGAAAGACAAGATTCTAACTGGCTGCGATTGAAGTGTCCTTGACCCAGTTGACTGTGGGTTTTTCCATTGTTAGCATCTCAATTGCCGGTTAATGTCTAAACACGCCTGCACACCTGCTCACAGCTGCGGTCAGACCATAGTTATGCTGTCTGTATGCTCATTCAAATGCATTCACACTGGCTGTCTCAAAGACATACAAATATGGCTTATAAAACTTACCAAAGTAAAGAGCCTTCCAGTGCACTCCAAAGCTCCAAACGCCCCCCTAATGCTCCCTTGCTCCCAAACGCCCCCCTGATTTTCGAAACGCCCCCTGGGGGTGCATATGCCTCCCGTTGAGAACCTTTACTTTAACTCCCTTAAATAGACTGACAGAAGTGGAAATAACAGACATTAACAGCTCAGATTCCCTATCAGAGATAAATGACTGCTCAAAATCACACACCACACTTTCATCTATGACCACAGCTACATCTATCATAGTTTCTCCTATAGGAGCTCATAGCAATTGACGGCCATGGCCACTTGTTTTCCCAGTCATAGCGGTTGCCACAGAAGGGATAAACCTGTATTTTCTATAAATTATTAAGAATTGCTCGTAAGATGTGGATTTGTTTGGTACGTATCGTCCATGTATTCGTCATGGCAGTTTTGAAGCCATGGTAGATTCTCGTTCGTGCTAAATATAGCAATACTCAAGTTATCTCCAAATGTAACAGGAACTTTTCTTCTTACCTTATATTGACCTATCTCCATCGATTCTCACATCGGTACGTACTTTTAGGTACTAATAAGACGGGAAGGGAAAATGCTCTCGTCATTGTATTAGTGTGTGCACACTATGAAATTTTTAAAGTTTTTCTGTCACCTTCTCTTCGATGTCTCCCCGTGTCTATTATATATTATATTATGCAGCTACGTACGGCTTCCTTAGTATCGACGTCTTCACCATATGATGGCGTCATTCGAGAATGACTTTTATGACTATGGTTTCTCTTTTGACATCAAAATTATTTGTTTTAATATTTACTCCACATAATTTCCGCTAACAACACCAGTAAGTGACATTTGCCATCCCTAATATTCTTGTCATGGCACATAAATATAATTCACTTCAGAGTAAATAATTATATAAAATCTTGTCTTTTCCTTTCTATCACAGAATTCAGAACTGCTTTTTCGGAAGAAGAAGAAAGCAAAAGTAATTTCCTTCATGAAAAAAGCAAAATAAATATTCATATTTTCCTTCTAAAACTGTTTATTACATAATTGATTGAAGAAATAGAGACACGAAACTAAATGTTATAATATTTATGGTCGGCTGTTGTAACTTATCAGCCAATCCAATTCTCTGAGCAATTAGTTTCCTCTGTTATAAATTTTCTTATCCGCTTTTTCCCTAAAACCATCTACAAATTTCAATTAAAATTTAGAATTCAATACTGACTAAACAAGCACTCTCAGATCATTTACTTTGCCTCTGCCGTTTAACAACATGTTAATATTTCCTGAGTTTTGTTAGGAATTCTGTTTTCTTGCTTCGAGTAGACTTTTGGTAATATAAAACCACAGTATTTGACACTTTGGTTGTTACGTAATTAGGAAAGCCAGCCAAGTATTTCAGCATACATGAATATGCTTTCAATAGAATTTGAAACCAATTAGCTTACATACCAAAAATAAAATACAATACGGAAGAATATAAAAAAAAACAAATCACAAAAGAAATCTAGTTTTAAAAATTACTGTAATCAGAATTCAGTGAACAAAAGGTAAGCATAAAATAAAATTAAAATATGAAAAGAACAACTAAATATATACAAATATAATATAAAAAGAAACATTTTTATAAGGACATGATATAGTCATTTTTGGTAATGGTCATTCTAATAACAAGTTAATAGAACTTATTCGTTTCCTGCCTATATCATATGATCAAGGCTTGTGTTTTGACTTTCGTCCTTCGAAACAGAAATCTACACTATACTTACAATGTATCTCAAAAGTATGTTATGTTGTTGGAAACATGGAAAGTTTAAATGCATAGTTACATATAAAATATCCTCTGATATATATATATATATATATATATATATATTATTATTATTATTATTATTATTATTATTATTATTATTATTGTCGCGTGTAGGACGGATCCGGCTATCATCTGAGTTCATCGTGAGGATTGCCCCGCCCTCTTCCTTTAGCCGGGAAGGGCAGGCAGTTTTTATCTGTCTGGTGGCCATGGCGAAAGAGATAGTATGGTGGACACGTTTGAAAGGGCTGAAGACGAGCACTTACCTCTTCGGTGATGCCCTGATTGACTCTTTCAAATTTCATTTGAAAAGGAAAATCAGAGTAGAGAGGGAAGTGCTTTCTTCCCACCATTTTGTTGAAAGATGGGTGAGAGAAGCAAGAATGGCCCGAGTGAATGGGCCTACTCTGAGTATGTATCTGTAAATTAAAGGTGGAAAACTGGGAGAGGGCACTTGCCTTGGTGGTCAGGGTCACTGTGGCCTTTTACTGGGCTTTCTCCACAAATGTCCCTCCGAAGTCTCCCCCCTATTGGGGAATTTTTCATTGTTATTTTTTGTTACATCCTCTGTTTTTGTTTTTTACACGCAGAAATGCCCATTTGTACCGTCCTGTATTGTCCTGCACTGTCCTTAATGTCTACTTTATGTAAACCCTGTAGTTAATAAAGAAATCATTATTATTATTATTATTATTATTATTATTATTATTATTATTATTATTATTATTAATATTATTATTAAAGTTAGCTCTGTTAATAACTTGGGTGCTCTTTTTCCTTCATCTTTTCTACGAAAACTCTTGACACTATATAAATAAATAAATCGGCCAAATGACCTTCCTCTTTTGGGAGAGATCACGTGGTGAAACAGGAGAATTTACTACTACATTTTAATGCTTCCCCCTTTAGTCAAGGCAGTACGTCGGATACTATTGGACGAAAATCTGCTGAGGAAAGGATCTCCAGTTTCACCTCTAAATAGCTAGGTGCACTTACGACTTGCATATGCATTGTGCAACTCGTGATACACCTTCCCAGAGTACTAAAAACCTATCGAAGATTTTTATTGATTTCTATCGATTCTTATCTATTCGAGGTGGTCCGGTTTAGTCTCCTACCTATTTGTATTTATCGTTGTTATGGTTATAAACTATGCCCACATACACCAGGTCGTTATGTTCATGGTAGTTACACTTTCTTAACTTTATAAATATATTTGTATATATATATATATATATATGTGTGTGTGTGTGTGTGTGTGTGTGTGTGTGTGTGTGTGTGTGTGTGTGTGTGTGTGTGTGTGTGTGTGTGTGTGTGTAAAAGGTAAACAGAAATAACAACACAATCGGTAGGTACAGTATATGGAAGGAATATATTAGGTTAACGCTTAAAATAGCAGGAAGAGTGTCTTAACGTTTCGGATGCTAGTCGTTCATCAGAAGAAAGAATGAATATATTGAAGGGACGGGCGGGGAGGAATTGGAAAAAATGTCTTCAGATAAAAATAACAGGTCCATTCATGTTGACGTGTGTATATATATATATATATATATATATATATATATATATATATATATATATAGTAATAATAATAAATTTGAAGACTAATATCCAAAGAGGGCTCGATAAGGATAAATATATATCAAATATATAAGAACCATAGAGCAAATATTTATTAAAATAACAGATTAAAGTTTAAGCAAAGAATCGCTGCTTTCACCCTTAACGGGATCTTCTGAAACTAGGTCTATTCAAGTCACCATCTCTTGTAAAACTGTTGATATATTCAGAAATGGGAGACGTAAGCAAAATAAATTCAGAAAAATTAATGATACTCATTCCGAAATTCCCTACTGCAGTTTCATAGCATATCAAACATCTTAATTGGCTAAGACATTTAATATTGTGAGAAGTGGCTAATCAACAGAGGTCTTCACATGCAATAAGAGAAATATATTTTCATGAGACAGCAATATATGAGTTTTCCAAACGGAAAAATATTATACACACACACACACACACACACACATATATATATATATATATATATATATATATATATATATATATATATATATATATATATATATATATATGAGTGCTCAAGCTACAGACCGATTATGCATATACGCTAGCTTGGCCGTATTCTAAAGCTTCGTCAATGCTGTACTAAAATGTATATATATATATATATATATATATATATATATATATGATACCAGGAAGAAAATCAGGAAAAATTAGGCAGGAAGATGTGGTCAGGAGAAAGTTATTGTGTTCAATCCTTAATTCATGTTTCTGTACAATTACGTCACCTTTTACACCCGCTGACTACATTATACAATGTACATTCGTATGGCATGTCTGTGATTGCATTTCATCATAAAGAAGGTAAGAAAAAAAAATTAACAGGGGAAACGAAACGTTGGTTATGCTCCTAGTTGAGGGTATCGCATTTCTGCAATAAACATTACTTACTGGTGACAAATCTAATGTACAAAATAAACACAGATACATACACACACACACACACACACACACACATACACACACACACACATACACACACGCACGCACACTCACACACGCACACAAACCGCATTATATATATATATATATATAACGAAGGAAGTCTGGTAAGGAACCAGATGGACCATAATGCACCAGATTACTTAATACTTAGGGTAGTAGAGTGGGTAATAGAAAAAAGTTTAACCCCGACGGCAGAGTTCAAGCCGTTTCGACAGGTATTTCAGTACTGAAATAACCGTCGAAACGGCTTGAGTTCTGCCGTCGGGGTTAAACTTGTTCCTATATATAAATATATATATATATATATATATATATATATATATATATATATATAGGAACAAGTATGACCCCGACGGCAGAGCTCAAGCCGTTTCGACGGCTAATTCTGGACTAAATAAGAATGTTTAGCCTGGTAAATAAATAGCCGAACTTCTCAGGGGGTAATTCCATATATGGGAAGATAGTAATTGTCAAAAGGATTGGTCAAAAATTTGTTGTAAAGACAGTTGATTCTATCATGGCATTTAGTGGAACTTGCCGGTAGAACAAAGAGGGAGTGGGGGAAGCCCAGTCAAGCGTTGAAAGTGAAATCTATACAGCAGATTCTAAGGATAGAAGGTCGAAAAAGGTGACTGAAGAAGAGGAGGGGGAGTTGAAAAAATAGGTAAGGGAGTAAACAAACAAGCCATTATAAAAATGTGGAGATAAATATATAAAGAAAAAAAAACAAATATATTAAAAAAAAAACAATAATTTCTGGTTACTATTCCATCCCCACAATCCCCAAATCTCTCATTAGTATTGTTAAGCCATAGAAAAGTTTAATAGTTGGAGAAAAATGCTAAATACGGGATTGTTGTGAAAGCACTTTATGAAGCCATCTTTACAGGGGGTCTGACACCACGGCAATAGTTAGTAGTAATCAGCCAATGCTATCTTACAATGACAGGTTAATAAGTTGAGGATAAACATACTAAAGAACTAATACGAAATATTAATTCAGAATCCTAATACATACTAATGCCAAGAATACTAAAGCAAAAATACCACTAAGAATTTTATAAAGCCATCTTTACAGGGTGTCAAACACCACTGCAATAGTTAGTAGTAATCAGCCAATGGTAGGTTAATAAGTTGAGGGTGTCTAACACCACTGCAATAGTTAGTAGTAATCAGCCAATGACAGGTTAATAAGTTGAGGACAAACATACTAAAGAACTAATACGAAATATTAATTCAGAATAGTAATACAATAAATACTAATACAAGAATACCAAAGCAGAAATACCACTAAGAAATTTAGAAATCACGGAAATGGAGCAGCACCCAGAAAGAAGGCGATTATCTGGGGTCTAACACATCTGCTATAAAAGGCGTAATCGGCCAATTCTATCTTAAAAATAGGGAGGGGGTGAGGCTACAGAGGACCGAAGGGCTGCATCGGGGTGGGCGAAAAGTAAAAAAAAAAAAAAGACGACAAGGAAGGGGGTCTGGGGTGGAAGGACTAGGAAGAGATGGGGGAAGAAGGAACTATAGAGGAAAAGATAAAATAAATATAAAAAAGTTACGTCTACCTTTGTAAGCAGGGGTTACCCCTTACAAAGTCGGCAAGTGGGGTGTTTCAGCCCTTGTCTACCCCCCCCCCGGTCATTATGGGGTTTGAGGGCGAGGTAAGTCCTACGCAATCTGTGTTTGCATGCAGTTACCAGTTCGTCTTTCTTGTTTAGGAGTTGGTCCTTCGAAAACAACATTTGTAATGTTTCCTCCGAGCATAAGTTACACGGACGGCGTGCTCCCGTGTAAGAGTTAGCTCTGGACAGTAAGCTCCAAGTGCGATTGTATGTTATATTATTATCTTTAAGGTCCCAGATATGGCCCGAGAGTGTAGTGGTGTGACGCCGGGCCGGGTTTCGGAAAGTATGTCTGTGTAGGTAGAGCCAGGTCTTGAAGTCACAAGCAGTTAATCCTATATAAGCTTTGTAGTACAGACCGGGTCCGTAAACAATTAATCAGCTTCTTCCGCGACTGGGGATTTAAAATAACCCTACAAACGTATCTAACCCGAGTAAACTTCCTTGACGTTACCCTTAACCTCGATAATGATATGTACTACCCATACAGGAAACCTAACGACAACCTGCATTACATCCACCGTCGGTCGAACCACCCTAGAAACATCACCAATAACCTGGTTAAAAACATCTCCCTCCGCATATCTCATCTGTCCGTTAATGAGCAGATATTCGATGAACATGTGCCTTATTACAACCAGGCCCTCAAGCGGAGTGGCTTCCGGGAGGAAATATCCTATTATCAAGCTTCCATTAGCGGAACCAACAGGCGACACCGCCGCTCACGCAACGTAACGTGGTTCAATCCTTCCCACAATGCCGAGGTGACAACACCTATCGGGAAAATCTTCTTTAGGCTCATCGAAAAACACTTCCCACTACAACACCGCTACCACAACATAATCAACAAAAACACCATTAAACTCTCCTACAGCACCACACCTAACTTTGCACAAAACATCGTCTCCTCTAACAACAAAAAACTCAACCCCTATGGAAGAAATAACCGAGATAGTAGCGTAGAGCCGACCAGGAAGTACAACTGTCCTGATAGATCCCTTTGCCCCCTCAACAACAAATACCGAAATCGAAATGTGATCTACCAGTGCAACGTGAGGACGGACACCTCCAACAAAGCTTATATAGGATTAACCGCTTGTGACTTCAAGACCCGGCTCTCACAGACATACTTTCCGAAACCAGGCCCGGTGTCACACCACTACACTCTCGGGCCATATCTGGGACCGCAAAGATAATAATATAATATACAATCTCACTTGGAGCTTACTGTCCAGAGCTAACTCTTACACGGGAGGACGCCGTCCGTGTAACTTATGCTCGGAGGAAACATTACAAATGCTGTTTTCGAAGGACCAACTCCTAAACAAGAAAGACGAACTGGTAACTGCATGCAAACACAGATTGCGTAGGACTTACCTCGACCTCAAACCCCATAATGACCCGTTGGGGGGGTAGACAAGGGCTGAAACACCCCCACTTGCCGACTCTGTAAGGGGTAACCCCTGCTTACAAAGGTAGACGTAACTTTTTTATATTTTTTTTATCTTTTCCTCTATAGTTCCTTCTTCCCCCCATCTCTTCCTAGTCCTTCCACCCCAGACCTCCTTCCTTGTCGTCTTTTTTTTTCAACTTTTCGCCCACCCCGATGCAGCCCTTCGGTCCTCTGTAGCCTCAGCACCCCCCTCCCAATTTTAAAGATAGAATTGGCCGATTACGCTTTTTATAGCAGATGTGTTAGACCCCAGATAATTGCCTTCTTTCTGGGTGCTGCTCCATTTCCGTGATTTCTAAATTTCTTAGTGGTATTTCTGCTTTGGTATTCTTGTATTAGTATTTATTGTATTAGCATTCTGAATTAATATTTCGTATTAGTTCTTTAGTATGTTTATCCTCAACTTATTAACCTGTCATTGTAAGACAGCATTGGCTGATTACTACTAACTATTGCTGTGGTGTCAGACCCCCTGTAAAGATGGCTTCATAAAGTGCTTTCACTACAATTCCGTATTTAGCATTTTTCTCCAACTATTAAACTTTTCTATAGCTTAACAATACTAATGAGAGATTTGGGGATTGTGGGGATGGAATAGTAACCAGAAATTGTTGTTTTTTTTATATATTTGTTTTTTTTATATATATTTATCTCCTCATTTTTATAATGGCTTGTTTGTTTACTCCCTTACCTATTTTTTCAACCCCCCCCCCCCCTCCCTCCCCTTCCCCAGTACACCTTTTTCGACCTTCTATACACTATCCTTAGAATCTGCTGTAAAAATTTCACTTTCAACGCTTGACTGGGCTTCCCCCACTCCCTCTTTGTTCTACCGGCAAGTTCCACTAAATGCCATGATAGAATCAACTGCCTTTACAACAAATTTTTGACCAATCCTTTGACAATTACTATCTTCCCATATATGGAATTACCCCTTGAGAAGTTCGGCTATTTATTTACCAGGCTAAAAATTCTTATTTAGTCCAGAATTAGCCGTCGAAACGGCTTGAGCTCTGCCGTCGGGGTCATACTTGTTCCTATTACCCACTCTACTACCTTAAGTATTGAGTACTTTGGTGCGTTATGGTCCATCTGGTTTTTTACCACATTTCCTTCATTATATTTATATATATATATATTTATATATATATATATATATATATATATATATATATATATATATATATATATATATATATATATATATATATATATATATATATAAAGTGAAAATGACAGGAGGCCAAATATGTTGAATTTCCTTATTTATTTATTCCTTGAAACACTATGCACATTTCAGTGGCCAGTTTGCGTAAAAACCCGACGACGTCTTCAGGTGTAAATTGCGTTATAGATGTATACCAACAGAATGATGGTAAACTTTAAGGAAACAAGCAAAGAAATAACAGAGAAGAAAAAAGTGTGTGTTTATGTTTTTGACCTTGAGACGAACGAAGAGGCATGTTGTTACAATGCCTCGCCATCTCTGGGTGAAGTTATCCATGACAAATCCTTCCTGATAGCTTGCTAAGCTGGTAAGGGGGCGTATAGTTTACTTGTCGAATCTTTACTACTTCTCAATTCTAACAACCTGGCCACTGAAATGTTCGTAGTGTTTGCAGAAATAAATAATTAAGGAAATCCAACATATTTAGCCTCCTGTCATGTCACTTTATAATACATGATTCAACATCAAAGATGGATGAGTTGCATAACGTCGAGTGCTTTTCTTATATTACATCATGATTAACAGCCTTGGGAGTGAAATTTGGATAGATAAAAACGTTTTGAACGCCCGTTGAATGGACTGTACCTGTAATTCAAAGAGTCAGCCTTGCAACTCACTTTTGTTTAGGTTACTCGTATCTGTGGAATATTCAGTCACTTACATGTTAATTTCATGATCACGTTCTTCCATTGGTCGATCAACTAGCACATGCGGCGTCGAAACAAATGGAAGGTCGTCGTCATATATGTGTGTGTATGGAGGGCGTGAATAACTAATCCTCTGATTTATAATGATTGTATATGTAACATGGATATAGTATCCCCATATCAATCTATCAATAGATATTTTGGAAGTGTGTGTGTGCGTGAAAGTGATGTAGTGTTTCGTAATGTTGTTATCAATGAACTATGATTTCCAATAAAACTGACACAGGCTAATGAATAGTTAAGAAAACGCGATGGAAAACATTTTACCCCACCCACTCAGCACAGGAAGTGTTAGAGAGAACTCCGATAAACGGTGATCAAATATGATTGCACATGTTGTAGGTACCAGCAACTAAACGACGCTGAAAGGTCATTTATTTAAATCTAATAATAAATTATATTTTCATGAAAAGAATATGGCCATCAATGGTGGCATTGTTGGGGCGTAACCAACCTTCTCATGATATGGTGAAATAAGAGTATCTAAAGAAAGATCTATACCTGTGATAATCTACAGTGTCCATTGATCCCCAATAGCCACAACCTGTTCTAAATAGCGAGCTATGAATAGAAACTCTAAATAACAAACTACAACCTCTCCACTTACATATATGAAACCTAAGGCCACTAAGTATCCGAAAATCCATTATGTCAACAATTATAAAACTAAACAACTTAGTAAGGGTGGGATGAAATGTATTCTATATGTATCTATCTTGCTAAATGAGAAAGGACATACATAATTTCATCTACCCCAAGTAATTATCCAGATATAGCTAATGGGATCGAATCAAAGTATGAAATGGAGCTATGATGTAAATGGAGTATGCTCTATATACGACAGCATATTTTGGAATAATTTAGTAAGTAAAGGAAAGAAAGAAGATAATCTCATGGTATGACAACAAAAAAATCTTATCTACGATGTTTATCAATGCCTACAAGTGAACCAGCTTGCAAACAAAACGGAAAATCAAATAGAAAAAATAGGTAGGTCCAAAAATATCACTATTTTGTAAGTCACATCCATTGAGGAAAACCTTCTCTACTGACAATAACTGCAGAGTGCACACAACCAAACCAGAAATAAACTGCAAAACTAAGGATGTAGTTTGGGGCGCATGAAAGAGCGGCGTACGTACACCATAATATTTATAGAATATACAGTTCGTAATATAAAGTAAGGGATTGGAGAATGGTGGTGTTTATAGGATTAGTTTGTATCGTATATTTACAATTGTCTGTCACCAGTGTCGCCACTATGTACTGGGTTAGGGTGCCTATGGTGCTAAAGCTGAGGTCGCCGCACAAAATTGACAAAATTTCTTAAACAAAATAAAAACATGAAAATAAAGTCGAGATTACTGAAGGAAGAGTCGAGAATAGGAGCAGCGGAAAAGATGAGAGAATCAAATGGTGTTATCGCCTGTCACATGATTTGGCGTGGGTGAGTTTAACCTGGGAGCCCAATTATTTTCTGAGCATAAGTGTCAAAAATATGATTCATCAACTTGCCAAATTGTCAATTGAAATTGCTTTTCTGTACATACACACATGACATGTTTAGTTTAGTCGGATGTTATGGAATGAATAAGTGTGTGTGCGGATATATACTTTTACACACAACCAACCACACAACCACCCACACAACCCCCTACACACTTACACGCACACACACACACACACATATATATATATATATATATATATATATATATATATATATATATAGAGAGAGAGAGAGAGAGAGAGAGAGAGAGAGAGAGAGAGAGAGAGAGAGAGAGAGAGAGAGAGAGAGAGGGGGGGGTACATAATGGCTGCAACTCGATTTCGAGTAATACGATCGCTTGATACTTAAAGCAAGAGCATCACAGACGTGGCTGTTTTTTGTTTTTTTGTTTGTCCTGTTAGGGACTTGCCTATGACCAGCAATACCATGCATCACAAAAGATGTCACATATCAAGCGATGCCTGTGCTTGAAGCATTTTAAGTGAAGAAAGGCCAATCCCATTCTCTGAACATCGAATGCATTTGCCCAAAAAGAAGAACAGATCTACATCATTGGATGCAAACAAAGTCGCAGGTTTTATATCAGAGTGACTTTCTCCAAGAGAGGTGTCTTAATGAAGACTAGGATTCTCGCTCCATGCATACATACATACATACATACATACATACATACATACATACATACATACATACATATATACATACATACATATAAATAATGGGTTGATAGTATCACATTGGTGTGATTGCAATTATTCTGTACAAGAAATTAGAAGGAATGGGAAATGTTGAATGGAGACTAAAACATTCTCTTATTCATATATATTGGTAACAGTTATTGACATGCAGCCATACTGGTGCAACACTCTAGCATAGGGCCAAATGCATCGACCATAGGAAGAATTATATTGGCTTCTGGAAGATGAAAATTAAAGTGAATCAGCTTGGGGTTTGAACTCATAGCATTAAGATATGTACCTAAATATCATGATGTATTTTCGCCTACAATATGGCATTTCTTCTACCGTTGTTTTGTTACAATGTTGGTTTGTTTTCGTTTTATTTTTTATATATCAATGCTGTGACGGAGTTGGTTTACCACAGCATCTATAGTCATTCTCGGTGTGGTGATAGCTTGGTTCAGGAAAAAAAATAACGAATCTAACATGAAATGCCAGCTTCATAAACATAACCACAGAAACACAGTCGAAATAACACAATCTGAAAGAATTTTAATTACTATAACTGCCATAATGTTACGAATAAAATATTCAAAAACTTATATATAATGATAATATTTGCAATTGTTTCGGCTTTTCCCACATACCACTAATCCAAAGGTTAGCTGTTTACATACATGTTATGAGAAAAACATACTGTGTATATATATGTGTGTGTGTGTGTGTGTGCGCATGTGTGTGTATGTGCGTGTGAGTGTGTGTGTATAAACCATACATAGATTATTTTATTATTTTAGTGGGTTCAGTCATAAAACTGCAGCCATGCTGGAGCACCCCCTAACACTTATTGCTTCAAGTGTTGTACTTATTCTATTTGTGTCTTTTTGTTTAAACGCTAAGTTACAGTGTATAAACAGTGAAATACAGGCCTGGGTGCACACACACACACACACGTATTCACACACACGTACGCACACGTACACACACACACACATACATCCATACACGTCTATCAAAGTTCACCCACAAGGCATTGGTGAAGCAGAGGCTATAATTGAAAACACTTGCCCAAAGTGGTTGAGAAGTGTACCCCTTAACCACATAGTCCTATGTGCGTCTACACACAGCCATGAGATAATTATTGTAATATACATTATGTTTTTTGTAAGGAGCTATTGTCGAGGATAGAATTTTAACAGATATTTGTAAAAGTGATGGCATACTTTAAAATATTCCATTCAAGTGTATTAACTTATTTTTCTTGTTCTTCATTAGCTTTCTCTGTTGTTCATAAATCACATTTTCCTCGGTGTTATTATTTCTTAACCATCATATATATTTAGACAATGATTTTGATTTAAAAGTCTAAAGGAAGCAGTGTGGTGTGCCTAGTCTTCCATCATTTATACCCCTGTAATGGCACTTCTCTGAGCATAATCCAGATTCACAAGGAAGAAAAAAGGAACCAAAGAATCACCTTGTAGGACTCCAGTGTTCATCTCAAACGAATCAGTTTCTCCTTCGGGAGTAAACACTAGGTGAAGTATCAACAATCGTGCGTTTGATGTCTTCAACGATGATATCTGGAACACCATAGGCACTTAAGATCATGAATATAACATTCTTGTCTCTGGAATCAAGTGCCTTACGAGAGTCGATGAGGATGAGCACAGCTTTTCGATGAGGATAATCAACCTTCACAGAGTTGAGATTTGCCAAGATGTTGACCTGTCCTGATGGATGCCATTTTGATTTGGTCGAAGAAGTGGAATAAGGACAGGGCGCAAACTATTCAATAAAAGACGCTTGTAGATTTTTGGGTGAGAAAGATTCCTCGGTAGTTATCAGACATAGTCAGGTTGCCCTTCTTAGGAATGGGAATAATACCAAATATACCCTATTCGGGAGGTCTCTACCACTGCAAAAATTGCGAAGATATTTCCTGGCCTTCGAAAGCCTCCAGAGCTGAATAGGAAGTCCATCAAGGCCAGTTGCCTTTCCAAGTTTTATCTGTTGAATGGCTCTGTCAACGTCAGCTTATGAAAATAGAGCAAAACTTATTAGTAGCAAACCTACTGTAGTCGATTACATTGAAGTTTCGAATACACATAAAGCAACTCTCAGATCAAATGTCAACAAACTAACTGCAGTTCAAATAAACCGCCTCCAAACATTCGACAGATGCGGTGATGATACTGGACAAAGTAGGAAAAACCTCAAAGTTTGTAACAATGTTTTGGTTGTTGCTGTTGTTGTTGTTGTTGTTATAGCTGTTGTTATTGCGTTTGTCGATTTGGGGGTATAACTATTGCTACCTTTGTTGCTACGAAAACTGCTGAATCATTCCATGCTTTCCGCATCGCTACTCGCTTCAGCAGCTTATAAAAATGCTAACTGATCATTTTCGACAATCAAACGTCGGTCATTTTTGAATTTTAGGGAAAATGGTAAGAAAATCCTACTTTAAACGGACGTTTTTGCCCATTCTATGATAATTACAGGAAAGATATTTGAGGCGAGTGAGAGATGTCTTCTCTTGTGAAAATGGATATAACTTCCATTATGTAAAATCTCCCCATTTCGCCACATTTCTCCCCGTTTGCGTGCACTTTTTTTCATGGTATTTCCCGTTTGAGTTTTTAGAGGTTGGAAGGTCTAGTGTCTGTGTATGTGACATGAAAATAACTCGCTTATGCATGATAGAAAACAAGAAATTTGCCTTTTAATTATAAGCGATTCGCTACACTACATACTCATAGAGTAGAGACTATGGAGTATCGGAGAAAATACTTTATTCGAAAATCTGTACGGGTTCGAATTTCATCGAAGGTGCTATATTGGGCTGTTTCAATAATGTCCCTGCTTATTAATAGTTTATATCCCGTATTTGATTGGTTAAGTTGGGGTTCACCACTTTGTAGATAATATACATTGTTGTATTAAATTAAATAAACTGGAAGACAAAATATGTCGGTGTGAATTCGTATACTTTGCATATCAGAAATGCAATTTCATAGATTTGTATACATTGATAGACACTTTACAAAACACACGCACGCACATACATACTTACATGAGTACACAAACATTTAAAAAGAGAGTGATAGAGGAGATATGAGAGTCCCTTTCACATATTTAAGTATAGTTTATCATTACGTAGGCACGTCCACGTGCACATAGCTATAGGAAATAGGAAATGAATAAGGATATATCTCTCACCACCTGTTAACGTTCAATAAAGTGAAAACCCATTTTCATTAATCTTTTGTCAGCGTGAATAGAAATTAAATACTACAGGTTGGTTTATAGCCAGCATTTCGTTGCAACCAATACTATATCACCTAGCCAATTAAACACAAACAATAATTGTCCTGTTCTGAAGTCCTGGCTTAGTATTTCAATGGAAGGCTTAGTATTTCAATGTTCGACATTTGTCAAACATATCTGCGAAGCGCAGCTATATCCTTTACCTACGAACACACGCGCCCACACACACATACACATATACATACACATATACATATGCACATTAATATATATATATATATATATATATGTGTGTGTGTATATATATATATATATATATATTGATGTACACATTTATATATACATTTATCTACGGATATACTTATATGTATGAATATAGAGATTGGGAGTTACCAGTTTAGACAAGTATATTTCATTTGTTAGAGAATATCAAATTTAATAACTTCATGAACCAGCTCCAAAAACTTACAAAATTAATACAGTAAAAAAAATAGGAATTTCTGATAAAACCAAAAACTCATAGGAGATTGATAAACACACAGACTTCTCTATTTCAATTGTTAACAACAGTTTTAAAAAAGATCACATCATCACATCCCACGGCTTTAACTAATATCAAGTCTCGGCTAAATACTTGGATACTTCATTAGAAATTGAATACTTTATCGTGAATACGTTATCGTGAAGAAGCACGGCATTGAACACTTCAATGTTAGTATGGAATAGAACGATTCAGACTTAATTAGCCTGTACACATTATATGAAGTGAAGAAAAAGTTTGCGTTTATAAAAAGAGGTTTATATCAATATGCCGGATTGTGATTATTAAGAAATAGGAACCTTCAAACTACAGAGAGATTCCGGAAGGACCACCAACGATTCTCCAAACAATTAGAATGTAATGCCACAGTAGGACAGTGAATAAAGAACGTGAGCTTTCTAGACATGACGATAGATTTTTTAGTAGCATATTTAGTTCTTATAAAAAGCTATACACTATAAACAAACAATATTTTGGGGAAGTTTAAAGTGAGGTATTAAGGCTGCTCCCCACTCGCAAATACCTTTGACAAGACTGGAAACAATGGAAAGGTGTATAAGCAGGTTTCTGCAAAAATAGTTTTGTCTCCCATCAGGCTCTACAAAAGGGAAACTGTACGAGGGGGCTTCAAAAAGTTCGTGGAAAAAGAACAGTTGGAAAAAACGATTTAAGTTATGATGTTTATTTTTCAACATATGCTCCATCTAGGTCAATACACTTCTGCAGGCGTTGATAGCAGCCTTTAAGTCCATCTGTGTAAAACTGAGGGCCATGCGATTTAAACCATGACAAAGCGCTTTTATTACATCTTCAACTGATGGAAAATGGGTACCTTTCAATGATTTTTTCAGGTTTGGAAACAAAAAGAAGTCGGATGGGGCTAAATCGGAACTGTAAGGTGGCTGTCAGATGATTTCCCATCGAAATTCGCGTAATACAGTTCGTGTCTGCCGAGCGCAGTGAGCGGGCACATTGTTGTGGTGGAAGAGGACGCGCCGATGCAATTTCCCCGGGCATTTTTCCATGATTATCTTGGCCAGTTTTCTCAAAAAACCTTCATAATATGCAGCTGTAATTGTTCTCTTGTTCTCGAGGAGGTCAACCAGCAAAGTCCCCTCTGCATTCCAGAAGACAGTGGTCATGACATTCACTCTTGAACACTCCGATTTTGCCTTGACTGGCACAGCTCTACCCCTGGGCAGTCACTGCTTCGATTGAGTTTTGTCCTCGAGATCATACTGGTAGAGCAAACTTTTCATCCTCAGTAATAATTCTCTGCAGAAAAGCTTCAGTGTCTTCATCCCACTTGTTCAAAATTTCCATCGAAAGGTCTGCCATTGTTTGCTGCCGATCTGGGCACAACAGCCTTGGGACCCATCGAGCGAAAAGCTTGCTCAGCTCCAAACTCTCCACCAAAATTGAATGTGCAGAACCCACGGAGATGTCGAGTGTGTCGGCTACTGATTCAGTGGTTATTCCCTATCCTTTTCAATTAGGTCGCGAACTGCATCAATGTTTTCCACACAAACTGAAGTGGATGGTCTGCCACTGCGGGAATCATCTTCAACCTCATATCTTCCACTTCTAAAACGACTTATCCATTTTTAGGTTGTTGATTTATTTGTGATATTGTCCCTATAAACTTGCTCCAGAGTGTCAATGATTTCGCTGCTCTTCCACCCTAGCTTCACCATGAATTTGATGTTTGTCCTGGCCTCAATTTTGATGAAGGCCATGTTGCTCGAGTGGGTACTGACTTTCGACTGGCAGCACTGCGTTGCAACATGCATTTAAGGTTTCATGTTAGGATATGTTATGACACGTTATTACGAGAACGTACAGGTGCATTGAGATCAAGATCCCTGCATATGAATTTTAGCTATGTACTAAGATTGTAGTCAGAAAGAAACTAAAACATGAAAAAGCTGTGAAAAAAGGACTAATTTGAAAAGTAGACTAGTAAAAGTTACAGTGCAAATTACTTTGGCTGGATTGAGACGAACACAAAACAAATAAATATCTGGCCAGAATAATTGTTTCTACTTTAGGCACAAGGCCAGCAATTACCCAGTGCATTACTGGTACTGCACTGGGTAATTGCTGGCCTTGTGCCTAAAGTAGAAACAATTATTCTGGCCAGATATTTATTTGTTTTGTGTTCGTCTCAATCCAGCCAGAATAATGAAGTCAGGGGAGAAATTTAATCAAAGAAATTTGTTATGTCAAAGAGGAGCAGCTTGCGATTAAATCTGGAATCCAAACACGCTTGTTATTTCCACAATGAGGGTAAGAAAGGATAACGGAGGCTCGGAAACAAAGAAAAACTGGTACCAAAATATCAATGTGGTGCTCAGTGGTGGAAAGTACAGTTGGAGTTGAAGAAAGTACTCGTATTCACAAGCCATATTGTTATAAAGATGTAACACCCAGACCTTATCATATAGTTGAACTATTGGTTTCTCTCACTGGGACATATTTCAGCGCTGGGATTATTCGCTTACAGAGCGTTTGGACATCATATTATCAGGTATGAATGTTAGAAAAACCACTAACAATCGGTTCCTTTTCTCTTTCAATAATATGGTCCACTGGCAATTGAAATTGATCAACGGAGTCCCTTTGAAGAATCTACCTTAAGTAAGTGGACGATTAACTCACCAACGACATTAACACCAGTTATGAGGCTCAGCCATCGAACGTGAGGCCAGGGATAAATGTTTTTCAGACAGGCATTGATCTGATAAGCTCAGCTATCTCGAGGAATTATATGTCTGAAATCATTACCAAGAACAGTGGTACCTCCTATGTATGATGCCTCTCGGATTCTGCATTAGCCCATCAAAGGCTTTAATTGCACGTTTGTGACTCATCGCTGCTTTAACCCAATGACTAACTTGCATTTTTACATGAAGCTTGACTTGATGGATATCTTGGTGTTGCAGAGGTGTTGTTGTTCATGTGTAAAATCTAGAGGCAGCTTAAACATGGTGTGCTTCACTGCAAGGGAAATAGTCAGGTAAATAAATATCTTATCTGGCTTGCAATGCGTGTGACTTATGCTTCTTCTAGAACCTGTTTCTTATTTTATTACATCTTATTCCATTTTATAATGATGATTGGAAACAATTTATCACCTTCGTAAAATGTGGTTCAAATTGGATTGCGAGGTGAATATCATTGTCACCGAAGCCACATCAACGACGACAACAACAATAACCAAAAAATCACAATATCTAATTGTTAGTCACTAAAGAAAAAACCTTATACATAAACAAATGCACGCACACACACAAACACACACACACACACACACACACACACACACACACACACACAAACACACACACACAAACAAACAACAAAACATGCACACACACACACACACACACACACACATAAAAACAAACAAACAAACAACCTAACATGCATACACACACACAAACAAACAAACAAACAACCAAACATGCACATACACACACACAAACAAACAAACAACCAAACATACACACACACACACACACAAACAAACAAACAACCAAACATGCACACACACAACGTAAATATATATATATATATATATGCGCATGTATGTACACGGATATCCACAGATATACACATATCATTTTGTTATTTAGCTCATCTGTAATTGTTTTTTATAGAAATTTCGATAAATTACATTTTCAAAAACATTCATTAAACCCCATTAATACTATTACATTCATAAACCTGTCAACTCTCCCCGTCCGACTGGGAGATCTCCCACCCACTTTGGGGAAGGTGAAAGATGTCTTCTCTTATGAAAATGGATATAGCTTTCATTATGTAAAATCTCCTCATTTTGCCTCATTTCTTTTTTTTTCCATGGTATTTTGGTCTTTTAGAGTTTGGCAGGTATTCATTCATCATCATCATCAGATTGCCTACTACTGTATTAGGGTTTACCAAAATTATGCAAAACTTTAAGCACTCACAACAGCAGTCCACCAGTTCTCTGGTTCAGCATCAGTATTGAAACATGTTCTTGTTTAAACACTGGTAGACAAACTGACTGGATACCATAGTGTATGTATGTATGTATGTATGTATGTATGTATGTATGTATGTATGTATGTATGTATGTATGTATATGTATAGTGGCGGACTGGGTCTCAAAATATTGGTTGCCAGGAGATGAAGGGGGCCCACCTACATATACAATGCTATCATTTAATTTTTATAATGAGTAAATAACATTTTCGAAAAGTACATAAGTGGAAACAAAACAGTGCAATCAAAATTTTGCGGAAAAATAACTTACCTTCTCCAATAAAAAACATTATGTATTTTGCGAAATCCAGAGTCTTTCAATAATGACCAGAAGTCGACCCTAAATATTACTAATAGCTCTAGGAAAGCCATGAACAACGCCACATCTTTTTAACTTTGATTTTGAAAGTAGGTTTATAATCATTAATTTTCATTATACTTTTGTAACTGTCTCGGTGGCATAGTTGGAGAAATCATAGACGATGGTGATCCTGGTCGAGAGTAGGGTTCCCGGTAAACCTTTTCAGTTTTTTCTATTGGTTGTAAAATAAAAACTGAAAAAGGTTACATGTACCTCTTGACCAGGATTGAACCGAAGGCCAGAATCTCCACCGTCTCTAGTACCTACTACAGAGACAACTACGAAAAACCTAGGAAAATTCATACTTATAAACCTACTTTCAAAATTTTCAAAACAAAGTGTTGTGTTGTCGTTCATGTCTTTCTTAATGTTATTGCTCCTACTTAAGGTCGACTTCTAAATCATTTGGGTGTTCCATAAACTACATCCTCGTTTTGTTTCACATCTATTTAAACTATATTTTAACCTATAATCCATGTTTTATTTCTGTTCCACCTCATTTCTCCCCCTCCTCCCCCCTCTCTCTCTTTCTTTCTTTCTGTGATATTTGAATCTACTATGATTTGGGCTTACCTTCTTCCTATATATATGTTTTTGCATGTCAAATTCAACTTACAACGATTGGCATTATATATATATACAGTGGTAGACTAGGTCTAAAAATATTGGTTGCCAGATGAAGGGGGCCCACCTACATATAGAATGCTATCATTTAATTTTTATCATGAATAAATAACATTTTCAAGTGGAAACAAAAAGTGCAATCAAATTTTTGCGGGAAAATATCTTACCTTCTCCAATAAAAATATATATAAAATAAATATATGAAACAATCACAGGGAATAATTTGTAAAGTGTGTAAGCACACACAACTAGGTAGGTAACTAATGAAAGTTTAACTCGAACTTCAACCTTCTAAAATGATTAATCTTCCTTGTATATATTTCATTAAAGAAATATATTTCGGTAAATCACAGTAGTCAAATCATGGATTTTCAACAAGGGAGAAGATTTAACTATCTGTGTTTACAGAGCAAATGCAAATCTGCGAGTGACTCGTAGCATGTGGTACATTTTATTTTAAATACACACATCGTACCAGCGTCATCCCAGTGGCGTGAATAGGATTATCGACAGCTAGAAATAGCAGCCGAGTCCTTTCAATTGAGTTAGCTCTACAATTAAATTAAGGATGTCATGCGCCATATCCACTGTAGAATATGCTCAAAGATTCCAATGAATAGATCCGAGCATTTTATATCAACTAGAAATTGATTGACATATATATATATATCTAAAATATATATATGAAACAATCACAGGGAATAATTTGTAAAGTGTGTAAGCACACACAGCTAGGTAGGTAACTAATTAAAGTTTAACTAGAACTTCAAATATCTTTTAAAAATATTAATCTTCCTTGTCCTACACGAGTGAAAGTATAAGGAAAAAAGATGAAATCGAAAATGCAGCTGGAGTCTTTTTTTTTTTTAAATATATTTATTTGGTTCCTTTACCGGTTTCGCAGTTCTTGTGCTTTTCAAAAGTAGAATTGACATGGAGGGTTTGTGGTTTTTCACACCACCTTCACTACTAATTGATTTGACAGATGTCTTTAACCCATTGATACCAAATATTATTTGGTCAGTAGTTCGTGTGTAAGTATATATATGTGTGTGTGTGTGTGTGTGTGTGTGTGTGTGTGTGTGTGTGTGTGTGTGTGTGTGTGTGTGTGTGTGTGTGTGTGTGTGTGTGTGTGTGTGTGTGTGTGTGTGTGTGTGTCTATATATATGTATGTTTGCATGAATGAATACACTAAGATTTAGATTTAGCAGAAAGTACAACCACTGATTCCATCTATTTGCACTATCGTATACTTTGGTTTCTAGTAATTCCCTGGGGAATTGGTTGACCAAATGCTTTACTTAGTTGTTTTATTTATTTTTTTAAAAAATGTATTCTTTCTCTTAGATTTCAGGTATTTTTTGAAAGCAAAGCATTGGCCCCTAAAATACTACAGTGGGCCCTGCAATGTTACTGTGGGCTCTCGCAATGCTACCGTGGGACCCCTGGCGCCCACTTGACATTGGGCAACCTGGCAACCTGGCCAGTCCGCCACTGTATATGTATGTATGTACGTGTGTGTGTGTGTGTGTGTGTGTGTGCGTGTGTGTGTGTGTGTGTGTGTGTGTGTGTGTGTGTGTGTGTGTGTGTGTGTGTGTGTGTGTGTGTGTGTGTGTGTGCGTGTGTGTGTGTGTGCGTGCGTGCGCGCGCGCATGTGTGCACATATATATACATGTAACAACACCAACCAGTCAATGGGTGGTTGTCACGTTCTTTCAATCACTCGTTCTGCCTCTCTAATGTGTAGGGCCATGGGTGGATGTTACCTCGTGGTACTAGCCTATAGATCGACAGGTTTCAGCACACACTTTACTAGCACATGTTCAAATAACGCGATAGTAGCATCTCATACACATTGCTCAATACAAACAGCTTTATCAGGTAGCAAGTTAAGAAATATGCTGCCAGACATAAACCACTCATTGTAACAATAAACAGACGCAACTCGCCTGGGACGCACATGTATCCGGCTTCGACTCCCTGTCCTAAAGTATTTCCTCATCAGGTCGAGCTTGCTCGGCTTTCTACGACACGCTGCCTCCATCCATCTCTGTCTCTCATAGCGTTTGCCAGTTCTTCCGCAGTGCATCCAGTATCGTCCTCAAGTTGCTTGACGTATGTCTCCTTGGGACGACCAGCGTTTCTTGCTCCATGAGATGGACTCCACAACAACACATCACCTGATATTTCTTCCTTGCTGCGCCAACAGTGGCCAGCAAATCTGAGTCTCTGTCCACGTATTGACCTGCTGATAGGTGGTATATTGCCATAGAGATCCTTATTTGTTGGGTGTTCCATCCAAGACACGTTTAAAGCAGCGCGGAGCATACGTGTGTATGCCCCGTCTAGCTTTTTCTCCAGTTTCGACGTTAACGTCCAAGTGATAGAGCCATGAACAAGCACAGACTCCACAGCAGCTCTGAAGAAATTCCTTTTCAGTTTGGCCAGCAGGTTTGATTTCCATATCTTTTCCATTGCATTCAATGCTCCCCAGGTTTTTCCCAGTCTGATGTTAACATCATATTCTGTGGAGGCGATATAGCTACCCAGGTATTTGAAGTCGTCAACTTGCTTAATTATATCGCCGTTTAGACTTCGCATACCAACTGAGGAGTCTTGGTTCAGGCAAATATATTCTGTTTTGCCTGCGTTGACATAGAGTCCGATTTCCTTTGCAACTGATTCGATGCTGTGAAGTAGTGATGTTGCATCCTTAAGGTAGTCAGCGAGGACCGCTAAATCTCCGCATAGTCAGCATCGGTTTTTTTCTGAGCTGCATGGCGTCTACACGTTCGCTTTGTGAGAGTGAAACCAAGCTCTAAGTTTTCGTCCAGGGCTTTTCTCAATACATAGTCGAGGCAGATGATAAAAATATATGGTGCAAGAGTACTCCTGCAATGATGTCAAAGAGTACTCCTGTCAAAGAAGTTGGTATCTCCATCAGGTGAGCGCACCATTGCGCGGGTGTTTTTATATAACATCATGATGGCATTTACTGTTTCCATTGGCAAGCCGTAGGCTAGAAGTATCTCTCTCATCCTCCCACGGTGGATGGAATCGAATGCTTTTGAAAAGTCAATAAACAGGAGAGTTGCTGGGAGGTTTTGGGCTTTTACGCCTGCCAAGATACGCCGAATTGTAAGTATTTGCCCTGATGTTGATCTGTTGGTGCGGAAGCCATTTTGGTTTTTTCTCAGCAAGGGGTCAATAACAGGTATGTCAAACAGCATGATATTGTATATCTTTGCGGCAATTGCCATTAGTGTTATGCCACAGTAGTTTTTAGCAATTCCAAGATCGCCCTTTTTGGGAAAAGGGAGTATACATCCCTCAGTCCATTTGTCTATGGGGTATTGATTATAGACACCATTACACAACTCTAGTAGGATTGAGTGAAATTCAGGAACCTTCCACACTTCAGCTGGGATCTCGTGGAGTCCGACGCTTTTCCGTTACCAATACTTTTTACTGCCTTCTGTAGTTCCTCCATAGTGAAAGGACCTTTCTGTATTTGGTGTTCCTCTGTAAAAACGGGTATTATTTCTTCTTCGATGATCTGTGGTGCTTTGCCAAGTAGGTTCTGAAAATGTTGTTGCCACAGTTTTAAACGTTCGTCTTGGCTGGAGGCTTTCAGTTTGGCTCTGTCACTACTTTTTCTGCCACTAATTTCATTGACAGTTTTCCAGGCTTCAGCAGACTTCTTATTGCTGACAGTACTCGAGATATGATTGATCTTTCTCTGCATCTATTCGGCTTGCTCAATTTCATACTCACTTTTCAGTGCTGTACAAGCAACACTGAAGTTACTAATGTTTTCTGGAGATCGTTTTTGGCGTATCCTCTATGTTTCCCAGGGTTTTCGTTTTTTAACCTTGGGTTTTAAAGGGATGGTGTCGGCCGCTGCCTCTTTGAATGCCATTTGAAAGTGGTTAAATGTAGAATTTGACGATTTTGCAGGCGCAGAGTCTTGTAGGGCAGCAAATCGGTTGCTCAGTTGGGTTACAAAGGTTTTGTAAGTCTTAGGATTGGTATTCAGAACTGCCCAGTTGTAAGGAGTAGCACTTGCAGATTGCTTTTTATCTACTCGGAGACCTAATCATATCTTGGCCGAGACAATGCGATGTTCCGAGTCAACACTAACAAACGAGTCATATGCTTTGCAGTTTTTTGCGCTGTTCTTCCATTTTCGATTGATTATGATATAATCCAGTTGTCTTGTCGCCATTTGGAGATTTGTGTGTCCACCGCTGGCCTGGTCTTTTTTGGAATATGGCGTTGAGACATCGTAAATGGTTCTCACAAGTAATCTTTTAGCATACAACCGTTTCTATTGGTTTGTGAGTGGTATAAGAATTTGAATCCATCAAGCTGTCCAAGACGCGCGTTGAAGTCTCCGCCAATGATGAGAACATTATATTTCGGGATTTGTCTAGTGAGTGATGTTAGTTCCATGTAGAACCTCTCTACTTCGGCGATGTCACATGCATTTGTTGGTTTTAGGATTCCCGTTAAACGTAGCTATCATTATCCTTGATGTTATCATTTCAACACTCGCAAGTGCATCATAGGCTCGCGGGCTGAAAAGCATTCCAACTCCACCATTTGCTGCATTCATGTTGTTTTTCTAAGCTCAGCAGGTTAGCAGCCTCCAATTGCCAAATATTTGCTCCTTTGTTACAAGCTCTTCATGTATGAACTGGTGCTCCTGAAGACAGATAACATCGTGGTTGGTCGCTCCTGCTGAAGCAATCAGTTCAGGGATTTTATGGTCTTTCTGGAGTGTTTGAACATTGAGTGTACCAGCAAAGATGTCTTTCTTTCCGTGTACAAGTCGGGTTGATTGTTTTCTCCGTGTATGTTTCCCAGTATCTGATTTTTCGACTGCAATCTGGGAATCCGTTGCAGAACGCGCTCCTTGTTTAACCGCGCGACGAGCGCTGCGGGATGAACATCGAAGGATTTGTGTCATATTTAGCTTTCAATAGCTGGATATACACTTGCGGTCGCTACTCCATACAAGTGAAAGCAGTACTCTGTATTAGAGCGGTTGTGCCTCACCGAAACATCCAACAATAGTTGATATGATCGCCTTGCCACTAGTAGTATGAACCAAATTCACATTTACTTGATCATTGCCTTATCTACTGATACTACATCCTGCTTACCAATGTCGTCGTTTAACCCAGTCAGGATTGGTTTGACAGATTGCCTATCAAGGCCAAAGAGCTCTGTCCACCCCAGCTTTGAAATCAGAGGGGTCTCTCTCCTAGACAGATTGCCGACCAAGGCTACCGAATATATATATATATATATATATATATATATATATATATATATATATATATATATATATATATATATATATATATATATATATATATATATATATATATATATATATATATATATATATATATAAGTTATAAGAATCAAAGAACTGTTCAAGACATTTTTATGCTTATAACTGTTTCCTCCAAACCGAGGTTTGGATTCTTCGGAGCAATTTATTAATGAATGAACACTTATATGACCTCCTTTTCAACCCAAGAGACATACAGATACATATGCAAATATTGTTGCTTGGTGGGTCAACATCCATTACACCATTTAGTGTGGCAGTACACATTTAGAGATTACATTCATATTAAAAGATAAAATAAAAAATACAGGTTAAAACAGAACATGAAATTAATGCGATAGGATAGTCATAAGCGGTTATTGAGTGCAATAGTTACACGTGTGGCAAGCACGTGCGTCTTGTTTATATAATGCTATAGTGTGGCAGAGTGTTACGTGTAATAGAAGCACTTAAACGCTTTGCTACGCATTTCCAATATTTTTAATGCTTATATTATTTCTCCACGCACAGGCTATAACAATCATATAAAGAATTCATTACCAGTTCAACCCTCTTAACACTCTTGATCACCTGTTTAAGTGCTTCTATTACATGTAACACTCTGCCACACTATAGCATTATATAAACAAGACGCACGTGCTTGCCACACGTGTAACTATTGCACTCAATAACCGCTTATGACTATCCAATCGCATTAATTTCATGTATTTTAACCTGTATTTTTTTTTTATCTTTTAATATGAATGTAATCTCTAAATGTGTACTGCCACACTAAATGCTGTAATGGATGTTGACCCACCAAGCAACAATATTTGCATATGTATCTGTATGTCTCTTGGGTTGAAAAGGAGGTCATATAAGTGTTCATTCATTAATAAATTGCTCCGAAGAATCCAAACCTCGGTTTGGAGGAAACAGTTGTAAGCATAAAAATGCTTTGAACAGTTCTTTGATTCTTATAACTTATATATAACTGCTCTGTAAATCACCTGATGTTATTACATTGAGCTATTTAACTTACTGGTAATAAGGTAGTAATATATTACTGCCTATCACTATTTAAGGTTTGTAAAAATATATATAACTACAAAAGGTTTTTGTATTTGCATAACCATAAATAGTATACTTAATATTATATATATATATATATATATATATATATATATATATATATATATATATATATATATATATACACACACTATATACACATTTACACAATTTTTGGATGGCCGTTGACTCTTATGAGTTCTTCCGCCCTTTGTCAGGTTTTGTTTTTGTCCTGCAGGATGTCCAAAATCACCCTCCTCACCAAGTAAACTTGATGGGGTTGCCGGTTTAGTCGCCGACGACCCGACCATGCGACAGGTTGTACTGGGTTACATGTTACCAGTAGCACTCGAGAGTGGCCTGACATGTATTTACCGGGGCATAATTGAAGAAGATTGAAGAAGAAGCAGACAAAAATAAAATCCTGGTCTGGACAGGTCTGCAACTCTTCTGTGTATTGCGGAGTATCAGAGGCGATTTCTGACTACCAGAACATCTAGAGTGACGCCCTACCGACAGGCTGCACTTTTTTCGGGAAGATGATGATGAGCGTCCATAACAGTTCATCAGATGAACATTGTGCATACACGTGTGTCATTGTGCACTTTCGTTTTGCACACTTGTAAGGTGTTTTTATATATATGAGTTCATGCATTCACTCATTACCCCAAAATACAATCACGAATACAAGCAGCCGAAATGGGATTCCTCCGAAGTGTCTTTGGAGTAACGCCACTCGATAAAGTGCGTAACTCGGAGATCAGAGAGTCACTTCAGGTAGAGCCGCTACTTCTCTGATACTATGGGCATGCGGTTAGAATGTCTCAGGAAAAAACAGATTTTACGGGCAAAACCAACTGGTAGGAGACCCAGGGGTAGAGCCCCGAGCAAGATAGTTGTATTACATCCATAAGTTGGCTTTGTCACGCTTTGTGATCCAATCGAATCAGTTGGAGACGGTTGCTTCTGACAGGACTCGCTGGAGGGAGTGTTTGCGGTCTCTGCCCCCTAGACCCTCTTAGGAATAAGTGGGCGAAGAAGCGTTTATGCATCATAATTGAGTACGCATATGTACACACACACGCACACACGCACGCTCACACACACACACACATTCACGCACACTAACACACACACACACTCACACACACACACACACACACACACACACACACACACACACACACACACACACACACACACACACACAAATCTTTAGTAATCTTAACTACATTTTTAATGGGTTTTTTTAAATCGTACATTCTGACAAGCTGACCGCTTATAAAACTATGCTTTATCTCTGCTATTGACAGATTCCTGTTTTATTCCTAGTATGGTAAGGTACTCCTATTAGATGAATGTGGGCGAATGAAGTCAAGGAATAAAAAAAAAATACTTTATTTAAAGCCTTATTCGTATAAGTCGGCTTTAAATGTCTGTCTGTCTTTAACTCTGCCTGTCTTTATCTCTGTCTGTCTTTATCTCTGCCTGTCTTTATCTCTGCCTGTCTTTATCTCTGTCTGTCTTTATCTCTGCCTGTCTTTAACTCTGCCTGTCTTTATCTCTGCCTGTCTTTATCTCTGCCTGTCTTTATCTCTGCCTGTCTTTATCTCTGCCTGTCTTTATCTCTTCCTGTCTTTATCTCTGTCTGTCTTTATCTCTGTCTGTCTTTATCTCTGTCTGTCTTTATCTCTGTCTGTCTTTATCTCTGCCTGTCTTTATCTCTGCCTGTCTTTATCTCTGCCTGTCTTTATCTCTGTCTGTCTTTATCTCTGTCTGTCTTTATCTCTGCCTGTCTTTATCTCTGTCTGTCTTTATCTCTGTCTGTCTTTATCTCTGTCTATCTTTATCTCTGTCTGTCTTTATCTCTGCCTGTCTTTATCTCTGTCTGTCTTTATCTCTGTCTGTCTTTATCTCTGCCTGTCTTTATCTCTGTCTGTCTTTATCTCTGTCTGTCTTTATCTCTGTCTGTCTTTATCTCTGCCTGTCTTTATCTCTGCCTGTCTTTATCTCTGTCTATCTTTATCTCTGTCTGTCTTTATCTCTGTCTGCTTTATCTCTGTCTGTCTTTATCTCTGCCTGTCTTTATCTCTGTCTGTCTTTATCTCTGTCTGTCTTTATCTCTGCCTGTCTTTATCTCTGTCTGTCTTTATCTCTGTCTGTCTTTATCTCTGCCTGTCTTTATCTCTGCCTGTCTTTATCTCTGTCTGTCTTTATCTCTGCCTGTCTTTATCTCTGTCTGTCCTTATCTCTGTCTGTCTTTATCTCTGTCTGTCTTTATCTCTGTCTGTCTTTATCTCTGCCTGTCTTTATCTCTGTCTGTCTTTATCTCTGCCTGTCTTTATCTCTGTCTGTCTTTATCTCTGTCTGTCTTTATCTCTGTCTGTCTTTATCTCTGCCTGTCTTTATCTCTGCCTGTCTTTATCTCTGCCTGTCTTTATCTCTTCCTGTCTTTATCTCTGTCTGTCTTTATCTCTGTCTGTCTTTATCTCTGTCTGTCTTTATCTCTGTCTGTCTTTATCTCTGCTTGTCTTTATCTCTGCCTGTCTTTATCTCTGCCTGTCTTTATCTCTGTCTGTCTTTATCTCTGTCTGTCTTTATCTCTGCCTGTCTTTATCTCTGTCTGTCTTTATCTCTGTCTGTCTTTATCTCTGTCTATCTTTATCTCTGTCTGTCTTTATCTCTGCCTGTCTTTATCTCTGTCTGTCTTTATCTCTGTCTGTCTTTATCTCTGCCTGTCTTTATCTCTGTCTGTCTTTATCTCTGTCTGTCTTTATCTCTGTCTGTCTTTATCTCTGCCTGTCTTTATCTCTGCCTGTCTTTATCTCTGTCTATCTTTATCTCTGTCTGTCTTTATCTCTGTCTGCTTTATCTCTGTCTGTCTTTATCTCTGCCTGTCTTTATCTCTGTCTGTCTTTATCTCTGTCTGTCTTTATCTCTGCCTGTCTTTATCTCTGTCTGTCATTATCTCTGTCTGTCTTTATCTCTGCCTGTCTTTATCTCTGCCTGTCTTTATCTCTGCCTGTCTTTATCTCTGCCTGTCTTTATCTCTGTCTATCTTTATCTTTGTCTGTCTTTATCTCTGTCTGCTTTATCTCTGTCTGTCTTTATCTCTGCCTGTCTTTATATCTGTCTGTCTTTATCTCTGTCTGTCTTTATCTCTGCCTGTCTTTATCTCTGTCTGTCTTTATCTCTGTCTGTCTTTATCTCTGCCTGTCTTTATCTCTGCCTGTCTTTATCTCTGTCTGTCCTTATCTCTGTCTGTCTTTATCTCTGTCTGTCTTTATCTCTGTCTGTCTTTATCGCTGCCTGTCTTTATCTCTGTCTGTCTTTATCTCTGCCTGTCTTTATCTCTGTCTGTCTTTATCTCTGTCTGTCTTTATCTCTGCCTGTCTTTATCTCTGCCTGTCTTTATCTCTGTCTGTCTTTATCTCTGTCTGTCTTTATCTCTGCCTGTCTTTATCTCTGTCTGTCTTTATCTCTGTCGGTCTTTATCTCTGCCTGTCTTTATCTCTGCCTGTCTTTATCTCTGTCTGTCTTTATCTCTGCCTGTCTTTATCTCTGTCTGTCTTTATCTCTGCCTGTCTTTATCTCTGTCTGTCTTTATCTCTGCCTGTCTTTATCTCTGTCTGTCTTTATCTCTGCCTGTCTTTATCTCTGTCTGTCTTTATCTCTGTCTGTCTTTATCTCTGCTTGTCTTTATCTCTGTCTGTCTTTATCTCTGCCTGTCTTTATCTCTGTCTGTCTTTATCTCTGTCTGTCTTTATCTCTGTCTGTCTTTATCTCTGCCTGTCTTTATCTCTGCCTGTCTTTATCTCTACCTCTCTTTATCTCTGCCTCTCTTTATCTCTGTCTGTCTTTATCTCTGTCTGTCTTTATCTCTGTCTGTCTTCATCTCTGTCTGTCTTTATCTCTGCCTGTCTTTATCTCTGCCTGTCTTTATCTCTGCCTGTCTTTATCTCTGTCTGTCTTTATCTCTGTCTGTCTTTATCTCTGCCTGTCTTTATCTCTGTCTGTCTTTATCTCTGCCTGTCTTTATCTCTGTCTGTCTTTATCTCTGCCTGTCTTTATCTCTGTCTGTCTTTATCTCTGTCTGTCTTTATCTCTGCCTGTCTTTATCTCTGCTTGTCTTTATCTCTGTCTGTCTTTATCTCTGCCTGTCTTTATCTCTGTCTGTCTTTATCTCTGTCTGTCTTTATCTCTGTCTGTCTTTATCTCTGTCTGTCTTTATCTCTGCCTGTCTTTATCTCTGTCTGTCTTTATCTGTGTCTGTCTTTATCTCTGTCTGTCTTTATCTCTGCCTGTCTTTATCTCTGCCTGTCTTTATCTCTGCCTGTCTTTATCTCTGCTTGTCTTTATCTCTGTCTGTCTTTATCTCTGCCTGTCTTCATCTCTGCCTGTCTTTATCTCTGCCTGTCTTTATCTCTGCCTGTCTTTATCTCTGCCTGTCTTTATCTCTGTCTGTCTTTATCTCTGTCTGTCTTTATCTGTGTCTGTCTTTATCTCTGTCTGTCTTTATCTCTGTCTGTCTTTATCTCAGTCTGTCTTTATCTCTGTCTGTCTTTATCTCTGCCTGTCTTCATCTCTGCCTGTCTTTATCTCTGCCTGTCTTTATCTCTGTCTGTCTTTATCTGTGTCTGTCTTTATCTCTGCCTGTCTTCATCTCTGTCTGTCTTTATCTGTGTCTGTCTTTATCTCTGTCTGTCTTTATTTCTGCCTATCTTTATCTCTGTCTGTCTTTATCTCTGCCTGTCTTTATCTCTGTCTGTCTTTATCTCTGTCTGTCTTTATCTCTGCCTGTCTTTATCTCTGCCTGTCTTTATCTCTGTCTGTCTTTATCTCTGCCTGTCTTTATCTCTGCCTGTCTTTATCTCTGTCTGTCTTTATCTCTGTCTGTCTTTATCTCTGTCTGTCTTTATTTCTGTCTGTCTTTATCTCTGTCTGTCTTTATCTCTGTGTGTCTTTATCTCTGTCTGTCTTTATCTCTGTCTGTCTTTATCTCTGTCTGTCTTTATCTCTGTCTGTCTTTATCTCTGCCTGTCTTTATCTCTGTCTGTCTTTATCTCTGTCTGTCTTTATCTCTGCCTGTCTTTATCTCTGCCTGTCTTTATCTCTGTCCGTCTTTATCTCTGCCTGTCTTTATCTCTGCCTGTCTTTATCTCTGTCTGTCTTTATCTCTGTCTGTCTTTATCTCTGTCTGTCTTTATCTCTGTCTGTCTTTATCTCTGTCTGTCTTTATCTCTGTCTGTCTTTATCTCTGTCTGTCTTTATCTCTGTCTTTATATCTGCCTGTCTTTATCTCTGTCTGTCTTTATCTCTGTCTGTCTTTATCTCTGCCTGTCTTTATCTCTGCCTGTCTTTATCTCTGTCTGTCTTTATCTCTGTCTGTCTTTATCTCTGCCTGTCTTTATCTCTGTCTGTCTTTATCTCTGCCTGTCTTTATCTCTGTCTGTCTTTATCTCTGTCTGTCTTTATCTCTGCCTGTCTTTATCTCTGCCTGTCTTTATCTCTGTCTGTCTTTATCTCTGCCTGTCTTTATCTCTGTCTGTCTTTATCTCTGTCTGTCTTTATCTCTGTCTGTCTTTATCTCTGTCTGTCTTTATCTCTGCCTGTCTTTATCTCTGTCTGTCTTTATCTGTGTCTGTCTTTATCTCTGTCTGTCTTTATCTCTGCCTGTCTTTATCTCTGCCTGTCTTTATCTCTGCCTGTCTTTATCTCTGCTTGTCTTTATCTCTGTCTGTCTTTATCTCTGCCTGTCTTCATCTCTGCCTGTCTTTATCTCTGCCTGTCTTTATCTCTGTCTGTCTTTATCTCTGCCTGTCTTTATCTCTGTCTGTCTTTATCTCTGTCTGTCTTTATCTCTGTCTGTCTTTATCTCTGTCTGTCTTTATCTCTGCCTGTCTTTATCTCTGTCTGTCTTTATCTCTGCCTATCTTTATCTCTGTCTGTCTGTATCTCTGCCTGTCTTTATCTCTGCCTGTCTTTATCTCTGTCTGTCTTTATCTCTGCCTGTCTTCATCTCTGTCTGTCTTTATCTGTGTCTGTCTTTATCTCTGTCTGTCTTTATTTCTGCCTATCTTTATCTCTGTCTGTCTTTATCTCTGCCTGTCTTTATCTCTGTCTGTCTTTATCTCTGTCTGTCTTTATCTCTGCCTGTCTTTATCTCTGCCTGTCTTTATCTCTGTCTGTCTTTATCTCTGTCTGTCTTTATCTCTGTCTGTCTTTATCTCTGTCTGTCTTTATTTCTGTCTGCCTTTATCTCTGTCTGTCTTTATCTCTGTGTGTCTTTATCTCTGTCTGTCTTTATCTCTGTCTGTCTTTATCTCTGTCTGTCTTTATCTCTGTCTGTCTTTATCTCTGCCTGTCTTTATCTCTGTCTGTCTTTATCTCTGTCTGTCTTTATCTCTGCCTGTCTTTATCTCTGCCTGTCTTTATCTCTGTCCGTCTTTATCTCTGCCTGTCTTTATCTCTGCCTGTCTTTATCTCTGTCTGTCTTTATCTCTGTCTGTCTTTATCTCTGTCTGTCTTTATCTCTGTCTGTCTTTATCTCTGTCTGTCTTTATCTCTGTCTGTCTTTATCTCTGTCTGTCTTTATCTCTGTCTTTATATCTGCCTGTCTTTATCTCTGTCTGTCTTTATCTCTGTCTGTCTTTATCTCTGCCTGTCTTTATCTCTGCCTGTCTTTATCTCTGTCTGTCTTTATCTGTGTCTGTCTTTATCTCTGTCTGTCTTTATCTGTGTCTGTCTTTATCTCTGTCTGTCTTTATCTCTGTCTTTATCTCTGCCTGTCTTTATCTCTGCCTGTCTTTATCTCTGCCTGTCTTTATCTCTGTCTGTCTTTATCTCTGTCTGTCTTTATCTGTGTCTGTCTTTATCTCTGCCTGTCTTTATCTCTGTCTGTCTTTATCTCTGCCTGTCTTTATCTCTGTCTGTCTTTATCTGTGTCTGTCTTTATCTCTGTCTGTCTTTATCTCTGCCTGTCTTTATCTCTGTCTGTCTTTATCTCTGCCTGTCTTTATCTCTGTCTGTCTTTATCTCTGCCTGTCTTCATCTCTGCCTGTCTTCATCTCTGCCTGTCTTTATCTCTGCCTGTCTTTATCTCTGTCTGTCTTTATCTCTGCCTGTCTTTATCTCTGCTTGTCTTTATCTGTGTCTGGCTTTATCTCTGTCTGTCTTTATCTCTGCCTGTCTTTATCTGTGTCTGGCTTTATCTCTGTCTGTCTTTATCTCTGTCTGTCTTTATCTCTGTCTGGCTTTATCTCTGCCTGTCTTTATCTCTGCCTGTCTTTATCTCTGTCTGTCTTTATCTCTGCCTGTCTTTATCTCTGCTTGTCTTTATCTGTGTCTGGCTTTATCTCTGTCTGTCTTTATCTCTGTCTGTCTTTATCTCTGTCTGTCTTTATCTCTGTCTGTCTTTATCTCTGTCTGTCTTTATCTCTGTTTGTCTTTATCTTTGCCTGTCTTTATCTCTGTCTGTCTTTATCTCTGCCTGTCTTTATCTCTGTCTGTCTTTATCTGTGTCTGTCTTTATCTCTGTCTGTCTTTATCTCTGCCTGTCTTTATCTGTGTCTGTCTTTATCTCTGCCTGTCTTTATCTCTGCCTGTCTTTATCTCTGCTTGTCTTTATCTCTGTCTGTCTTTATCTCTGTCTGTCTTTATCTCTGCCTGTCTTTATCTCTGCCTGTCTTTATCTCTGCCTGTCTTTATCTCTGTCTGTCTTTATCTCTGCCTGTCTTTATCTCTGCCTGTCTTTATCTCTGTCTGTCTTTATTTGTGTCTGTCTTTATCTCTGTCTGTCTTTATCTCTGCCTATCTTTATCTCTGTCTGTCTGTATCTCTGCCTGTCTTTATCTCTGCCTGTCTTTATCTCTGTCTGTCTTTATCTCTGCCTGTCTTCATCTCTGCCTGTCTTTATCTCTGCCTGTCTTTATCTCTGCCTGTCTTTATCTCTGCCTGTCTTTATCTCTGTCTGTCTTTATCTCTGCCTGTCTTTATCTCTGTCTGTCTTTATCTCTGCCTGTCTTTATCTGTGTCTGGCTTTATCTCTGTCTGTCTTTATCTCTGCCTGTCTTTATCTCTGCCTGTCTTTATCTCTGTCTGTCTTTATCTCTGCCTGTCTTCATCTCTGCCTGTCTTTATCTCTGCCTGTCTTTATCTCTGTCTGTCTTTATCTCTGCCTGTCTTTATCTCTGTCTGTCTTTATCTCTGCCTGTCTTTATCTCTGCCTGTCTTTATCTCTGTCTGTCTTTATTTGTGTCTGTCTTTATCTCTGTCTGTCTTTATCTCTGCCTATCTTTATCTCTGTCTGTCTGTATCTCTGCCTGTCTTTATCTCTGCCTGTCTTTATCTCTGTCTGTCTTTATCTCTGCCTGTCTTCATCTCTGCCTGTCTTTATCTCTGCCTGTCTTTATCTCTGCCTGTCTTTATCTCTGCCTGTCTTTATCTCTGTCTGTCTTTATCTCTGCCTGTCTTTATCTCTGTCTGTCTTTATCTCTGCCTGTCTTTATCTGTGTCTGGCTTTATCTCTGTCTGTCTTTATCTCTGCCTGTCTTTATCTCTGCCTGTCTTTATCTCTGTCTGTCTTTATCTCTGCCTGTCTTCATCTCTGTCTGTCTTTATCTCTGCCTGTCTTTATCTCTGTCTGTCTTTATCTCTGCCTGTCTTTATCTCTGCCTGTCTTTATCTCTGTCTGTCTTTATCTCTGCCTGTCTTTATCTCTGTCTGTCTTTATCTCTGTCTGTCTTTATCTCTGCCTGTCTTTATCTCTGTCTGTCTTTATCTCTGTCTGTCTTTATCTCTGTCTGTCTTTATCTCTGTCTGTCTTTATCTCTGTCTGTCTTTATCTCTGCCTGTCTTTATCTCTGTCTGTCTTTATCTCTGTCTGTCTTTATCTCTGTCTGTCTTTATCTCTGCCTGTCTTTATCTCTGTCTGTCTTTATCTCTGTCTGTCTTTATCTCTGCCTGTCTTTATCTCTGTCTGTCTTTATCTCTGTCTGTCTTTATCTCTGTCTGTCTTTATCTCTGTCTGTCTTTATCTCTGCCTGTCTTTATCTCTGTCTGTCTTTATCTCTGTCTGTCTTTATCTCTGTCTGTCTTTATCTCTGCCTGTCTTTATCTCTGTCTGTCTTTATCTCTGTCTGTCTTTATCTCTGCCTGTCTTTATCTCTGTCTGTCTTTATCTCTGTCTGTCTTTATCTCTGTCTGTCTTTATCTCTGTCTGTCTTTATCTCTGTCTGTCTTTATCTCTGTCTGTCTTTATCTCTGCCTGTCTTTATTTGTGTCTGTCTTTATCTCTGCCTGTCTTTATCTCTGTCTGTCTTTATCTCTGCCTGTCTTTATTTGTGTCTGTCTTTATCTCTGTCTGTCTTTATCTCTGCCTATCTTTATCTCTGTCTGTCTGTATCTCTGCCTGTCTTTATCTCTGCCTGTCTTTATCTCTGTCTGTCTTTATCTCTGCCTGTCTTTATCTCTGTCTGTCTTTATCTCTGCCTGTCTTTATCTCTGCCTGTCTTTATCTCTGTCTGTCTTTATCTCTGTCTGTCTTTATCTCTGCCTGTCTTCATCTCTGCCTGTCTTTATCTCTGCCTGTCTTTATCTCTGCCTGTCTTTATCTCTGCCTGTCTTTATCTCTGTCTGTCTTTATCTCTGCCTGTCTTTATCTCTGTCTGTCTTTATCTCTGCCTGTCTTTATCTGTGTCTGGCTTTATCTCTGTCTGTCTTTATCTCTGCCTGTCTTTATCTCTGCCTGTCTTTATCTCTGTCTGTCTTTATCTCTGCCTGTCTTCATCTCTGCCTGTCTTTATCTCTGCCTGTCTTTATCTCTGTCTGTCTTTATCTCTGCCTGTCTTTATCTCTGTCTGTCTTTATCTCTGCCTGTCTTTATCTCTGCCTGTCTTTATCTCTGTCTGTCTTTATTTGTGTCTGTCTTTATCTCTGTCTGTCTTTATCTCTGCCTATCTTTATCTCTGTCTGTCTGTATCTCTGCCTGTCTTTATCTCTGCCTGTCTTTATCTCTGTCTGTCTTTATCTCTGCCTGTCTTCATCTCTGCCTGTCTTTATCTCTGCCTGTCTTTATCTCTGCCTGTCTTTATCTCTGCCTGTCTTTATCTCTGTCTGTCTTTATCTCTGTCGGTCTTTATCTCTGCCTGTCTTTATCTCTGCCTGTCTTTATCTCTGTCTGTCTTTATCTCTGCCTGTCTTTATCTCTGTCTGTCTTTATCTCTGCCTGTCTTTATCTCTGTCTGTCTTTATCTCTGCCTGTCTTTATCTCTGTCTGTCTTTATCTCTGCCTGTCTTTATCTCTGTCTGTCTTTATCTCTGTCTGTCTTTATCTCTGCTTGTCTTTATCTCTGTCTGTCTTTATCTCTGCCTGTCTTTATCTCTGTCTGTCTTTATCTCTGTCTGTCTTTATCTCTGTCTGTCTTTATCTCTGCCTGTCTTTATCTCTGCCTGTCTTTATCTCTACCTCTCTTTATCTCTGCCTCTCTTTATCTCTGTCTGTCTTTATCTCTGTCTGTCTTTATCTCTGTCTGTCTTCATCTCTGTCTGTCTTTATCTCTGCCTGTCTTTATCTCTGCCTGTCTTTATCTCTGCCTGTCTTTATCTCTGTCTGTCTTTATCTCTGTCTGTCTTTATCTCTGCCTGTCTTTATCTCTGTCTGTCTTTATCTCTGCCTGTCTTTATCTCTGTCTGTCTTTATCTCTGCCTGTCTTTATCTCTGTCTGTCTTTATCTCTGTCTGTCTTTATCTCTGCCTGTCTTTATCTCTGCTTGTCTTTATCTCTGTCTGTCTTTATCTCTGCCTGTCTTTATCTCTGTCTGTCTTTATCTCTGTCTGTCTTTATCTCTGTCTGTCTTTATCTCTGTCTGTCTTTATCTCTGCCTGTCTTTATCTCTGTCTGTCTTTATCTGTGTCTGTCTTTATTTCTGTCTGTCTTTATCTCTGCCTGTCTTTATCTCTGCCTGTCTTTATCTCTGCCTGTCTTTATCTCTGCTTGTCTTTATCTCTGTCTGTCTTTATCTCTGCCTGTCTTCATCTCTGCCTGTCTTTATCTCTGCCTGTCTTTATCTCTGCCTGTCTTTATCTCTGCCTGTCTTTATCTCTGTCTGTCTTTATCTCTGTCTGTCTTTATCTGTGTCTGTCTTTATCTCTGTCTGTCTTTATCTCTGTCTGTCTTTATCTCAGTCTGTCTTTATCTCTGTCTGTCTTTATCTCTGCCTGTCTTCATCTCTGCCTGTCTTTATCTCTGCCTGTCTTTATCTCTGTCTGTCTTTATCTGTGTCTGTCTTTATCTCTGCCTGTCTTCATCTCTGTCTGTCTTTATCTGTGTCTGTCTTTATCTCTGTCTGTCTTTATTTCTGCCTATCTTTATCTCTGTCTGTCTTTATCTCTGCCTGTCTTTATCTCTGTCTGTCTTTATCTCTGTCTGTCTTTATCTCTGCCTGTCTTTATCTCTGCCTGTCTTTATCTCTGTCTGTCTTTATCTCTGCCTGTCTTTATCTCTGCCTGTCTTTATCTCTGTCTGTCTTTATCTCTGTCTGTCTTTATCTCTGTCTGTCTTTATTTCTGTCTGTCTTTATCTCTGTCTGTCTTTATCTCTGTGTGTCTTTATCTCTGTCTGTCTTTATCTCTGTCTGTCTTTATCTCTGTCTGTCTTTATCTCTGTCTGTCTTTATCTCTGCCTGTCTTTATCTCTGTCTGTCTTTATCTCTGTCTGTCTTTATCTCTGCCTGTCTTTATCTCTGCCTGTCTTTATCTCTGTCCGTCTTTATCTCTGCCTGTCTTTATCTCTGCCTGTCTTTATCTCTGTCTGTCTTTATCTCTGTCTGTCTTTATCTCTGTCTGTCTTTATCTCTGTCTGTCTTTATCTCTGTCTGTCTTTATCTCTGTCTGTCTTTATCTCTGTCTGTCTTTATCTCTGTCTTTATATCTGCCTGTCTTTATCTCTGTCTGTCTTTATCTCTGTCTGTCTTTATCTCTGCCTGTCTTTATCTCTGCCTGTCTTTATCTCTGTCTGTCTTTATCTCTGTCTGTCTTTATCTCTGCCTGTCTTTATCTCTGTCTGTCTTTACCTCTGCCTGTCTTTATCTCTGTCTGTCTTTATCTCTGCCTGTCTTTATCTCTGTCTGTCTTTATCTCTGTCTGTCTTTATCTCTGCCTGTCTTTATCTCTGCCTGTCTTTATCTCTGTCTGTCTTTATCTCTGCCTGTCTTTATCTCTGTCTGTCTTTATCTCTGTCTGTCTTTATCTCTGTCTGTCTTTATCTCTGTCTGTCTTTATCTCTGCCTGTCTTTATCTCTGTCTGTCTTTATCTGTGTCTGTCTTTATCTCTGTCTGTCTTTATCTCTGCCTGTCTTTATCTCTGCCTGTCTTTATCTCTGCCTGTCTTTATCTCTGCTTGTCTTTATCTCTGTCTGTCTTTATCTCTGCCTGTCTTCATCTCTGCCTGTCTTTATCTCTGCCTGTCTTTATCTCTGTCTGTCTTTATCTCTGCCTGTCTTTATCTCTGTCTGTCTTTATCTCTGTCTGTCTTTATCTCTGTCTGTCTTTATCTCTGTCTGTCTTTATCTCTGCCTGTCTTTATCTCTGTCTGTCTTTATCTCTGCCTATCTTTATCTCTGTCTGTCTGTATCTCTGCCTGTCTTTATCTCTGCCTGTCTTTATCTCTGTCTGTCTTTATCTCTGCCTGTCTTCATCTCTGTCTGTCTTTATCTGTGTCTGTCTTTATCTCTGTCTGTCTTTATTTCTGCCTATCTTTATCTCTGTCTGTCTTTATCTCTGCCTGTCTTTATCTCTGTCTGTCTTTATCTCTGTCTGTCTTTATCTCTGCCTGTCTTTATCTCTGCCTGTCTTTATCTCTGTCTGTCTTTATCTCTGTCTGTCTTTATCTCTGTCTGTCTTTATCTCTGTCTGTCTTTATTTCTGTCTGCCTTTATCTCTGTCTGTCTTTATCTCTGTGTGTCTTTATCTCTGTCTGTCTTTATCTCTGTCTGTCTTTATCTCTGTCTGTCTTTATCTCTGTCTGTCTTTATCTCTGCCTGTCTTTATCTCTGTCTGTCTTTATCTCTGTCTGTCTTTATCTCTGCCTGTCTTTATCTCTGCCTGTCTTTATCTCTGTCCGTCTTTATCTCTGCCTGTCTTTATCTCTGCCTGTCTTTATCTCTGTCTGTCTTTATCTCTGTCTGTCTTTATCTCTGTCTGTCTTTATCTCTGTCTGTCTTTATCTCTGTCTGTCTTTATCTCTGTCTGTCTTTATCTCTGTCTGTCTTTATCTCTGTCTTTATATCTGCCTGTCTTTATCTCTGTCTGTCTTTATCTCTGTCTGTCTTTATCTCTGCCTGTCTTTATCTCTGCCTGTCTTTATCTCTGTCTGTCTTTATCTGTGTCTGTCTTTATCTCTGTCTGTCTTTATCTGTGTCTGTCTTTATCTCTGTCTGTCTTTATCTCTGTCTTTATCTCTGCCTGTCTTTATCTCTGCCTGTCTTTATCTCTGCCTGTCTTTATCTCTGTCTGTCTTTATCTCTGTCTGTCTTTATCTGTGTCTGTCTTTATCTCTGCCTGTCTTTATCTCTGTCTGTCTTTATCTCTGCCTGTCTTTATCTCTGTCTGTCTTTATCTGTGTCTGTCTTTATCTCTGTCTGTCTTTATCTCTGCCTGTCTTTATCTCTGTCTGTCTTTATCTCTGCCTGTCTTTATCTCTGTCTGTCTTTATCTCTGCCTGTCTTCATCTCTGCCTGTCTTCATCTCTGCCTGTCTTTATCTCTGCCTGTCTTTATCTCTGTCTGTCTTTATCTCTGCCTGTCTTTATCTCTGCTTGTCTTTATCTGTGTCTGGCTTTATCTCTGTCTGTCTTTATCTCTGCCTGTCTTTATCTGTGTCTGGCTTTATCTCTGTCTGTCTTTATCTCTGTCTGTCTTTATCTCTGTCTGGCTTTATCTCTGCCTGTCTTTATCTCTGCCTGTCTTTATCTCTGTCTGTCTTTATCTCTGCCTGTCTTTATCTCTGCTTGTCTTTATCTGTGTCTGGCTTTATCTCTGTCTGTCTTTATCTCTGTCTGTCTTTATCTCTGTCTGTCTTTATCTCTGTCTGTCTTTATCTCTGTCTGTCTTTATCTCTGTTTGTCTTTATCTTTGCCTGTCTTTATCTCTGTCTGTCTTTATCTCTGCCTGTCTTTATCTCTGTCTGTCTTTATCTGTGTCTGTCTTTATCTCTGTCTGTCTTTATCTCTGCCTGTCTTTATCTGTGTCTGTCTTTATCTCTGCCTGTCTTTATCTCTGCCTGTCTTTATCTCTGCTTGTCTTTATCTCTGTCTGTCTTTATCTCTGTCTGTCTTTATCTCTGCCTGTCTTTATCTCTGCCTGTCTTTATCTCTGCCTGTCTTTATCTCTGTCTGTCTTTATCTCTGCCTGTCTTTATCTCTGCCTGTCTTTATCTCTGTCTGTCTTTATTTGTGTCTGTCTTTATCTCTGTCTGTCTTTATCTCTGCCTATCTTTATCTCTGTCTGTCTGTATCTCTGCCTGTCTTTATCTCTGCCTGTCTTTATCTCTGTCTGTCTTTATCTCTGCCTGTCTTCATCTCTGCCTGTCTTTATCTCTGCCTGTCTTTATCTCTGCCTGTCTTTATCTCTGCCTGTCTTTATCTCTGTCTGTCTTTATCTCTGCCTGTCTTTATCTCTGTCTGTCTTTATCTCTGCCTGTCTTTATCTGTGTCTGGCTTTATCTCTGTCTGTCTTTATCTCTGCCTGTCTTTATCTCTGCCTGTCTTTATCTCTGTCTGTCTTTATCTCTGCCTGTCTTCATCTCTGCCTGTCTTTATCTCTGCCTGTCTTTATCTCTGTCTGTCTTTATCTCTGCCTGTCTTTATCTCTGTCTGTCTTTATCTCTGCCTGTCTTTATCTCTGCCTGTCTTTATCTCTGTCTGTCTTTATTTGTGTCTGTCTTTATCTCTGTCTGTCTTTATCTCTGCCTATCTTTATCTCTGTCTGTCTGTATCTCTGCCTGTCTTTATCTCTGCCTGTCTTTATCTCTGTCTGTCTTTATCTCTGCCTGTCTTCATCTCTGCCTGTCTTTATCTCTGCCTGTCTTTATCTCTGCCTGTCTTTATCTCTGCCTGTCTTTATCTCTGTCTGTCTTTATCTCTGCCTGTCTTTATCTCTGTCTGTCTTTATCTCTGCCTGTCTTTATCTGTGTCTGGCTTTATCTCTGTCTGTCTTTATCTCTGCCTGTCTTTATCTCTGCCTGTCTTTATCTCTGTCTGTCTTTATCTCTGCCTGTCTTCATCTCTGTCTGTCTTTATCTCTGCCTGTCTTTATCTCTGTCTGTCTTTATCTCTGCCTGTCTTTATCTCTGCCTGTCTTTATCTCTGTCTGTCTTTATCTCTGCCTGTCTTTATCTCTGTCTGTCTTTATCTCTGTCTGTCTTTATCTCTGCCTGTCTTTATCTCTGTCTGTCTTTATCTCTGTCTGTCTTTATCTCTGTCTGTCTTTATCTCTGTCTGTCTTTATCTCTGTCTGTCTTTATCTCTGCCTGTCTTTATCTCTGTCTGTCTTTATCTCTGTCTGTCTTTATCTCTGTCTGTCTTTATCTCTGCCTGTCTTTATCTCTGTCTGTCTTTATCTCTGTCTGTCTTTATCTCTGCCTGTCTTTATCTCTGTCTGTCTTTATCTCTGTCTGTCTTTATCTCTGTCTGTCTTTATCTCTGTCTGTCTTTATCTCTGCCTGTCTTTATCTCTGTCTGTCTTTATCTCTGTCTGTCTTTATCTCTGTCTGTCTTTATCTCTGCCTGTCTTTATCTCTGTCTGTCTTTATCTCTGTCTGTCTTTATCTCTGCCTGTCTTTATCTCTGTCTGTCTTTATCTCTGTCTGTCTTTATCTCTGTCTGTCTTTATCTCTGTCTGTCTTTATCTCTGTCTGTCTTTATCTCTGTCTGTCTTTATCTCTGCCTGTCTTTATTTGTGTCTGTCTTTATCTCTGCCTGTCTTTATCTCTGTCTGTCTTTATCTCTGCCTGTCTTTATTTGTGTCTGTCTTTATCTCTGTCTGTCTTTATCTCTGCCTATCTTTATCTCTGTCTGTCTGTATCTCTGCCTGTCTTTATCTCTGCCTGTCTTTATCTCTGTCTGTCTTTATCTCTGCCTGTCTTTATCTCTGTCTGTCTTTATCTCTGCCTGTCTTTATCTCTGCCTGTCTTTATCTCTGTCTGTCTTTATCTCTGTCTGTCTTTATCTCTGCCTGTCTTCATCTCTGCCTGTCTTTATCTCTGCCTGTCTTTATCTCTGCCTGTCTTTATCTCTGCCTGTCTTTATCTCTGTCTGTCTTTATCTCTGCCTGTCTTTATCTCTGTCTGTCTTTATCTCTGCCTGTCTTTATCTGTGTCTGGCTTTATCTCTGTCTGTCTTTATCTCTGCCTGTCTTTATCTCTGCCTGTCTTTATCTCTGTCTGTCTTTATCTCTGCCTGTCTTCATCTCTGCCTGTCTTTATCTCTGCCTGTCTTTATCTCTGTCTGTCTTTATCTCTGCCTGTCTTTATCTCTGTCTGTCTTTATCTCTGCCTGTCTTTATCTCTGCCTGTCTTTATCTCTGTCTGTCTTTATTTGTGTCTGTCTTTATCTCTGTCTGTCTTTATCTCTGCCTATCTTTATCTCTGTCTGTCTGTATCTCTGCCTGTCTTTATCTCTGCCTGTCTTTATCTCTGTCTGTCTTTATCTCTGCCTGTCTTCATCTCTGCCTGTCTTTATCTCTGCCTGTCTTTATCTCTGCCTGTCTTTATCTCTGCCTGTCTTTATCTCTGTCTGTCTTTATCTCTGCCTGTCTTTATCTCTGTCTGTCTTTATCTCTGCCTGTCTTTATCTGTGTCTGGCTTTATCTCTGTCTGTCTTTATCTCTGCCTGTCTTTATCTCTGCCTGTCTTTATCTCTGTCTGTCTTTATCTCTGCCTGTCTTCATCTCTGCCTGTCTTTATCTCTGCCTGTCTTTATCTCTGTCTGTCTTTATCTCTGCCTGTCTTTATCTCTGTCTGTCTTTATCTCTGCCTGTCTTTATCTCTGTCTGTCTTTATCTCTGCCTGTCTTCATCTCTGCCTGTCTTTATCTCTGCCTGTCTTTATCTCTGTCTGTCTTTATCTCTGTCTGTCTTTATCTCTGCCTGTCTTCATCTCTGCCTGTCTTTATCTCTGCCTGTCTTTATCTCTGTCTGTCTTTATCTCTGCCTGTCTTTATCTCTGCCTGTCTTTATCTCTGCCTGTCTTTATCTCTGTCTGTCTTTATCTCTGCCTGTCTTTATCTCTGTCTGTCTTTATCTCTGTCTGTCTTTATCTCTGCCTGTCTTCATCTCTGCCTGTCTTTATCTCTGTCTGTCTTTATCTCTGCCTGTCTTTATCTCTGTCTGTCTTTATCTCTGCCTGTCTTTATCTCTGTCTGTCTTTATCTCTGTCTGTCTTTATCTCTGCCTGTCTTCATCTCTGCCTGTCTTTATCTCTGTCTGTCTTTATCTCTGCCTGTCTTTATCTGTGTCTGGCTTTATCTCTGTCTGTCTTTATCTCTGCCTGTCTTTATCTCTGCCTGTCTTTATCTCTGCCTGTCTTTATCTCTGTCTGTCTTTATCTCTGTCTGTCTTTATCTCTGCCTGTCTTCATCTCTGCCTGTCTTTATCTCTGTCTGTCTTTATCTCTGCCTGTCTTCATCTCTGCCTGTCTTTATCTCTGCCTGTCTTTATCTCTGTCTGTCTTTATCTCTGCCTGTCTTTATCTCTGTCTGTCTTTATCTCTGCCTGTCTTTATCTCTGTCTGTCTTTATCTCTGTCTGTCTTTATCTCTGCCTGTCTTTATCTCTGCCTGTCTTTATCTCTGTCTGTCTTTATCTCTGCCTGTCTTTATCTCTGTCTGTCTTTATATCTGCCTGTCTTTATCTCTGTCTGTCTTTATCTCTGTCTGTCTTTATCTCTGCCTGTCTTTATCTCTGCCTGTCTTTATCTCTGTCTGTCTTTATCTGTGTCTGTCTTTATCTCTGTCTGTCTTTATCTGTGTCTGTCTTTATCTCTGTCTGTCTTTATCTCTGTCTTTATCTCTGCCTGTCTTTATCTCTGCCTGTCTTTATCTCTGCCTGTCTTTATCTCTGTCTGTCTTTATCTCTGCCTGTCTTTATCTCTGCCTGTCTTTATCTCTGTCTGTCTTTATCTCTGTCTGTCTTTATCTCTGTCTGTCTTTATTTCTGTCTGTCTTTATCTCTGTCTGTCTTTATCTCTGTGTGTCTTTATCTCTGTCTGTCTTTATCTCTGTCTGTCTTTATCTCTGTCTGTCTTTATCTCTGTCTGTCTTTATCTCTGCCTGTCTTTATCTCTGTCTGTCTTTATCTCTGTCTGTCTTTATCTCTGCCTGTCTTTATCTCTGCCTGTCTTTATCTCTGTCCGTCTTTATCTCTGCCTGTCTTTATCTCTGCCTGTCTTTATCTCTGTCTGTCTTTATCTCTGTCTGTCTTTATCTCTGTCTGTCTTTATCTCTGTCTGTCTTTATCTCTGTCTGTCTTTATCTCTGTCTGTCTTTATCTCTGTCTGTCTTTATCTCTGTCTTTATATCTGCCTGTCTTTATCTCTGTCTGTCTTTATCTCTGTCTGTCTTTATCTCTGCCTGTCTTTATCTCTGCCTGTCTTTATCTCTGTCTGTCTTTATCTCTGTCTGTCTTTATCTCTGCCTGTCTTTATCTCTGTCTGTCTTTATCTCTGCCTGTCTTTATCTCTGTCTGTCTTTATCTCTGTCTGTCTTTATCTCTGCCTGTCTTTATCTCTGCCTGTCTTTATCTCTGTCTGTCTTTATCTCTGCCTGTCTTTATCTCTGTCTGTCTTTATCTCTGTCTGTCTTTATCTCTGTCTGTCTTTATCTCTGTCTGTCTTTATCTCTGCCTGTCTTTATCTCTGTCTGTCTTTATCTGTGTCTGTCTTTATCTCTGTCTGTCTTTATCTCTGCCTGTCTTTATCTCTGCCTGTCTTTATCTCTGCCTGTCTTTATCTCTGCTTGTCTTTATCTCTGTCTGTCTTTATCTCTGCCTGTCTTCATCTCTGCCTGTCTTTATCTCTGCCTGTCTTTATCTCTGTCTGTCTTTATCTCTGCCTGTCTTTATCTCTGTCTGTCTTTATCTCTGTCTGTCTTTATCTCTGTCTGTCTTTATCTCTGTCTGTCTTTATCTCTGCCTGTCTTTATCTCTGTCTGTCTTTATCTCTGCCTATCTTTATCTCTGTCTGTCTGTATCTCTGCCTGTCTTTATCTCTGCCTGTCTTTATCTCTGTCTGTCTTTATCTCTGCCTGTCTTCATCTCTGTCTGTCTTTATCTGTGTCTGTCTTTATCTCTGTCTGTCTTTATTTCTGCCTATCTTTATCTCTGTCTGTCTTTATCTCTGCCTGTCTTTATCTCTGTCTGTCTTTATCTCTGTCTGTCTTTATCTCTGCCTGTCTTTATCTCTGCCTGTCTTTATCTCTGTCTGTCTTTATCTCTGTCTGTCTTTATCTCTGTCTGTCTTTATCTCTGTCTGTCTTTATTTCTGTCTGCCTTTATCTCTGTCTGTCTTTATCTCTGTGTGTCTTTATCTCTGTCTGTCTTTATCTCTGTCTGTCTTTATCTCTGTCTGTCTTTATCTCTGTCTGTCTTTATCTCTGCCTGTCTTTATCTCTGTCTGTCTTTATCTCTGTCTGTCTTTATCTCTGCCTGTCTTTATCTCTGCCTGTCTTTATCTCTGTCCGTCTTTATCTCTGCCTGTCTTTATCTCTGCCTGTCTTTATCTCTGTCTGTCTTTATCTCTGTCTGTCTTTATCTCTGTCTGTCTTTATCTCTGTCTGTCTTTATCTCTGTCTGTCTTTATCTCTGTCTGTCTTTATCTCTGTCTGTCTTTATCTCTGTCTTTATATCTGCCTGTCTTTATCTCTGTCTGTCTTTATCTCTGTCTGTCTTTATCTCTGCCTGTCTTTATCTCTGCCTGTCTTTATCTCTGTCTGTCTTTATCTGTGTCTGTCTTTATCTCTGTCTGTCTTTATCTGTGTCTGTCTTTATCTCTGTCTGTCTTTATCTCTGTCTTTATCTCTGCCTGTCTTTATCTCTGCCTGTCTTTATCTCTGCCTGTCTTTATCTCTGTCTGTCTTTATCTCTGTCTGTCTTTATCTGTGTCTGTCTTTATCTCTGCCTGTCTTTATCTCTGTCTGTCTTTATCTCTGCCTGTCTTTATCTCTGTCTGTCTTTATCTGTGTCTGTCTTTATCTCTGTCTGTCTTTATCTCTGCCTGTCTTTATCTCTGTCTGTCTTTATCTCTGCCTGTCTTTATCTCTGTCTGTCTTTATCTCTGCCTGTCTTCATCTCTGCCTGTCTTCATCTCTGCCTGTCTTTATCTCTGCCTGTCTTTATCTCTGTCTGTCTTTATCTCTGCCTGTCTTTATCTCTGCTTGTCTTTATCTGTGTCTGGCTTTATCTCTGTCTGTCTTTATCTCTGCCTGTCTTTATCTGTGTCTGGCTTTATCTCTGTCTGTCTTTATCTCTGTCTGTCTTTATCTCTGTCTGGCTTTATCTCTGCCTGTCTTTATCTCTGCCTGTCTTTATCTCTGTCTGTCTTTATCTCTGCCTGTCTTTATCTCTGCTTGTCTTTATCTGTGTCTGGCTTTATCTCTGTCTGTCTTTATCTCTGTCTGTCTTTATCTCTGTCTGTCTTTATCTCTGTCTGTCTTTATCTCTGTCTGTCTTTATCTCTGTTTGTCTTTATCTTTGCCTGTCTTTATCTCTGTCTGTCTTTATCTCTGCCTGTCTTTATCTCTGTCTGTCTTTATCTGTGTCTGTCTTTATCTCTGTCTGTCTTTATCTCTGCCTGTCTTTATCTGTGTCTGTCTTTATCTCTGCCTGTCTTTATCTCTGCCTGTCTTTATCTCTGCTTGTCTTTATCTCTGTCTGTCTTTATCTCTGTCTGTCTTTATCTCTGCCTGTCTTTATCTCTGCCTGTCTTTATCTCTGCCTGTCTTTATCTCTGTCTGTCTTTATCTCTGCCTGTCTTTATCTCTGCCTGTCTTTATCTCTGTCTGTCTTTATTTGTGTCTGTCTTTATCTCTGTCTGTCTTTATCTCTGCCTATCTTTATCTCTGTCTGTCTGTATCTCTGCCTGTCTTTATCTCTGCCTGTCTTTATCTCTGTCTGTCTTTATCTCTGCCTGTCTTCATCTCTGCCTGTCTTTATCTCTGCCTGTCTTTATCTCTGCCTGTCTTTATCTCTGCCTGTCTTTATCTCTGTCTGTCTTTATCTCTGCCTGTCTTTATCTCTGTCTGTCTTTATCTCTGCCTGTCTTTATCTGTGTCTGGCTTTATCTCTGTCTGTCTTTATCTCTGCCTGTCTTTATCTCTGCCTGTCTTTATCTCTGTCTGTCTTTATCTCTGCCTGTCTTCATCTCTGCCTGTCTTTATCTCTGCCTGTCTTTATCTCTGTCTGTCTTTATCTCTGCCTGTCTTTATCTCTGTCTGTCTTTATCTCTGCCTGTCTTTATCTCTGCCTGTCTTTATCTCTGTCTGTCTTTATTTGTGTCTGTCTTTATCTCTGTCTGTCTTTATCTCTGCCTATCTTTATCTCTGTCTGTCTGTATCTCTGCCTGTCTTTATCTCTGCCTGTCTTTATCTCTGTCTGTCTTTATCTCTGCCTGTCTTCATCTCTGCCTGTCTTTATCTCTGCCTGTCTTTATCTCTGCCTGTCTTTATCTCTGCCTGTCTTTATCTCTGTCTGTCTTTATCTCTGCCTGTCTTTATCTCTGTCTGTCTTTATCTCTGCCTGTCTTTATCTGTGTCTGGCTTTATCTCTGTCTGTCTTTATCTCTGCCTGTCTTTATCTCTGCCTGTCTTTATCTCTGTCTGTCTTTATCTCTGCCTGTCTTCATCTCTGTCTGTCTTTATCTCTGCCTGTCTTTATCTCTGTCTGTCTTTATCTCTGCCTGTCTTTATCTCTGCCTGTCTTTATCTCTGTCTGTCTTTATCTCTGCCTGTCTTTATCTCTGTCTGTCTTTATCTCTGTCTGTCTTTATCTCTGCCTGTCTTTATCTCTGTCTGTCTTTATCTCTGTCTGTCTTTATCTCTGTCTGTCTTTATCTCTGTCTGTCTTTATCTCTGTCTGTCTTTATCTCTGCCTGTCTTTATCTCTGTCTGTCTTTATCTCTGTCTGTCTTTATCTCTGTCTGTCTTTATCTCTGCCTGTCTTTATCTCTGTCTGTCTTTATCTCTGTCTGTCTTTATCTCTGCCTGTCTTTATCTCTGTCTGTCTTTATCTCTGTCTGTCTTTATCTCTGTCTGTCTTTATCTCTGTCTGTCTTTATCTCTGCCTGTCTTTATCTCTGTCTGTCTTTATCTCTGTCTGTCTTTATCTCTGTCTGTCTTTATCTCTGCCTGTCTTTATCTCTGTCTGTCTTTATCTCTGTCTGTCTTTATCTCTGCCTGTCTTTATCTCTGTCTGTCTTTATCTCTGTCTGTCTTTATCTCTGTCTGTCTTTATCTCTGTCTGTCTTTATCTCTGTCTGTCTTTATCTCTGTCTGTCTTTATCTCTGCCTGTCTTTATTTGTGTCTGTCTTTATCTCTGCCTGTCTTTATCTCTGTCTGTCTTTATCTCTGCCTGTCTTTATTTGTGTCTGTCTTTATCTCTGTCTGTCTTTATCTCTGCCTATCTTTATCTCTGTCTGTCTGTATCTCTGCCTGTCTTTATCTCTGCCTGTCTTTATCTCTGTCTGTCTTTATCTCTGCCTGTCTTTATCTCTGTCTGTCTTTATCTCTGCCTGTCTTTATCTCTGCCTGTCTTTATCTCTGTCTGTCTTTATCTCTGTCTGTCTTTATCTCTGCCTGTCTTCATCTCTGCCTGTCTTTATCTCTGCCTGTCTTTATCTCTGCCTGTCTTTATCTCTGCCTGTCTTTATCTCTGTCTGTCTTTATCTCTGCCTGTCTTTATCTCTGTCTGTCTTTATCTCTGCCTGTCTTTATCTGTGTCTGGCTTTATCTCTGTCTGTCTTTATCTCTGCCTGTCTTTATCTCTGCCTGTCTTTATCTCTGTCTGTCTTTATCTCTGCCTGTCTTCATCTCTGCCTGTCTTTATCTCTGCCTGTCTTTATCTCTGTCTGTCTTTATCTCTGCCTGTCTTTATCTCTGTCTGTCTTTATCTCTGCCTGTCTTTATCTCTGCCTGTCTTTATCTCTGTCTGTCTTTATTTGTGTCTGTCTTTATCTCTGTCTGTCTTTATCTCTGCCTATCTTTATCTCTGTCTGTCTGTATCTCTGCCTGTCTTTATCTCTGCCTGTCTTTATCTCTGTCTGTCTTTATCTCTGCCTGTCTTCATCTCTGCCTGTCTTTATCTCTGCCTGTCTTTATCTCTGCCTGTCTTTATCTCTGCCTGTCTTTATCTCTGTCTGTCTTTATCTCTGTCGGTCTTTATCTCTGCCTGTCTTTATCTCTGCCTGTCTTTATCTCTGTCTGTCTTTATCTCTGCCTGTCTTTATCTCTGTCTGTCTTTATCTCTGCCTGTCTTTATCTCTGTCTGTCTTTATCTCTGCCTGTCTTTATCTCTGTCTGTCTTTATCTCTGCCTGTCTTTATCTCTGTCTGTCTTTATCTCTGTCTGTCTTTATCTCTGCTTGTCTTTATCTCTGTCTGTCTTTATCTCTGCCTGTCTTTATCTCTGTCTGTCTTTATCTCTGTCTGTCTTTATCTCTGTCTGTCTTTATCTCTGCCTGTCTTTATCTCTGCCTGTCTTTATCTCTACCTCTCTTTATCTCTGCCTCTCTTTATCTCTGTCTGTCTTTATCTCTGTCTGTCTTTATCTCTGTCTGTCTTCATCTCTGTCTGTCTTTATCTCTGCCTGTCTTTATCTCTGCCTGTCTTTATCTCTGCCTGTCTTTATCTCTGTCTGTCTTTATCTCTGTCTGTCTTTATCTCTGCCTGTCTTTATCTCTGTCTGTCTTTATCTCTGCCTGTCTTTATCTCTGTCTGTCTTTATCTCTGCCTGTCTTTATCTCTGTCTGTCTTTATCTCTGTCTGTCTTTATCTCTGCCTGTCTTTATCTCTGCTTGTCTTTATCTCTGTCTGTCTTTATCTCTGCCTGTCTTTATCTCTGTCTGTCTTTATCTCTGTCTGTCTTTATCTCTGTCTGTCTTTATCTCTGTCTGTCTTTATCTCTGCCTGTCTTTATCTCTGTCTGTCTTTATCTGTGTCTGTCTTTATTTCTGTCTGTCTTTATCTCTGCCTGTCTTTATCTCTGCCTGTCTTTATCTCTGCCTGTCTTTATCTCTGCTTGTCTTTATCTCTGTCTGTCTTTATCTCTGCCTGTCTTCATCTCTGCCTGTCTTTATCTCTGCCTGTCTTTATCTCTGCCTGTCTTTATCTCTGCCTGTCTTTATCTCTGTCTGTCTTTATCTCTGTCTGTCTTTATCTGTGTCTGTCTTTATCTCTGTCTGTCTTTATCTCTGTCTGTCTTTATCTCAGTCTGTCTTTATCTCTGTCTGTCTTTATCTCTGCCTGTCTTCATCTCTGCCTGTCTTTATCTCTGCCTGTCTTTATCTCTGTCTGTCTTTATCTGTGTCTGTCTTTATCTCTGCCTGTCTTCATCTCTGTCTGTCTTTATCTGTGTCTGTCTTTATCTCTGTCTGTCTTTATTTCTGCCTATCTTTATCTCTGTCTGTCTTTATCTCTGCCTGTCTTTATCTCTGTCTGTCTTTATCTCTGTCTGTCTTTATCTCTGCCTGTCTTTATCTCTGCCTGTCTTTATCTCTGTCTGTCTTTATCTCTGCCTGTCTTTATCTCTGCCTGTCTTTATCTCTGTCTGTCTTTATCTCTGTCTGTCTTTATCTCTGTCTGTCTTTATTTCTGTCTGTCTTTATCTCTGTCTGTCTTTATCTCTGTGTGTCTTTATCTCTGTCTGTCTTTATCTCTGTCTGTCTTTATCTCTGTCTGTCTTTATCTCTGTCTGTCTTTATCTCTGCCTGTCTTTATCTCTGTCTGTCTTTATCTCTGTCTGTCTTTATCTCTGCCTGTCTTTATCTCTGCCTGTCTTTATCTCTGTCCGTCTTTATCTCTGCCTGTCTTTATCTCTGCCTGTCTTTATCTCTGTCTGTCTTTATCTCTGTCTGTCTTTATCTCTGTCTGTCTTTATCTCTGTCTGTCTTTATCTCTGTCTGTCTTTATCTCTGTCTGTCTTTATCTCTGTCTGTCTTTATCTCTGTCTTTATATCTGCCTGTCTTTATCTCTGTCTGTCTTTATCTCTGTCTGTCTTTATCTCTGCCTGTCTTTATCTCTGCCTGTCTTTATCTCTGTCTGTCTTTATCTCTGTCTGTCTTTATCTCTGCCTGTCTTTATCTCTGTCTGTCTTTACCTCTGCCTGTCTTTATCTCTGTCTGTCTTTATCTCTGCCTGTCTTTATCTCTGTCTGTCTTTATCTCTGTCTGTCTTTATCTCTGCCTGTCTTTATCTCTGCCTGTCTTTATCTCTGTCTGTCTTTATCTCTGCCTGTCTTTATCTCTGTCTGTCTTTATCTCTGTCTGTCTTTATCTCTGTCTGTCTTTATCTCTGTCTGTCTTTATCTCTGCCTGTCTTTATCTCTGTCTGTCTTTATCTGTGTCTGTCTTTATCTCTGTCTGTCTTTATCTCTGCCTGTCTTTATCTCTGCCTGTCTTTATCTCTGCCTGTCTTTATCTCTGCTTGTCTTTATCTCTGTCTGTCTTTATCTCTGCCTGTCTTCATCTCTGCCTGTCTTTATCTCTGCCTGTCTTTATCTCTGTCTGTCTTTATCTCTGCCTGTCTTTATCTCTGTCTGTCTTTATCTCTGTCTGTCTTTATCTCTGTCTGTCTTTATCTCTGTCTGTCTTTATCTCTGCCTGTCTTTATCTCTGTCTGTCTTTATCTCTGCCTATCTTTATCTCTGTCTGTCTGTATCTCTGCCTGTCTTTATCTCTGCCTGTCTTTATCTCTGTCTGTCTTTATCTCTGCCTGTCTTCATCTCTGTCTGTCTTTATCTGTGTCTGTCTTTATCTCTGTCTGTCTTTATTTCTGCCTATCTTTATCTCTGTCTGTCTTTATCTCTGCCTGTCTTTATCTCTGTCTGTCTTTATCTCTGTCTGTCTTTATCTCTGCCTGTCTTTATCTCTGCCTGTCTTTATCTCTGTCTGTCTTTATCTCTGTCTGTCTTTATCTCTGTCTGTCTTTATCTCTGTCTGTCTTTATTTCTGTCTGCCTTTATCTCTGTCTGTCTTTATCTCTGTGTGTCTTTATCTCTGTCTGTCTTTATCTCTGTCTGTCTTTATCTCTGTCTGTCTTTATCTCTGTCTGTCTTTATCTCTGCCTGTCTTTATCTCTGTCTGTCTTTATCTCTGTCTGTCTTTATCTCTGCCTGTCTTTATCTCTGCCTGTCTTTATCTCTGTCCGTCTTTATCTCTGCCTGTCTTTATCTCTGCCTGTCTTTATCTCTGTCTGTCTTTATCTCTGTCTGTCTTTATCTCTGTCTGTCTTTATCTCTGTCTGTCTTTATCTCTGTCTGTCTTTATCTCTGTCTGTCTTTATCTCTGTCTGTCTTTATCTCTGTCTTTATATCTGCCTGTCTTTATCTCTGTCTGTCTTTATCTCTGTCTGTCTTTATCTCTGCCTGTCTTTATCTCTGCCTGTCTTTATCTCTGTCTGTCTTTATCTGTGTCTGTCTTTATCTCTGTCTGTCTTTATCTGTGTCTGTCTTTATCTCTGTCTGTCTTTATCTCTGTCTTTATCTCTGCCTGTCTTTATCTCTGCCTGTCTTTATCTCTGCCTGTCTTTATCTCTGTCTGTCTTTATCTCTGTCTGTCTTTATCTGTGTCTGTCTTTATCTCTGCCTGTCTTTATCTCTGTCTGTCTTTATCTCTGCCTGTCTTTATCTCTGTCTGTCTTTATCTGTGTCTGTCTTTATCTCTGTCTGTCTTTATCTCTGCCTGTCTTTATCTCTGTCTGTCTTTATCTCTGCCTGTCTTTATCTCTGTCTGTCTTTATCTCTGCCTGTCTTCATCTCTGCCTGTCTTCATCTCTGCCTGTCTTTATCTCTGCCTGTCTTTATCTCTGTCTGTCTTTATCTCTGCCTGTCTTTATCTCTGCTTGTCTTTATCTGTGTCTGGCTTTATCTCTGTCTGTCTTTATCTCTGCCTGTCTTTATCTGTGTCTGGCTTTATCTCTGTCTGTCTTTATCTCTGTCTGTCTTTATCTCTGTCTGGCTTTATCTCTGCCTGTCTTTATCTCTGCCTGTCTTTATCTCTGTCTGTCTTTATCTCTGCCTGTCTTTATCTCTGCTTGTCTTTATCTGTGTCTGGCTTTATCTCTGTCTGTCTTTATCTCTGTCTGTCTTTATCTCTGTCTGTCTTTATCTCTGTCTGTCTTTATCTCTGTCTGTCTTTATCTCTGTTTGTCTTTATCTTTGCCTGTCTTTATCTCTGTCTGTCTTTATCTCTGCCTGTCTTTATCTCTGTCTGTCTTTATCTGTGTCTGTCTTTATCTCTGTCTGTCTTTATCTCTGCCTGTCTTTATCTGTGTCTGTCTTTATCTCTGCCTGTCTTTATCTCTGCCTGTCTTTATCTCTGCTTGTCTTTATCTCTGTCTGTCTTTATCTCTGTCTGTCTTTATCTCTGCCTGTCTTTATCTCTGCCTGTCTTTATCTCTGCCTGTCTTTATCTCTGTCTGTCTTTATCTCTGCCTGTCTTTATCTCTGCCTGTCTTTATCTCTGTCTGTCTTTATTTGTGTCTGTCTTTATCTCTGTCTGTCTTTATCTCTGCCTATCTTTATCTCTGTCTGTCTGTATCTCTGCCTGTCTTTATCTCTGCCTGTCTTTATCTCTGTCTGTCTTTATCTCTGCCTGTCTTCATCTCTGCCTGTCTTTATCTCTGCCTGTCTTTATCTCTGCCTGTCTTTATCTCTGCCTGTCTTTATCTCTGTCTGTCTTTATCTCTGCCTGTCTTTATCTCTGTCTGTCTTTATCTCTGCCTGTCTTTATCTGTGTCTGGCTTTATCTCTGTCTGTCTTTATCTCTGCCTGTCTTTATCTCTGCCTGTCTTTATCTCTGTCTGTCTTTATCTCTGCCTGTCTTCATCTCTGCCTGTCTTTATCTCTGCCTGTCTTTATCTCTGTCTGTCTTTATCTCTGCCTGTCTTTATCTCTGTCTGTCTTTATCTCTGCCTGTCTTTATCTCTGCCTGTCTTTATCTCTGTCTGTCTTTATTTGTGTCTGTCTTTATCTCTGTCTGTCTTTATCTCTGCCTATCTTTATCTCTGTCTGTCTGTATCTCTGCCTGTCTTTATCTCTGCCTGTCTTTATCTCTGTCTGTCTTTATCTCTGCCTGTCTTCATCTCTGCCTGTCTTTATCTCTGCCTGTCTTTATCTCTGCCTGTCTTTATCTCTGCCTGTCTTTATCTCTGTCTGTCTTTATCTCTGCCTGTCTTTATCTCTGTCTGTCTTTATCTCTGCCTGTCTTTATCTGTGTCTGGCTTTATCTCTGTCTGTCTTTATCTCTGCCTGTCTTTATCTCTGCCTGTCTTTATCTCTGTCTGTCTTTATCTCTGCCTGTCTTCATCTCTGTCTGTCTTTATCTCTGCCTGTCTTTATCTCTGTCTGTCTTTATCTCTGCCTGTCTTTATCTCTGCCTGTCTTTATCTCTGTCTGTCTTTATCTCTGCCTGTCTTTATCTCTGTCTGTCTTTATCTCTGTCTGTCTTTATCTCTGCCTGTCTTTATCTCTGTCTGTCTTTATCTCTGTCTGTCTTTATCTCTGTCTGTCTTTATCTCTGTCTGTCTTTATCTCTGTCTGTCTTTATCTCTGCCTGTCTTTATCTCTGTCTGTCTTTATCTCTGTCTGTCTTTATCTCTGTCTGTCTTTATCTCTGCCTGTCTTTATCTCTGTCTGTCTTTATCTCTGTCTGTCTTTATCTCTGCCTGTCTTTATCTCTGTCTGTCTTTATCTCTGTCTGTCTTTATCTCTGTCTGTCTTTATCTCTGTCTGTCTTTATCTCTGCCTGTCTTTATCTCTGTCTGTCTTTATCTCTGTCTGTCTTTATCTCTGTCTGTCTTTATCTCTGCCTGTCTTTATCTCTGTCTGTCTTTATCTCTGTCTGTCTTTATCTCTGCCTGTCTTTATCTCTGTCTGTCTTTATCTCTGTCTGTCTTTATCTCTGTCTGTCTTTATCTCTGTCTGTCTTTATCTCTGTCTGTCTTTATCTCTGTCTGTCTTTATCTCTGCCTGTCTTTATTTGTGTCTGTCTTTATCTCTGCCTGTCTTTATCTCTGTCTGTCTTTATCTCTGCCTGTCTTTATTTGTGTCTGTCTTTATCTCTGTCTGTCTTTATCTCTGCCTATCTTTATCTCTGTCTGTCTGTATCTCTGCCTGTCTTTATCTCTGCCTGTCTTTATCTCTGTCTGTCTTTATCTCTGCCTGTCTTTATCTCTGTCTGTCTTTATCTCTGCCTGTCTTTATCTCTGCCTGTCTTTATCTCTGTCTGTCTTTATCTCTGTCTGTCTTTATCTCTGCCTGTCTTCATCTCTGCCTGTCTTTATCTCTGCCTGTCTTTATCTCTGCCTGTCTTTATCTCTGCCTGTCTTTATCTCTGTCTGTCTTTATCTCTGCCTGTCTTTATCTCTGTCTGTCTTTATCTCTGCCTGTCTTTATCTGTGTCTGGCTTTATCTCTGTCTGTCTTTATCTCTGCCTGTCTTTATCTCTGCCTGTCTTTATCTCTGTCTGTCTTTATCTCTGCCTGTCTTCATCTCTGCCTGTCTTTATCTCTGCCTGTCTTTATCTCTGTCTGTCTTTATCTCTGCCTGTCTTTATCTCTGTCTGTCTTTATCTCTGCCTGTCTTTATCTCTGCCTGTCTTTATCTCTGTCTGTCTTTATTTGTGTCTGTCTTTATCTCTGTCTGTCTTTATCTCTGCCTATCTTTATCTCTGTCTGTCTGTATCTCTGCCTGTCTTTATCTCTGCCTGTCTTTATCTCTGTCTGTCTTTATCTCTGCCTGTCTTCATCTCTGCCTGTCTTTATCTCTGCCTGTCTTTATCTCTGCCTGTCTTTATCTCTGCCTGTCTTTATCTCTGTCTGTCTTTATCTCTGCCTGTCTTTATCTCTGTCTGTCTTTATCTCTGCCTGTCTTTATCTGTGTCTGGCTTTATCTCTGTCTGTCTTTATCTCTGCCTGTCTTTATCTCTGCCTGTCTTTATCTCTGTCTGTCTTTATCTCTGCCTGTCTTCATCTCTGCCTGTCTTTATCTCTGCCTGTCTTTATCTCTGTCTGTCTTTATCTCTGCCTGTCTTTATCTCTGTCTGTCTTTATCTCTGCCTGTCTTTATCTCTGTCTGTCTTTATCTCTGCCTGTCTTCATCTCTGCCTGTCTTTATCTCTGCCTGTCTTTATCTCTGTCTGTCTTTATCTCTGTCTGTCTTTATCTCTGCCTGTCTTCATCTCTGCCTGTCTTTATCTCTGCCTGTCTTTATCTCTGTCTGTCTTTATCTCTGCCTGTCTTTATCTCTGCCTGTCTTTATCTCTGCCTGTCTTTATCTCTGTCTGTCTTTATCTCTGCCTGTCTTTATCTCTGTCTGTCTTTATCTCTGTCTGTCTTTATCTCTGCCTGTCTTCATCTCTGCCTGTCTTTATCTCTGTCTGTCTTTATCTCTGCCTGTCTTTATCTCTGTCTGTCTTTATCTCTGCCTGTCTTTATCTCTGTCTGTCTTTATCTCTGTCTGTCTTTATCTCTGCCTGTCTTCATCTCTGCCTGTCTTTATCTCTGTCTGTCTTTATCTCTGCCTGTCTTTATCTGTGTCTGGCTTTATCTCTGTCTGTCTTTATCTCTGCCTGTCTTTATCTCTGCCTGTCTTTATCTCTGCCTGTCTTTATCTCTGTCTGTCTTTATCTCTGTCTGTCTTTATCTCTGCCTGTCTTCATCTCTGCCTGTCTTTATCTCTGTCTGTCTTTATCTCTGCCTGTCTTCATCTCTGCCTGTCTTTATCTCTGCCTGTCTTTATCTCTGTCTGTCTTTATCTCTGCCTGTCTTTATCTCTGTCTGTCTTTATCTCTGCCTGTCTTTATCTCTGTCTGTCTTTATCTCTGTCTGTCTTTATCTCTGCCTGTCTTTATCTCTGCCTGTCTTTATCTCTGTCTGTCTTTATCTCTGCCTGTCTTTATCTCTGTCTGTCTTTATCTCTGCCTGTCTTTATCTCTGTCTGTCTTTATCTCTGCCTGTCTTTATCTCTGTCTGTCTTTATCTCTGCCTGTCTTTATCTCTGTCTGTCTTTATCTCTGTCTGTCTTTATCTCTGTCTGTCTTTATCTCTGTCTGTCTTTATCTCTGT
>OZ024740.1:353216354-353231354 GCA_964016885.1 Eledone cirrhosa
TACACTACCTCATTGAATGGAAAAGCCCTAATAAAATCTTTCAATCAAAAGTAATAGACTGGTCTCCTTTATCTTACTAAAAATATATACATGAGTCTCTCTCCCTCTCTCTCTCTCTCTCTCTCTCTCTCTCTCTCTCTCCTCTCTCTCGCTAAATCAGACTACACCTTGTTTTTGAAAAGAAAGGCACATTGGAAAATGGAGTTCTCAATATACTATAACTGAAAAAAAAACGGGATGGCCACAGCTTGAATACTTTTGAACATAGGTCATCTCTCTCAGAGCAGTACTCGTACTAAATAAGTTTCTACATTTGGTACAAGGACAGCAATTTGAAGGGAAATAGAAAGTCATTTAAATCGACCCCAATGCGTTACTGGTACTTTATTTTATCGACCCCGTAAGGATGAGAGACAAAACTAACGTCGGCGGGATTTGAACTAAGAACGTATAGAGTGGAACAAATACTGCTAAGCATTTATCCGACTCTCTGACAACTCTGCCAATCCACAGACCTACTAAATCGACCCAGTGCATAACTGGTGCTTTGTTTTATCAACCCCCGTAAGGATGAAAGGCAAAGTTAACCTCGACAGGATTTGAACGCAGAACGTAAAGAGGCGTAACTCTAAGCCGCGAAGCATGGACAGACCTACTAAATAACAATAACAATTCTATATTATCAACATAAACAGGTGCATCAACTCTGCCGTTTAACAGGAAATGAGAATGCTTCTACTCAGTCTTTCAGCCTGCTTGAAACTACAACTAAGTCTCCCTCACATTAAACTTGAGCTTCTAAAACGGTGACTGACGTCTCAGACACTATTTCGGAAAAACAAGACGCCAGAGTCACAGCTGGAGTACTTTTTTTTATTATACATAGGTCATTCCAATTAAATTTGACCTGGCTAAGAATCAACTGGAAATTACTTTATCGAGTACGGTATGATTTTTAACGAAGCCTTGGAAAGCACAGTGCCTATAATGCGTGTATGTGTCTGTGTGTGTGTGTGTGTGTGTGTGTGTGTGTGTGTGTGTGTAACAGAGTAGCGATTTGTTTCTCGTTTGTTTGTTCCTTTTTTTAATCGCCGCAGTTCAGGACACTTGTAAATTTTCCATCACCTCACCAACCTGTTTTGCTATTAACTGCTCCGATTTGGCATTAACTGAAACAAGCCAGTTAGCACAGAATTAGACAAAATTGGTAACAACGGATGGTATTAACGATTCAACTATTTGGTCGTCAAATATTTCAACAACTGTGCGCATTCAATAAGAAAATTGCTGAAAGTAGAGGAGATAGGCTGCAGAAGGAGAGCGGCTGAGCGGAGATGAGATGGAAAGAGTATAGTAGAGAGGAATAAAAAGAGAGTAAAAGAAGAAAAAAAAGCAGAGAACCAAATAAACTAAAAGAGAGAAGGAAAGAAAGAAAAGAAATGAAAAAAATGAAAGAAATAAAGTAGAGTAGGAAAGCGAAATGGTTGAACATAAAGACCAAATAAATAATGCAAGTGTGAGAACATTAAGAGAAAAATAAAAGCATGTGAAATAGAGGCGAGAGAGTGTGGTTATGAGGCGAGTAAGGGGAGAAATAGATAGAAGTAAACAAGGTGAAAGAACAATAATGGATAGGAGTAGGAAATAAAATGAGGAAGAGAAAATGATTGAAAACAAGCAGACGATATAGAAGAAAAGAGATCGACAAAGAGAGAAGAAAAAGAGAATTATAGAAATTGCAAGAGAGAAAGAGAGAGGAGAGAAAACAAAGTGTGAAATATTTAGAAAGGAGGAGGAATAATGTATTTTACTGGGGAATTTGGTTCTAACAAGTGAACAGCAGTTAAATTCCAAAATAATTGTCCTCCAACATATTTATGGAACTGAGTAAGCCTAGCTGTTTGAAAAATACATAATTAGTGTCGTCTGTGCTTAGTTAACAGACATAGACTAAATGTATTTCCAATTGCTTGTAGACTGTGCTAAAATAGTTCATTGGAGAGAGGTGTTTATACTTAGGTACATATATGCATTACGTACAACTTCAGGGTGAGAAAAATGTTGTTTATACACAGAAAAGCACCGATTAACACGGTTGATTCGTTTCATGAAAACAGTGCTGTAATCGAAATGCTGCTAATTGAACATCGTATCAAATTCTTTTATAGGCATTGTGTTAATGCGTTGTTCATTTTCATCGACTTCTTTGTTGTACACTTCTATATATGCACGCCGTTGAACTAAATTAACGGTGCCGCATTTCTCACCTGTATTTATTTCATCCATAATTACTGCGTTGTGAAGGCGTGTAGCCTAGCGGGTAAAGTATTGAAGTCACCGTGGTTAAGTCATGAATTCAATTCGTACATGGAGGCCCGTTGTGTCCTTGAGCAAGACACTTTATATCACGTTACTCCAGTCCTCTCAACTGATAAATAAAAATAGTTTTCATAACAATGGTGTCAAGTTGTATTGGTCAATTCCCTTTCCTTTGGATAACATTTGTGGCATAATAAGAAGAGACTGGTATACTCAGAAAATGCTGGTCTTTCACAAAACACCTTCCCCGGGCTCGTACTTCGGAAAGGAACTTTCTAGGCGCAAACTCATGGTCAGTTAAGGTGTCCATAGGAATATATTACTAATTAGTTATTGCTTAGCTTTTCAATAATGTCCTGTAAAACGCATGTATCTCTCTAATGGTATCTCTTTCAAGCATATTGCTGCACGGTTGTTGTGTGGGCCGATGCCCTTTCCATGAAATATTGAGAGTGACTCCTCCAGGTGGTTCGTGAATACCCAAGAAGTGGACGAGTATAATAGCGCTAATTAGACAGTGGAACGGAAGAAGCTTTTCATAAGATCATTTGAAAGTGAGGACTTCCAGAGAACACTGAGGGCATTAACATGCTTTTGCTAGACAAAGTTTTACATCACACTTCAAAGGAGGGTCATTTAGGCATGGGTAAAAATTAGAGAGATTACAAGGATAGCAGTAAAATATCTACTAAAAATGGTTGCTGAACCATATCCAGCTAGAACACGAAGAGTTCTTGCATAGATACCAAAATGAATTCAGAAAAATCGGTCTCCTGTTGGACAGATGTTGATAGTCAGACTTCCCCCAAAAGCCTTTGATTCTAACCACCGAGGCAAAATGAAATAAATCGCAGCATTTTGGCAATCGATATTATAATATATAACACGCTTGTGTATTTGTCCGTCACAAGTGATGGCTGGGGAAGTAAGTGTGATAACAAACTGAGAAAGGAAGGGGTGATAACGTCGACTGAGAAAGGAAGAGGTGATAACGTCGACTGAGAAAGGAAGAGGTGATAACGTCGACTTAGGAAGGAAGGGGTGGCAGCGTCCAATATTCGCTACATCTGTGTGTGTCTATATGTATGGCAAATTGGCTACACACATTGGCTGTTATGATTATATGTGTGTTTGTGTGCGTGAATATGTGTGTTTGTGTAAATTATATTTATATATAATATTTGTGTGAGTGTATATGTGTTTGTGTGTGTTTATTTAGAAAGATACATAGACAATAGAATTACAAATACACATGCATCTACACATACATTTATATATAAACAGACACACTTAGAAAAAATAATTATTATATACACACAGATCTATGTGATGACTGAGGAAGGAGGAGGTAAGAAACTATAGAAGTCCAGCGTTCTAAGATTCGTCACAGCTGTGTGTGTGTGTGTATGTTTGTATCAATTGTGTCAGTGAGTGCGAAGGAAACAACCAACCAACAAACATCTTTTTTTTTATATTATGTATACATATTACAATTAGCCGTCATTCTTTACGGCACGGGGACAGCAAGTATTATAATAAAAGCGTTGTCTGTCTGCCCGACCATCTGTCCTTCCGTCCATCACGCTCACTTTATATAGAGAGGGGAAGCGCCAAGCGAGAGATATGTACATCGATAGAGAGAGAAAAGGGAATGCCGTGTGTTTTCGGGATGACAGAAAGAGGTAGATAGGCCGAAACTTATGATGTCACCCTCGTCTATATAGAGAGAGGGAGAGCGCCAAACGACAGATATGTACATAAATAGAAAGAAAAGGAACGTCATTTATTGAGAGAGAGAGAGAGAGAGTGTGTGTGTGTGTGTGTGTGTGTGTGTGTGAGAGAGAGAGAGAGAGAGAGAGAGAGAGAGAGTGTGTGTGTGTGTGTGTGTGTGTGAGAGAGAGAGAGAGTGTGTGTGTGTGTGTGTGTGTGTGTGTGTGTGTGAGAGAGAGAGAGAGAGAGAGAGAGAGAGAGAGAGAGAGAGAGAGACAGACAGAAAAAGGGAGAAGATGTCGCCCTCATCTAGTGCTCTATAAAATGTAGGATCGTCATAAAAAGATCATTCTAACATTTCGAGCAATTTTGAGAATTTTAGTTTATGTGTTGTCCATGAATTAGGTAATGAATGAGTGGACCCTCTGTCGGTTCCTATGATGCGTATTCTAAATGTCCAATCAACTGAAATGCCTACTCTTTGAATTAGTACGTAAGAGGCTGAATATTCAACAGGTACGTATGCCCTTATTGCAATGTTCACGGAGATTCAGGTTATTATAGTGTGTGAGTGAATAACAAAACGGACAATTTATATTTCCGGTACAGAACATCCGATAGGCTTCTACGAAATTTCTTTCAACCAAATTACACCAGACCTGCCAACCTCTAAAAACACAAACAGGGAGTACCATGAAAAAAGGTGCCCCAAAACGGGGAGAAATGATGCAAAATGTGGCGATTTTACATAATGAAAGCTATACTCATTTTCACAGGAGAAGACATCTCTCACCCACCCTAAAGTGGGTCGGAGATCTCCCCGTCGGACGAGGAGAGTTGACAGGTCTGTTACATTCTCAGTACTTGGGTCGATCCAAAGTTATAGAAAAAGACCTCAAAATGCCGTTCAGTGGGATTGAATCCTCATGATTACGAAGTGATATTCTGAGACAAACATGCTTGCATTTGAATTGGCAGTATCGGTAGAGGGTCCGACGCCATGCTTTCCAGCATAGTTACGTCCCTTTACGATCTGAGTTCAAATCCCGCCGAGGTTGACTTTGCCTTTCATCCTTACGGGGTCAATAAAATAAAGTACCAGTAATGCACTGGGTATTTGCTGGCCTTGTGCCTAAAGCAGAAACAATTATGAATAGTAAAAGTGTAGTGAATCACTGTTTCGATATTGTATGAAATTAGATTATAATATTCTTGTTGGACGATATTTTCGAAACCTTTCTTCATGGAAGTGATGCAAGTCTGTTTAAGTAACAGACTTAGGTAACAGATACTCGATAACTGAGTCATTACTTACCTTCTTCAAAGATATATTTCAAAACTACAATTAAACTGCTTGCTATACAAGAAGTTGGACAACTTGTTTGAATTATGTGCTTAGATTGCTCTAATCTTTCAGCAAACACTCCTTATATTTGGTCTAGCAATCTATTGAAGCAGTATGTTGAAACAAATTACTAGGAATCTTTTGTAAACATTGTTGTTATTATTATTATATATATCTACACTCCTCCGCGACTAAATTCCTCTGATACAAATATGTGACATTTGCCAATGAAAGCAATCACTATATTGCAGATATTTATTGGCAGTATCGGTAGAGGGTCGGACGCCATGCTTTCCAGCATAGTTACGTCCCTTTACGATCTGAGTTCAAATCCCGCCGAGGTTGACTTTGCCTTTCATCCTTACGGGGTCGATAAAATAAAGTACCAGTAATGCACTGGGTAATTGCTGGCCTTGTGCCTAAAGTAGAAACAATTATATTATTTTATCATAGCTGTTGTTGTTGGATCAAGTCGACCACCAGTTGTGAAATTTTGTAGAAACCACGAAAATATTGCGTCTGAGAAATCTCTCTATATTTATGTTGGAGGGCATATGAAAGCACACACTATATGTTTATATACAATAAACATGAGAGCCTCGCTATCGAAGAAAAAATATTTTTTGGTTATGAAAAAATTATTTTTCTCTGTTTTGCTCTATGAACATGTTACAGATATCTCAGTTGCGTTGAGAATGCCAGACAGCTGTTCCATGATTCGTTAATCTCTTAACAGGTATGGAGACGAAACTATATTAGAGTCTATATAGATTTTGTGTGATAAACATTTGCTGGAGATGCTCATTTGCATATAACAAATAGAAAACATCGGCTGCAAATGTTCTTTTGTATATAGTGCAAACGTGGCTGGTTATAATTAATTGGCAGTAGCATTAAGATAGCATTAAGCATAATATGAGTGTATATAAATATAACTTTGATAACTTTGATAGATTTCAGCCAGTATTGGCCCAAGCCTTGTCTAACTTAATAGCACCACATGTATATATGTATATATGAAAACCACGTAATAACTATATTTATATATGAAAGCCACGTAAAAACTGTGTATGTGAGTGAGTGCGCGTCTGTGTGTGTGTGTGTGTGAGAGAGAGAGAGAGAGAGAGAGAGGGGGAGAGAGAGAGAGAGAGAGAGAGAGAGAGAGAGAGAGAGAGAGAGAGAGAGAGAAATCCAATATCAATGACCCTTAGTGGATGGCAATAAAAATTTTATAGGATTTGCTCAAGTCTGTAATTTACCCCGTTTCCTTCCTTTTTACGTTATCTTGCATCCGACAGAAAATATAACAATAGCAATGACAACAACCAAATAACGACATTCTTGACATAACTGAGAACATATCAAGGGTTTTCTGTGATATTATGATAAATGTTCTTAATCAAGAAGCTCTCTGTGTTAAATTTCTACTTTTACTTGAATAATAATAGTTTCTTGAATCCCCACCCCCGTTTATATATATATATATATATATACATATATATATATATATATATATATATATATATATATATATATATATATATATATATATATATATATACATATATATATATATATATATATATATATATATATATATATATATATATATATATATATATATATATATATATATTCATTTTGTTAAGGCTAAATAATGAGTCTTGTTACTCTGGAGTTTCGCCTATTTATCACAGGGTCATCAGACAAGAACTCATATATATATATATATATATATATAATAAATAGCACAATATAATTTCCTTATAACCGCAGAATGCTCAACTTATCGGGCTGGCATCTTCCAGCCCGATAAGTTGAGCACTCTACGGTTATAGGAAATTATATTGTGTTCTTTATTATGTAATTAAATAGCTCTGTACTATACATATAGCACTCTTCTTTCCTTTACCTTTTCTACGGAAATACATAACACACACACACACACATATATATATATATATATATATATAGAGAGAGAGAGAGAGAGAGAACAGTTAACCCCAATACTGGTACATTGTTCTATCGATTTCTAAAAGATAAAAGGTAAAGTTGACCTGCGCTGGATTTGAACTCAGGGAGAAAAGAGCCGCAACGAATACCACAAAGCAGTCTATCCAGATGACTCTGCCAATTCTCCGCTTTTATATCTATAAATATATAAAGAAAACATAAACACTGAAAACACTTAAATTCCGGGTCCCAAATAAAAGGGGGTATGGACATTTGCTTAAATTCTTATAAGCGGCCGGCGGGGAGGGGGGAGGGGGGGGGGGGGGGGGGTAATTGTATAGTGTACGTTCGTTAAAAGGGGTTTCTTGTATTGTTCTTTTTTTTGCCATATATAATGTTTTTTTTATGTAAAATAAATTTATTATTAGATTCTTCATCTGCTGTATCGATGAGTCACAATAAAATTTCGCCGGAGATAGATTATCAAAATTTAATAAGCGGGGTGGGGGTGGAAAAATCTAAAAAATTAATTAATAAGCGGAGGGGCGATTATTCAATACCTGAGAGTAAATTCCGGTTTAAACTTTTTTCCTAGCCAAAAGTATGACTTTTTTCTGTGACATTTTTCTTATGATTTTATGTCCATTCATCCTTCATATCACACCCTACCGTCACAAAAAAGAACTAGTTCAAACAAGGTTTATTTTAAAGAACTGCAAAAATCTTTGAGGCATCTGCCGTGACCCAGTTTTTTATATTTCCTTAGTCTGAGAAGCATTTTTAACATGTTATGAGTGTTTTAAGTCTTTTAACTACCATGTAAGAGTGAGTAGAACTTGACACAAACTTAGTATACAATATTAGATTTAAAACTACATAAGCAGTCACTGATTTCAAAAATAAAAGTGTCGATGACCATAGGTGGAATACCTTTCTCCTTAGATCTGCTTAGTCAAGGCCGAACAACAACATAGACTCACATTCACAAACACACATTCACAAACACACATTCACAAACACACATTCACAAACACACATTCACAAACACACATTCACAAATACACATTCACAAACACACATTCAAAAACACACATTCACAAACACACATTCACAAACACACATTCACAAACTCACATACTCACACACACATTCACAAACTCACATACTCACACACACATTCACATACTCACACACACTCACACAAAATAAATATATAGTGTCGATGAATAGATTTCTGTTTTGAATGAAACCTATGATTTTGTTATGCAGCAATTTGCTCCGCTTGTTTTTCTTTCTTTTTTTCTTCATAATGCGCAGTTAACCACGACGATTACACACGCGCGCGTGCGCATACACACACACATATAATGGCCACAACTCGATTTCAAGCAATGCCATCGTTTGACACTCCTCTTAAGTATGTACAGTGCGGACGTAACCTTTTAGTCTCGTTAGGGATCCACATGCTTTTGTATAGTGCACTAGGTATTACGGTGCTGCTTTGGTGCACTTTCATTCCACTAATTTAGGCATATTCTTTTCCACACACCCTGCAGACAGAAATGCCGTCAAATGCACAGTTGACAGGGTCCTTGTGCGTGTGGCTTCTTTGATGACTTCTAAAGCCTGCCTTACTTAGACATAACTGGCCATATTCTTTACAAGTTAAATCGACCCGTATGGCAAGATAATTAGACAAACTGACTTCAATGCTCTTCGAGCACACCGCTTGAATTGTTCATGTTTAACTATCTTCTTCCATAAAAGCGATCTAGAAGGTTCTCACTGCCATTCTCCAATATTTTCTTAAATATCACATATGATAAAACTGAGTTGACATAGATATGTGTATTATATAACACCCACTCACAATAATATTCAGCACGAATATGATATTGTGTTTTCTTAATATGTTTTTATTCTTTATATAATCGTGACGTTTTTGTAAATACCACGAATAACAATTCCTCTTGTCAGCTGTAGAAGGAATATGTCTGGGGAAAAACTTCTAGCCACTCTGGAATATATGTCTATCATAAATAGACCAGCTTGATCAAGTTGACCTGGGCCCAGTGCTGGCACCAGGATTTTTAGCACCCTTGACCAGTGTTACAATGGGTGTCCCCTTCTCCCAAATAAAATAATTTCAATTTACAGTTTGATAAGTTGGCGAACATAGTTTTTGACACTCCTTGCTCTGATCCAGACCTGCCAACTTCTAAAATCCCACACGGAAAAAAAGTGGCCCCAAATGGGGAGAAATGAAGCAAAATGGGGAGATTTAACATAATGAAAGCTCTACCGATTTTCACAAGAGAAGACATCTCTTACTCACCCCTCGTCGGACGGGAAGAGTTGACAGGTCTGTCTGATCACACTAAGCATTTTCCACCACACATTTCACTCTCATCGCCACTAAATCATGTGATAGGTTATAAAATGCCTTCAAAGTTTTGCTACAGCATGGTCGTAATCTAATAACCAGTAAAAAATATATATTCATGGGTGGACTGAAAAGTTCATTGGCGGACTATGAAGGAGCGATCGATGCGAGAGATGTCAAATCCTGCATGCTTTAATTTCAACTCATCTGATCAATAACTTCATTGTTGCTTTCCAGAGACTATGTTGAAAAATAAAGCTCATTTGGTCATTTCCTGAGAGTATCTTGGTCAGACTATGAACTTTTCAGACGATCATCATTCATATAAATATCACATATGACAAAACTGAGTTAACATAGATATGTGTATTATATAACACCCACTCACAATAATATTCAGCACGTATATGATAGTGTGTTTTCTTAATATGTTTTAATTCTTTATATAATGATGCCCTCAAATCGGGAGAAATGAACCAAAATGGGGAGATTTTACATTATGAAAGCTATACCCATTTTCACAAGAGACATCTCTCACCAACCCCAAAGTGAGTGGGAGGTCTCCCCGTCGGACGGGAAGAGTTGACAGGTCTGTCTGATCACACTATGCATTTTCCCCCACACATTTCACACTCACGCCACTAAATCATGTGATAGGTTATAACACCGTACGACCTTCTCCGCCGCTTCGTATATTTCCACAACGCTGTTATACGGCAAAGATGTTTAGTGCTGCATTTATTGATCCCAGAAAATCTTTTTATATCTAATTTAATTGTATATAGTTATATATATATCAATGATCCTTTAAGATTCAGTAATGTCCCTCACTCATGTTTGCGCCCTGGGCGGCTGCCTAGTTGGCCTTAATGGAAACGCCGGCACCTACTATATTTACCGTTTATAATAAAGTATTGTGTTATCTGAATTCAGTATTTTTTATGTTGACAAACCGCAATAGCTGACCCTGTTCTCTTTTTCTCTCACTCACTCACTCTCTCTCTCCCTCTCTATATATATATATATATATATAGAGAGAGAGAGAGAGAGAGAGAGAGAGAGAGAGAGTATAATAAATATTTGCTCTACGGTTCTTATATATTTGATATATATTTATCCTTATCGAGCCCTCTTTGGATTTTAGTCTTCACATTTATTATTATTACTATATATATATATATATATAATATATATATATATATATATATATATATATATATATATATATATATATATATATATATGGAAATATATATTAGCAGCGCCTGCTGCGCTGTCTGGGGCAAACAAAGAAGAGCGACCTGTCTGGAATGCTTTTCTTCGTAGATAAACTAGCTCTACCAAACTGACATGGCGCTAAAATTACAGTCAGAAGAACATTAGGAGAAACAACGAATTATTTCTAAGACGAAAATCTTGTTTTCAGTGACGTAATATTTCAAATGATAATTAATATTAATGATTACCACCATTGCCACAATTTCACAAGTGTTAAGGGGAAAAGCGTGTAGTCGATTAGATCGACCTCATTATATATTATTTCTTTCCTTGTGTGCTGAGTTAATAATTGCTCTTTCATTTTCTTATAAATGTATACAGCCTGGAATTTTGTGACTGACACAAGAATGTTCCATTCTTTTCTATTTTATTAGTCACCCATTAGCTGTGGCATAGCAACTGTTTCTCTTTAATTACTTCTGGGTACTTCAGACATAGCTCTAGTGGAACATATATGTATATATGTACAAATAAATAAATACATTAAAACACTTTATGGGTAATTTGATTATGTACATTAGAAGAAGGACTGCAGGCTTATGTGATATGTGTGTATGTGGGTGTGTGGATGGGTAAGTATACACACATACATTCATACATGCATACATACATACATACATACATACATACATACATACATACATACATACATACATACATACATACATATGTGTAATATGATATAGAAACTCGTTTAACAGAAATAATGGAAGGGGTTAAGGAAACATTAGGATAGTGTATATGTGTGTGTATGTATATGTATATATATATATATATATAAGTGTAAGTCAACAGGTTAAAATTAACTTCGTTTATTCATAGTCGCTATTATATATATTTCAGTGATAACCATTATGTAACAGCTATGATCTCATCAGACAGCTAGAATTTAAACAGAAAAACCATAGCTATATATATATATATAATTATAAAATAACAGTAGGCTGGACTGGTGTAGTTCCTTAAAAGGTTTATTATAATATGATCATTTCAAGGTGTATACGGAATGACCAGTTCTATCCAGTGGTGAACCAACAAACATAAATAAATATATATATATATATATTTATTTATATATATATATATAAGTATTATACGTACATACATATATGTATACAGACGTACAGTAGTATGTATATACATACATACATGCACACATATATATATATATGTACGTATGGGTTTACCGAACATTTATTATAAGGCACGGTTTGTTTGTAAACAAACAGCCCGAATTAAGCCGTACAGTGTTCGGCAACCATCGTTGCCCTTTTGTTCAACACTGACAAAGGAACGATGAACTAGTTTCTAGCTTATTAGCTGTCATCGGCACCGTATACCTTCCTGTCAGTCGATTGAACGTTTGAAAGTATATACTTTCCTTATGCATATTAACGGCTGAGCAGCCTAATTTGCATATCGAGTGAGTTAGTCGGCCAGGCGTACTGAAAACGATAAATGGAAAAAATGAAATTTCATTTCTCACTCTTAGTACGGCTGATACTTAAATATAAGTATGTATACGTACATGCATATATGTATACAGACGTACAGTAGTATGTATATACGATGGTTGCCGAACACTGTACGGCTTAATTCGGGTTGTTTGTTTACAAACAAACCGAGCATTATAATAAATGTTCGGTAAACCCATACGTACATATATATATGTGTGCATATATGTATATACTAGCTGCATACAATGAATAAGATCAAGTGACTACACAGAAGTCACCTTAATGACTCATGCGGTCCCTAATTTAAAGAATGTAGAACATTTTTTAGGAAGATTTGCCTGCTATCTATATATATAAAACTGAGGATGTCTGTTTGTGTGTGTGTGAGTTTGAACCCTAAAACTTGAGAACCACCCAACCGACTATTTTCAAACTTTACACATGTAATACTTATGTTTCAGGGAGTGTTCTGAGCAAAAAGAATTTCAAATTTTCATGGCCCTAGGAACCGCATTTGGCCATTTAGCGATCTCTCTATAATTCTTAGTCTTTCTCTTTTTAGATAGATACATACATATAACGTCGTGCCCTTATAATATCTGACTGTATGTCTGGCTGTATGTCAAACTTCACATGTGTATTACTTATGTTTCAGGGAGTGTTATGCACATAAAAACATTCAACATTTTGATATCCTAGGGCCTGCATTAGGTGAAAGATTGCGTTTTTTAAGCTTTTGGGGTTTTTTGGGGGCGTTACGTCAGACCGATTTCCTTGAAATTGTAGCTATGTATTAGTCAGTCTCTTGTTCATACCGTGAGCAAAGAAAATCCAACTTTTTTATGGCCTAGGGCCCGCATTAGGTGAAAAACTTCATTTTTTCGGCTTTTTAAAGCTTTTTGGAGGCGTTACATCTAGCCGATTTTCCCAAAATTTCAAAGCATGTTATGCACATAAAAAAAATTCATTTTCTTGATCCCCTAGGGCCCGCATTAGGTGAAAACCTGCATTTTTCCTGCTTCATCGAGGAAAAGCTTAAAGATTATCCAGCCATCAGAGTATTCGATTTATTTTCTTTACATATTGTCCAGGCATGCAGTTTTTCCACGATTAGGTCTGTTGGCGGCCCGCGTTCCAAAATACTTTATCCCGTGCAACGCTGGGTACCATTGCTAATATATATATATATATATATATATATATATATATATATATATATATATATATATATAGTAAAAAATTGAACGGGAACAAAACAGAGAAGCAGTACGAACAAAGGTTTATTAGTTTCACGCTCTTGAGGGTGGGATGGTGGAGAACGACGTTTCGGGCATAAGCCCTTCTTCAGGAGCAAAGTGTGTGGGAAGAGAGTTCCAAGGGTGTGTAGGGGAGTGGTGGAGAGATATATAGAAAAAAGGGGAAACGGTAGAAATGAAATTAAATATAAAAACATAATAAAAATAAACATGAAGTAAAACAAGTGGTGGAAGGGTGTGGGGCGTGTAGGGGGTGGCGAGTGGAGTGGGGAGAGGGAGGTGGGGTGTCCGAGCGGGGAGGGCTGAAGGTGGTGTGTGTGTGTAGGTGTAGTGTGTGTGTGTGTGTGTGTGTGTATGTGAAAGTAAGAGTTGGGGGAGGAACGGGGTTGCATGTTCAGGAAAAGGTGTGTGCGGGGTGGGGTGTAGGTCGGTGTGTGTGTGTGCGTGTGTGGATGGGGAGGGGTCAGAGAGGTAGGGAGAGGATTCCGGAGGCTGAGTGTGTAAATATGTGGTGGTACGCACGTATGTGTGGTGTTTATACGTGTTGTGGATGTAGGTGACGTGTGGGAAAAAAATTTTTTTTTAGTGTATGTCCGTGGGTGAGTCCCTAAGGTAGTTCCGTAGAGGATGTGGTGGGATGCTGGGTAATTTCCGTGTGATGTGGTTGATTCTTGGGAGCGATGTCCAATGTGTGTAATCCATGGTTGGGTTGGTCGGAAGAGGGGAGATGTCGGGTGCGCGCGCAACAGGAAGTGGTCAGAGGGTCAAGGCAGGAGGAGGGTTGTGTGTCTGTGTGTGCGGAGAGGTGGTCAGAGATTCAGAGCATAGCAGCAGTGGGGGTGAATGGTAAGTGAAGAAAGTCGGTGTGTCAGTGTGTGCGGAGGTGCGGTGGACGGGGGAGAGGATGGGTAGGTGTGAAAGTTGGAGTGAGGAGGGGTGTGTGTATTAGTAGAGGTGTTAGTAGGATGTGTGTGTGTGAGAGAAAGGGTGTGGGTGGAGCGGGGGAAGAGAAAGATGTGGGGGCCGGTGGAGGAAGTGTAGTGTACTGGTGTGTGTGTGCGTGTTTGGATGAGTGTGTGTGTGGTGAAGGGGTGTTAGTGGGTGTTAGTATACTGGTGGTGGAGAAAGGGTTGAATGCGGGTGTTAGTGGGGGTCAGTGGTGGTAGGGTGTGTAGAGTGGGTGGTGTAAGTGGGTGTGTGTGTTCGTGTGCGTGGCGTTGGGGGGGGGGGGGTTGTGATATTAGTTGCGTGTAGAGTGGGTGGTGTAAGTGGGTGTGTATGTTTGTGTGCGTGGGGTCG
>OZ024740.1:353236354-353243854 GCA_964016885.1 Eledone cirrhosa
CAGGCAGTTTTGCTAAAGTACAAAAAGTTGTAATGAAAGCAGAGTTGTATACAAACAAAAAAACAATAAGAGTAGAATAAGAGAAAATCTATTCTTTGAGAGCATCCTTTGCTGTGTATGGTTAAATTTTTACCTTATAACCCAAAATATCCTGCATGACATATTCATTGGTATGTTTTCTAATGAGTAAGGTGAAGTCAAGGCAGAGCTGTAATAAGTTTTTTTGTTAACACTAAAGCACTTCACGATAGACGATATTCTTTGTTTTTCTTTTCGGAACAAACGCAAAGAGAGTATCTGCCAACTCGTGAGCAGGCAACGTAGAATTGTCCGTGCGAAAAGCAAGGTTCATCCAAGTGAATTCCAGCGACGGACAGAGTTTGACCTTGCGACTTGTTTATGGACATCGCAAAGGCAACACGAAGGGGAAATTTGGTTCGGCGAAAGGAGAAGGGAGTATCCACGCCTGATGTAGTCAGGCTAATTTTTGTTATTATCTCATCCTCGCCTTTTCCACATCCGGATAGAATGGTAGCGTCAATACTAAGTGGAGACAGTTTTTTAACCCCAAGGCGTGTACCATTGCATAGTTTTGCAGAAGTGATATTTCTCAGCAAAATAACTGGTGTTCCCTCTTTCAGAACCAATGTATTAGGAAGTAAACCAGGAGGATTTAAAGAATTTAGAAATTCAACTGGATAATTGACCGCATCCTGTGTATCACATACAGTATCAATAGATTTATATATCCGTGGACATCCAGGAAGAAGCTGAAGAAGCTGATCGTTAATACAGCTAACCGTGATATTTTGGGGTGCAAGAATGGCTCTTTCGCATAGCCAATCAAGATTCGTATAGTTATCACGCAAGTTCGGGAATACACTCGCCTTGAGATCATCGACAGTTTCAACTACATTGCAGATGTGATCAATTGCTATGTGTCCATTTGTATCCGGAGGTAGGTTACCATCTCCTATTGTAAGAACGTCTCCAGAAAATGTTGATGACAGAGGGTCCCCATGCAACCTTGCACGCATGTTGGTAGTTAGTCTTAATGATGTCACTTGTCGCCACAATGGTGAAGACTTAAGACATGCATTTACCGCATCTGCTCTTGTTCGTTTCGGTATTATAGGAAGTCTGTCTGAAGTCTCCTGATAGCAGAAGGGTGACACCCCCCATAACATCACTGCAATCCCGTATGTCTTGCAAAGACCTGTCTAGTGCCTCAAGAGCACCTTTGTGCGTCATTGTGCACTCATCCCAAACAATAAGGTGACACCTTCGCAGCACCTTTCGGAGTCTTTGGTAGGAGTTTCCAATTTTGCCAAATCAAGGGGCAATTTAAAAACTGAATGTGCCGTCCTTCCACCAGGGAGCAAAGTTGCTGCGATTCCAGAGGACGCAACTGCTATTGCTATGTCCTTATTCTGTCTAACCTTTGCAAGAAGAAGTTTAGTAACGAAAGTTTTTCCTGTCTCCCCTGGAGCATCGAGGAAAAATATGCCACCTCTTCTTTGAAATACCAATTCAGTAATGGTGGTATAAGCCAGTCGCTGATCAGCTAGAAGTTTTGGCTCATTATCTGTGACGTAGAGGCCGAGATTATGGATGTCATAAGAAGTTTCCTGTATGATATCTGTGGGAAGTTTGTTTGAGTCTGTGCGATGAGTTTCTGGTAAACCGTAGTAACAAGAGCTAACTTGTCCTCAATATCAATGAGAGCTCTGTTGTATAATTCATTAATAAAGCCTACCTCTATTTCTGGAAGCAGCAATTGTGCTTGGTGTCTGTAGTCGTCTGTTAGTTCATCCCTATATTTCATCCACAAGGACAGAGGATCAGATAAGTTGTACGAGTGCAAAAGTACCGCAAATAAATTTCTTAGGCTGGCAGGTGAATGTGAAAGAGCAACTTCCGCCATCGTTGCATCCCACTGCGAACCATCTTCCAGCAATCCACGCCTCAAACATGCCTTTGTGTATGTTGGAAGAACTTGTCCGTCTAACGTTCGCAGATCATCAAAGCAGGTAGGTCCTCTGACCTCATGTAGTAGCATGCGAAGATGGAAGCACTCGTGTTGATTTGGGGGCACAGTATAAACTCTGCCCAAGCACTCGTTGAACTTGATGCCTGGATAACCTTCGACACACTGTCCTGTGTTTCTTCGCTTCCATGTATTTTTGTCCCAGGTATAGTAAGATGGGACTTGTGGATATAGTAAGGTTTTAGCAAATGGATCTTCTTGACATAGTTTAGAGAAAGCAGTAAGAGTAGTATCCTTTGGTTCTTGTGCTAAGTGAGCAGCTGATGCATTCGTAAAATATACCCTGACCGTTCTCCAGGTGCACTTTAAGTTTCATTAGAGTTAATGTATCTTCCAGTTTGGTACTGAGCCACTTCATCTCGGCTGTTTTCCCGAAGTAATCCAAATGTAGCAGCATCAGAGACTTTATTAATGTACTGACAAATGTATTTTATAGATTTAATCGAATTACAGTATTCTACGTTTATGTGTGCATCAAAAATCTTTATAAGGAGTGGATTATATGGAACAACCCATCTGTTGTCAACCTCATGCATGCCAACCCTTGCTGTGAATCCACCATGTTCGGGTCTTCTCCGGCGATATAGTAGGTATCCGTCATGACCAGTCTGAGTGTCCTTAATGAACTGTCGGGGAAATTTCTTTGAGCACCTAGACTTGTCCTTAACACACGGTAGGTTGTTGTGAAATCCATTTCCACATGGGCCATGCACCATGTGTGCTTTAACTTTTTGGTAAAGGTCCCTGTCGATTGCCGGATCCGGAAACTCAGCATAAATGACATTGTCAATTTCATATGATCTAAGTTTTGTCTTTAACCAGATCAGAATGTGGGCATGTTGCAAGCCTCATTTTTGCCACTCAATTGTAAGCCTGTCACATTGTACTGGGCCAAAGATTTCACCTGTTTTGATAAGTTCCATGAGCTTAATTAACTTAAGATGGAAAACTCTGGCAATAAGATCCTGCCTGGCTGTGGCTTTTTGACCTGGAAAGAGTTCTTTCTGAATCTCTTCCCATTTTGGGTTTGAAGTGAAAGTAATAAACAAATCTGGTTTACCGAAAAGGCGCACAAAAGTTAAAGCATCTTGAAATTTTTCGAAAAAGAACCGAGGACTTCCTATGAAAGATGAAGGCAAGATGCACAACAGTCCAATACTATCAGGATCTGCATCATTGTTCATTCCATCACGAAGGTGAATGTAAGTGTCACAACGAAGTTGTTTATGATTAAGTCGAATGAAGCCTAATCTCTCGGACTCCATTTTTGCGAACATGTCAACTGCCAATTGATTGAAGAGATCTTGTGATCGGTGCAGCTGGTTGAAGCAGTTGTCGCAGATCATGAACCGGAAAGCGTAAAAATACATGCACGTGACAATTTTCGTGGTATGCTCATCTTGGTTTGTGGAATTAATTTGATGAATTCCGAAATGGTATCCATCCTCACCATAAACAAATAATAGCGGATACTGGAGTGCGTCGTTAGATCGATGGGTTTCACTTATTCTGTTAAGGCTGTTGTCTCGTCGCTTGATAATAATGTCTCTCTTGTTGTGTTGCTCTATTCTTTTATATATATATATATATATATATATATATACAGGGTGTCTCAAAAAATGTATACACACTTTGATTACCTGTACCTAAATATTTGTTGAAGTGTGTATACATTTTTTGGAGACACCCTGTATATACGTCTTATTGACGAATTGAGAATGAGTACACAATACCGAAGTTTAAATATTCTTTGTTATGGCTAAGTAGTGAGTCTTGTTACTCTGAAGTTTCACCTGCACAGTCATCAGACTACATTGGAGTTGTGTGTATAGCATGTTTAGATATACTGTTTGACAAACGTGCTTCAAACGTGTATCAAACGTCTAAACACGAATTCACGAGAGAGCCTTTATTAGACCTGTCAACTCTCCCCTTCGGACGGGGAGATCACCCATCCACTTTGTAGTGGGTGACTGATGTATTCTCTTGTAGAAATAGGCATAGATTTCATACTTTGCCTTTCATCCTTACGGGGTCGATTAAATAAAGTAATGTACTGGTAATTGTTGGCCTTGTGCCAAAAGTAGAAGCAATTATTTTAAATCTTCCCAATTTGCCTCCTTTCTCCCCGTTTTGGGGCACCTTTTTACATGGTATTTCTCGTTTGGGTTTTTAGAGGTTGGCAGGTCTGCTTTATGTTGTCACACCAAATTTTCTTTAAACCACAGTACCGTCTTAGAAAAAGAAATACTGATTAATACAATTTGGAGTGGAATGTGTCTTGGGGAAAAAAGGATGGTCACGGATGAAATATCACTAATAACAAGGGCAGCCCGATCAAAGTTCACCGCATCTATACAACAGCAACATGTTGTCATAACTTCTTTGATTCTAAATTTGTAACAATTTCTTCGGTATTGCTATGAAAACACTTATTCTCACGTTGCTCCAGTATACTCAGCTGAAAATAAGTACCAGGAATAGCAGCTCAACGCGCTGGCTTGCAGCGCACGAGAGCATGCATGCTATGAAATAAGTTTATGAATTTATTTGTGAATGTTTATGCTTTTTCATGTGGCTTTGCATCAACAGTCCATTTTCCTTTTTTCCGTAATTCCTCTCAATTGAATTTTTATTGGAATTTTTTTCACATCCCAATAGCGTCAAGCTAATATCCTTAAGCTAATATTTCGTCATGTTACTATATATTTATATACATATATATAAATGTGTGTGTGTGTGTGTGTGTGTGTGTGTGTGTGTGTGTGTGTGTGTGTGTGTGTGTGTGTGTGTGTGTGTGTGTGTGTGTGTGTGTGTGTGTGTGTGTGTGTGTGTGTGTGTGTGTGTGTGTGTGCGTGTGTGTGTGTGTGCGTGTGTGTGTGTGTGTGTAGAAATATAAAGAAATGCTTTAAGTTGAAAGTGGATTTGAGGTCTTTAAACAATTTTTTATAATTCATTAAAATCCCATAATACAGGTTTAACAAATGCGTTTTTGTTCTTCAGTCGTTGCTATAAGGAAAGTAAAAAGTTAAGTAAAGTTAAGAAAACAAGATGAACTTAAAACATTAGAAAGGGTTTCATAGCAATAAATTATAAATTCCTATCATGTCTATTATTATGAAACTATTTTATTGCATATAATCTACTTGCTTTATAGAATTTAAAGTTTTCATTATGTTTTATCGCCATGAAAATTCTACTGAGTGTTTTTTGTAACTTTTAAACATTCGTCTTGTTATATTTACATTGTACCAACCATGGAAAAACAACATGTAATGATCGGTCGCAGGCACGGCACAGCTTCAAATCGGTCCGTTTATTTACAAACGTATCGAACATTATTATTAATGTTTGATATAACCCATACGTACAAATGTATATGTATATATATGTGTGTATGTATGTATATATGTACATATGTATATATATATATATATATATATATATATATATATATATATATATATATATATATATAAATGTGTGTGTGTGCGTGTATATATGTGTGTACGTGAAGTTACTGTAGGTTCACCGAGGTGAGCACTCGATGTTTAAGTTCACGTCAGTAGCGAGGTGTAGAGCTGGACAGAGTGTAATATAATAATACAAGGACGATTTGTTAAGCCTTCATTACGTTTATTGATTCGTGACGCGCTCCGCTATCGATCTAGCCCGACTCTGGAATCAAAAACTTGTCGGAGCTCTGTTGTAGTAATGACGAGGTCCGGCGAGCCTTTGATTCCAGAGTCGGGCTAAATCGATACAGAAACGCGCGTCACCAACCAATAAACGCGCGTCACCAACCAATAAACGTAATGAAGGGTTAACAAATCGTCCTTGTATTATTATATATATATATATGCCTTTCATCCTTTCGATAAAAAAGTACCAGTCCAATACTGGATTGATTCTTCCTCTATAGAAAAAATCGGCTGTGTTCAAACCTGGAGAGAGTTGGGCTCCGCCAGGTTTAAAAGTGCGCTAGACACGCCATTTGACGGTGCCTCTACGGCTCAACAAGGAATTATGGGATCTTTTATATATATAGAAGTTAGTTCCACAACAGTTAATAAACCATTAATTGTTATGGCACTAACTCCCCAGTGTTCTATTACTATATATATATTAACACATATTAACACATTTTGATCTGCTTAACTTCAATGACTATGCTTGTAAATAACATTATTTTTTCTTCCACATTGACTTTTATGCTCTACATCAAAGGTTCTCAACGGGGGGCATATGCACTCCCGGGGGTGTTTCGGAACGCCAGGGGAGCGTTTGGGAGCAAGGTCGCGTTAGGGGGGCGTTTGGAGCTGGGGGGGGGGGGGGGGCTAGAAGGCTCTTTATTTTGGTAAGTTTTATAAGCCATATTTGTATGTCTTTGAGACAGCCAGTGTGAATGCATTTGAATGAGCTTGCAGACAGCATAACTATAGTCTGACCGCAGCTGTGAGCAGGTGTGCAGGCATGTCCGGTAATTGAGACCTAAAAATGGAAAAACCCACAGTCAACTCGGTCAAAGACACTTTGAGCGCAGCCAGTTAGAATCTTGTCTTTCCTTCACCGATAACAATGTATTTCATGTCTGAAATTATTGACTCAACCGCAACGAGTTAACACTATGTAGATCTATTTTATTCCCTATTGTATAAATAATATTACAAATAAAAAAAGAAAAGAAAAAACAGAAGCGGGTAGCACACACATCTAGGACCACATACAACACATAATCAGATAATACACACATCTTTGGAATATTGTTAATCAATATTTTAGTAATCTACTGATATAAAAATCAGTAGAATATTGAAAAATGGAAAAATGGGGGGGGGGCGTTTCGTGATTTCGAGGGACAAAAGGGGGCGTTTGGCCTAAATGGGTTGAGAACCTGTGCTCTACATTATGCACGTTTTTTTTTTTCCTTTTTCTTTTTTCATTTCACTTCATAAACCTTGTTTGTAAATAACATTATTCTTTCTGCACCTTCTGTTCAACATGTGCGACACCACACTAATATATTTCACTATCATTTGATAATGCATAAAAATGCTGAAACCGGTAATAGACAATAATTAAATATATAAATAGATAAATAAATGCCATTGCTAAATAATAAATAAATCAACTAATACCTTAACACTTCACACAAAGTAAAACATTTCGTTTTAATCATTTTCTAACCCAGAAAAAAGAGAGAGAGAAACAAAAAAGGAAAAAAATATATTTTACTTCCTAATAATCGTCTCTTTCTCCCTGTTTTCATATATATATGTGTGTGTGTGTGTGTGTGTGTGTGTGTGTGTGTGTGTGTGTGTGTGTGTGTGTGTGTGTGTGTGTGCTGGATGTGGATGTAGTAATCAAGGATATATTCATAAAGTATTTTTTAGTAATACCAAATATATTATCACGAATTTAGGAATTTTCGTCTCTAGTCTTTGTTGACATAC
>OZ024740.1:353251354-353273854 GCA_964016885.1 Eledone cirrhosa
CGAAGCGCTTAATTTCTCGACATAAACACAGACACACAAACACATACATACACACACCACATACAGAGATACATATATATATATATATATATATATATATATATGTGTGTGTGTGTGTGTGTGTGTGTGTGTGTGTGTGTGTGTGTGTGTGTGTGTGTGTGTGTATACGACGGGCTTCTCCAGTTCCTGTCTACCAAACTCCACTCACAAAGCATTGGTCAAACTGAGGCTATAGGTGACAATTGCCTTTCTTACTTCCGATTATTTTCTGTATAGCCTCAATATACAGTGAAACCTCGGTTCACAAACTGAATTCGTTCCTGAGAGCCGTTCGTCACTCGAAATGTTCGTAAACCAAACTTTTTTTTTTTTTTTTTTTTTTTTTTTTTTTTGCTAGTCTCTAAGCCTCCACAAAAAAGGTCATAAATGCTGTTTTTCCTCTGATTAAGCCATAGAAAATTGCTCCATCAAATCCATACATGAAATCGGAATCTTCACCAGTTTTTCACTAGCCTAACTGATCGATTAGTGTGGGTAAACACATAGACAGCAGAGTGCAGATAAACACCCGTGTAGACAAATAGTTAAATATGTATATGTTTTACGACTGCATATAAACTTATTTATGTCGACTTCGCGGCACTAAAATGAGAAACTCAGAGAAAGCTCTGCGGATATCCGCTTGGTTATAATTAAATTTCTCCTCCTACATCGATTAGTTAATATAATACAAAGCACATCTAAAACCTCCTCATTCATTTCTTTGAAACAATTCTTTTATGTCTCCCTTTATCCTAATCATAAAATCAAACTATAAAAGAGACAAAAGAAATATTACTGAAAACGAACCGATTGAACCTAGTTTTAATTGAACTATAATTCGTAGATTGGGATCAAGGAATATGATGGTCAGTGAGTTAGTCATAAAAGAAAGACCGTTGGATTAATGCTTTGAACTATTTATTTACGCTCTGTCTCAAGCGGCGCAAAACAAAGAGGTAAAATGAACTGGATAAAGCAGTGGGATAGAGCAATGATACAATCACTAAATATGTACCATTACTTACATTTACGAGGTTGACTTTGCCTTTCATCCTTACGTGGTCGATGAAATAAAGTACCAGTAATGCACTGGGTAATTGCTGGCCTTGTGCCTAAAGTAGAAAACAATTACTTACATTTACATCACCTCCATTTCACAATATAATTGAAGAAATTTTGCTTTCCTTCTTTCAATCTAGCCATCTATAAATCTAGCTATTTTTTCTATCACTCTCCCACTTTCCTACTCTCTCTCTCTCTATATATATATATATATATATATATAAAATAAAATAAATTTATATAATAAAAAAAATTTATATATATATATCTTTCACCCTCTCGTTTTCTCCCCTCCCCTTTTCTCCCTATCTCGCTGTTTATATGCTGTGAATGTAACTTGCTTTGGATGTAACATCAATAGATCCTGGGTTCGTTCCCACTGCCTGCCATCTTGGGCAAGTATCATTTCCCATAGGTCTCTCTCGGGTGCTACTGGTAACATGTAGCCAGTACAACCTGTCCCATAGTCGAGGCGTCGGCGACTAAACCGGCAACCCCACCAAGCTTGCTTGGTGAGGAGGGTGATATTTGGACACCCTGCAGGAAATATAAGACTAGGCAAAGGGCGGACGAACTCAGCAGAGTCAACGGTCATCCAAATAGTACTTTTTTTTTTACCTGGGAGTGAAAGGCCCCCAGTTGTTGTCACAACACCTTTCTAAGAGAGGGGAACTCTGAAAAAAACCTGCGGCTTCGGAAGCATCCGATGATGTTGACCAGTTCCCTTTTTCGGGTAGTGTTTTCGATGCTCAGAGAGTGGGATTGGTCGAGTGCTAGGCCTTTCCCCACTTGAAAAACCTTCAAAGCACAGGCATTGCTTGTTCGGGATATGTTATAGGTTCGTGTGGCTGGCCGTAGCCTAAACGTGCACCAAACTCTGACAAGCGATGGCAGTATTCTTAGCAGAGTTTGCAGCCATCATGTATTTATGTATGCGAGTATGTATGTGTCTTGTATACATTTATGTGTATATGTATGTATATATATGTATGTATATATGTATGTATGTATTTGTATATGCGTGTATACGTGTATACGTGTATGCATACATGTGTATATATGTATTATCTATAGAGATAGATAGACTAATTGAACAATAGAGAGAGAGTGAGAGATTATGCAAAATACTTGACATTAAAGCCCTTTCATGTGACTCTTCATATCCCCTCTCTCCACCTCTTCTCCATCTGTGTGATGTGTGTGTGTGTGTGTGTGTGTGTGTGTGTGTGTGTGTGTGTGTGTGTGTGTGTGTGTGTGTGTGTGTGTGTGTGTGTGTGTGTGTGTGTGTGTGTGTGTGTCATACATACACATTTCCCACTTTGTCACTTTATATAATCAGCTTTTATTTTATTTTATTTTGTTTATATCACATTTTGCATACAGGTTTTACTTTACTTTTTATATATCACATTTTGGTTACAAGTTTCCACCAGACCAATTATTTGTTCACTATATATATATACGATGGCAAGGGAGAGTCTGTGCCGCTCGGTTCTAGCAAATACCATATAATATTTTTGTTCGCAAACACTCGTTTATCAGGTTTCTCTCTGTTTACATCTTTTGCAGATGTATATCGCGCCTATACACACACACACACACACAATATATATGTATGTAAAAGGTAAACAAATAACAACACAATCGGTACAGTATATGGAGGGTATATATTAGGTTAATGCTTGATATAGCAGGAAGAAGGTCTTAACGTTTCGGACGCTAGTCCTTCATCAGAAGAAAGAATGAGAAATAAAATAGATATGAGGGGACGGGCGGGATGGAATTGAAAAAATGTCTTTAGATAAAAATAACAGGTCCATACATGTTAACATCTCTTGCAAAACTGTTGGTGCTGGCGTTTTGTGTATGATTTGTTTTTTAGAAAAAAATGGAATGGAAAAAGAAAACGTTTTGTAAAAAGAGGTATACTTGAGCACATGCGTAAGCATGTTTTTGTTTGTGTGTGTGTACATACATATATATATATATATATGCATATATATGTGTGTGTGTGTATATATATATATATATATGCATGTATATATGCATACTAATCGTATGCATATATGTATATATATATATATATATATATATATATATATATATATTATTATTATTATTATTATTATTATTATTATTATTATTATTATGCATGCATACGATTTGTATGCATACATACATGCTTACAAACGGTCATGCATGCAACCATGCATGTGTACATACATTACATAGATACATGTGTGTGTGGGGGGGGGGTGCGACAGGTTCCACACTACACAGTTTCGGTTCACCAGCAGTTAAATTAACGTGTCAGAAGTTGTGTATTCTATAAACATGAACAACTAATGTGATCCGACATGATAATGCGACACGGCTGGTCTTTCGAATTACAGCTACAGCTCATCCGACGGGTACCCAGTTTCATTTAATAGTTTGGCTTATCTCGAGGCTATGCTAAAACGCACTTGCCCAAGATGCCACATAGTGGATTCGCACTTGGAACTACATTATTGGGAAACACTTCTTAACCGTTCTGCCAAGCTACGTGTATATACAGACACACACACACATATATATATATATATATATATATATATATATATATATAGTATATATATATAGTGGTAGAAGACTGGAAGGTAATATCCATAGTGGTAGAGCACTCAGTCCATGGGACGAGTTAGGTAGAAGTGGTTACACAACAGTTAGTTCACCATACCGAGAACAATTGTTTCACCTTAGCGGATCCTCAGCTCTAATGGACCATTACGAGCTGAGGATCCGCTAAAGTGTAACAATTGTTCTCGGTATGGTGAACTAACTGTTGTGTAACCACTTCTATATATATATATATATATATATATATATATATATATATATAGGACGAGGCCTTGTTTTACGCCGCTGCGTATATATATACGCAGCGGCGTAAAACAAGGCCTCGTCCTTGCGCCCACATTCTTTGGGATTTTCTTTGCTCTGCTCTTGGATGATATGCATTCAACACTGCAACAGAAGGGATCTTCCTACATACTAGATCAGACGGCAAGCTGTTCAACCTCGCCCCCTCAGAGCAGACAAAGGTACGTAAAACCCTAATTAGAGACGTGCTGTTTTCCGATGATGCAGCAGTTGCGACGCACTCCCAGCAAACGTATTGAATACCTTATTTAACTATAGGGGGCTTTCCGATCCCTTCGAAAACCATCGTTATATATATATATATATATATATATCATGTCGAATTTCCTCGGACAGTTATCTTTCCGTTTGCTATTTCTACTTTTGGCACAAGTCCAGCAATTAACCCAGTGCATTACTGGTACTTTATTTTATCGACCCCAAAAAGAAGAAAGGCAAAGCTAACCTCGGCGGGATTTGAACTCAGAACGTAAAGGGCCATAATTCTATGCTCCAAAGCATGGTGTCTGGCGCTCTACCGATACTGCCAATCCACCGCCCTTTTATATAATACTAAAAAGGTAAGAGTATAAAACTTCAAAAGCTAAAAAGATAAAAGGATATTTTATTTACAATTTTACACATACATGCACACACAATACATAAGCATAAATATGTACATATGAATAGATGGCCGTTCACTCACATGAGTTCCTCCGCCCATTGACAGGTTTTCCTTTTCGTCCCGCAGGATGTCCAATAACCACCCTCTGCACAAAACAAGCTTGGCTGGGTTGCCGGTTTAGTCGCCGATGACCCGACCATGCAACAGGTTATACTGGGTTACATGTTACCAGTAGTACTCGGGAGCGACTTGACTGGAGAATTTTGAAATTAACTGCCTTAACATCCGATTCCTATATAAGCGGGAAAAAGTGGAAAGAACCGTCTACGCCGATATACGTATATATGTGGAGAGAGAAAGAGAGAGAGAGATTAAACCTATTATTCTGGGGTGTTCTCTACGTGTTACAGATACCTCAGACTGGTGTATATCAGCCTCTGCTAGAGCATTGAGTACTCATAATCACGTCCGCCAATACTACATATATATTCTGAGATACATTTGTAGATGAATATATGTGTATTTATGTATATGTGTGTATATAAGCATACATGTCTATGAAAGAGAAGGCAATATAGTCCGAATCCGAACATCCACCATTTCATCTCCATGACGAAATTTTAAAGCAAAGATCTAAAGATTCCACACCATGTGCCTTCTCCTCTAAGTACCCTCATCCCCACCTTCTCCGATAAATCCTTAATTACCATATTATTAGCTATTCTGTCATCTCTCCACTTCTCCTTGTATGTTTAACTCTATCTCCCGCTACCATCACTACCAAAACCTACATTTTAAAAAGTAAAATGTTTGCTACTTAATACTGCTATTTCTCTATCGTCTATTTGACCTTCTATTAGTTTACCATTACAAAAGAACGGCTGTGTGCATGTTAATAAGATTTTTTTTAAAGAGGACAACATAGTGAAAATGGCAAGCTGTGGATTTGTTTGTTAAGAGTGTAGAGTGTTTTCTTTCGTCCTTTTAAGAGCAACCACTTCTTTCGTGGTCTAGCCAATTTCCTGCCATATAATCTCCAAGCCTATTGCTTTTAATTTCTATTGCTTAACCTAACATCAACGTTGTCAGAAGAATTTAGATGTTTAGCTTACTTTTTATAGATTGCCAAATGATATTTTTTCGAAAAAGGTGTCGCCTAAAATTTCACCACATTTTTTTTTTTGTTGTTGTTGGGGTGATTATTTATATATTTTTTATTCCTGTAACTTTTTCTGTAATTTTTCTTATTTTGAATGGTGTCTATTTATAGATATTCGTTAGAAATATTCTCTAAGATTCTATAAATATTAAGTTTTCAGTATTATGTGTATGAGTATATATATGTATATATATTTATATATATATATATATATATATATATATATATATATATATATATATATATATATATATATATGTGTGTGTGTGTGTGTGTGTGTGTGTGTGTGTGTGAGTATATATATATATATACATATATATATATATACACACACATATATATATATATATGCATAAATATGTTTATGTATCTATTTGTATATACGTATAGTCATGCGTGAATATATATACATATGCGTATACATGAGTATACATATATACAAATAGATACATATACATATATGCATATTTATGCATATATATATGTGTGTGTGTGTGTGCGTGTGTGTGTGTATATACAGACTAACACAACCTATATTTGTGAACTGATATCAAGTCTTCAATCGTCAACTGAACTAGTCAAATATAAACTAAGCATCGGCATTTGACGCTTAGTTGCTATAAAAATAAATGAATTGTTGATAAGACATAACATACATGATGGAAGTCAGGAGTCGTCTGCTAAATGAAAAAGAATGCTTAGTAATTGATGATAAAGAAATGCAAAATTGAAGAAGAAAAATACGTAAGAGGATGGACAAAAAAGAGATGAATCCTTAGAACCTTACGGCACCACTGATATTTATCATCTTAGATAATTATATATTATACATGCCTGTCCGCGCGCGTGTGCGTACCAGTGTATATGTATGTATCAGTGTTTTTGTTTGTTGGATGGTTCTATCTATCAGTTGTATTTCCATGTCTTTCAATTTGCTTTTTCTATCTTTATCTTCTTACCGCCCAACTCACATCTTTCTCATCTTTTCTTTCTTCCGCTCTGACTTCTCTCTCTCTCTATCTATCTCTATCTCTCTCTTACATACACACACATTCACTCGTTCTCCCTCCCTGCCTCTCATTTTCTTTTATCATTCCTTCTTTTTTGTTCCTATCCACTTTGATGTATTTAGTCTTTCAAAATCATTCCAGATAATAATGTATTTATTTCAGGAAATCAACTATTTATTTTTATTTTATTGCGACGAGAGACGAGCAGTTCAATCACAGTATACAACTGGTATTTAATTTATCATCATCGACTTAGGCTGGATTTGAACGCAGATGGTGAAGCCAGAAAATCAAAACCAGTGTTCTGATACTTCCTTCCTTTAACTCACAAATAATATTAATAACTAGCAGAATAGCCGTCTTTCTTTGGTTTTTTTACTATTTTTGACTTATATATATATATATATATATATTGCTAAACCATGATTATATATATATATATATAATGCATAAAAATGCTGAAACCGGTAATAGACAATTATTAAATATATAAATAGATAAATAAATGCCATTGTTAATTAATAAATAAATAAACTAATACCTTAACACTTCAAACAAAGTAAAATATTTCATTTTAATCATTTTCTAACCCAGAAAAAAAGAGAGAAGGAAATAAAAAGGGAAAAAAAAATATTTTTCTTCCTAATAATCGTCTCTTTCTCCCTGTTTTCATATATATATATATATATATATATATATACCGTATTTCCCGGCACCGAAGACGCTTCGTCCTCGAGGACGCACTCTAATTTTGACTAACAAAGATTTGAAAAAAAAATAATAAACCACCTTCGGCCTCCAGGACGCATGGTAGATTTTTGAGACTTGTTTTAGGGAAAAAGTAGCGTCGTCGATGCTGTGAAATACGGTATATATATATATATATATATATATATATATATATATATCAGACCTGGCAGCCTCTAAAACCCCAAACGGGGAGTACCATGAAAAAAAGTGTCCCAAAACAGGAAGAAATGAGGCAAAATAGGGAGATTTTACATAATGAAAACTATACGCATTTTCACAAGAGAAATCACAAAGTAAACAACACAGTACAATGAAGAAATATATTATTAGTTTTATGCTTGACATAGTAGGAAAAGAGTCTTAACGTTTCGGACGCTTGTATGTATATATATATATATATATATGTATATATACATATATATGTGTGTGTGTGTGTGGTGTATATATATATATATATATATGTGTGTGTGGTGTATATATATATATATATGTGTGTGTGTGTGTGCGTGTGTGTGTGTATATACACACATATACACACACATATTATGTCAGGTCGCTCTTCATGTAACCCAATACAATCTGTACATAGTCGGGTCGTCGGTGACTAAACCAGCAACCCCACCAAGCTTGCTTGGTGAAGAGGGTGATTTTGGACACCCCGCAGGATGAAAAACAAGACCCGTCAAAGGGCGAAGGAACTCAGGAAAGTCAACGGCCATTAAATAAAGATTTTTTTTTTTGTGGAGCGAGAGAATCCTAGTCTTCATTAAGACATCTCTCTTGGAGAAGGTCAGTCTGATATAAAACCTGCGACTTAGTTTGCATCCAATGATGTAGACCAGTTCTACTTTTTGGGTAAACGCATTCGATGTTCAGAGAATAGGATTGGCCCCGTACAAAGCGTTTCCACACTTAAAAAAGCTTCAAGAACAGGCATCGTAGTTGGCCTGTGTATGTGAATGGTGTTTCATTATGTATGATCCCGTAACTCCTGATGGAATCGTAGAGGCGCCGTAGTTGTATACGGCGTTTCTTGTGCATTTAAGCCTGGCAGAGCCCATTCTTCTCCACGTCTGAACAATGCTGATTTCTTCCAGAGAAAGATAGAAGGTGAGAGACATGAAGTGAGAAAGAGATAAACGGGAAGAATCGATCCCATCATTAGATTGGTACTTTTTTATCGATCTCGAAAAGATGAAAGGCAAAGTTGACCTCGGTGGGATTCCAGAGAGCCGGAACAAATACCGCAAAGCATTTTATCCGGCGTTCTAACGACTCTGCCAATTCGCCGCCTTAGAAATACACATCGTAATGATATAAAACTGCAAAGTAAAAACATATTTGCTCTCATATCTATCTCATAGTATGATATATATTTTCTTCAAAGAAATTAACCAAATGCTTTTCATTATAGCAAGAATGTCGTTATAAAATTATATCGGGCGCGTTTAGAATATATACTGATAAAAGGAACACAGCAGTTCAAATAATACGAAAATACGATGTCTTTAAATAAATTAAACACACATTCAGACACACACCCTCCCACACAAGTTTAGTTTTACAACTTTCATATACTTGTCTGTATGATGCAGCTTCTATTGGGAAGGTGTAGTTGATGCTAGCATGATGATGATGTTCATATGTAGGCTTGTGAGGAGTGCATGTATTGCTGTATTGCTGTTTTAGTTGGTTTCACTTTTAGCGGAATTTTTTTGTCGTGTGTTGGTAGTTGGCATTTTAGTGGTTAGATGGTTGGTTGTTGTGTTTGTTGTGGAAGTTGTGTTGTCGGTTGTTGAAGTTGGTCGAGGTTTTTTGTCTGTTTTACATGTTGATTAGTGTGGTTGAAAAATGATCAGTAGAAGTCCTAGACACAAAAGAAGAGGACGTAATACTGTAAATTCTTTTTTAGGGAGAACGTATTACAAGCGAGTACCAGATCCGGTGAAACAAAAAAAAAGAATAGATAAACATGGAAAATATTGACCCCAGTATCATAATATTATCGAAAAGAAATCTATCAAAAATGAAATTGACTTATTATTAAAAGGTTTCGAAATTACTCCTACAATAAAATAAAATATCACCGAACTAAAATCGACTCTGCCGGCTAACAGAATTTTTCAACAACAGCAATAAAGATGATTCCATAGATTCTGCCTAATTTCCTATATGTAGTGGAGTGTATCACTACTTGGTACCCATTTACAGTTTTGTGAATTGGGTGTAGCCACCTTATCATACCTGTCTCCCTGAATCTCTGCAATGTACTTATTATTGTTGTTTAACTCTATGTTAAGCCTGATGTAACAAACCCTTGATCTAAAGTGTTCCAGACGTGACTATCTTCATTAAGAACTATTATATTTAGGTCTACAAAATTTAATGTGTCCTCCGGTTTTAAGCGAAGTTTTCTAGTAGGTCGAGCAAATATTTAAAGGTTCATTCGTTGGTTTGTGTTGTTTCCATTTTAACTATGTGGTCCCTATTTTCAAAACAGTTGGGTGTTTGTTGATAGGCGATTTGACTAATATATTTATTAGGTCAAGTGTCTTTACAGAAGCTTCTTTGTTGGCTCATGGGTCACTATTTTACAGGCAAAAGGTTGTTTTTTGGATGGCTGTTGTGGTGGTGGTGGAGGGGGGGGGGGGGGTTAGCTGCAACAATGAATAAGATCAATTGACTAAACAGAAGTCACCTTAATGACTCATCCGGTCCCTAATTTAAAGAATGTAGAACATTTTTTAGGAAGATTTGCCTGCTATCTACTTATATATATATAACCAGCAATTTCTCTGTCTGTCTGTCCGACAGTGGAAACACGTGCGTAGAGAGAGAGTGAGAGTGAGAGAAAGAGACAGACTACGAGAGGGGGATAGCGGGAGGGAGAGAGAGAGAGTGAATAGACGCTAAAACACGTGCTACAGAAACATTACCTTCCCCTCTCCACTGACTTTGGTCACTGAGGCCGAGGGAATCGCGCTGAGCGCGTCATAATGACGTAATGCAGACAGCCATACATACAGACAGATATTATAAGGGTGCAACGTTATATCTATGTATCTATCTAAAAAGAAAGACTAAGAATTATATAGAGAGAACGCTAAATCGCCTAATGCGGTCCCTAGGGCATTGAAAATTTGAAATAATTTTTGCTCAAAACACTCACAGGACCATAAGTATTACATGTCTAAAGTTTGAAAACAATCGGTTGGATGGTTCTCAAGTTTTTAGATATATAGACTAGCAGAAAACCGCCGACCGGGTGGTTTTCTGCTAGTCTATATATATAAAACTGAGGATGTCTGTCTGTGTGTGTGTGAGTTTGAATCCCTAAAACTCGAGAACCACCCAACCGACTGTTTTCAAACTTTACACATGTAATACTTATGTTTCAGGGAGTGTTCTGAGCAAAAAGAATTTCAAATTTTCATGGCCCTAGGAACCGCATTTGGCCATTTAGCGATCTCTCTCTATAATTCTTAGTCTTTCTCTTTTTAGATAGATACATACATATAACGTCGCGTCCTTATAATATCTGTCTGTATGTCTGGCTGTCTGCATTACGTCACTTCCCTTAGGATGTCTGTCTGTGTGTGTGTGTCTGTGAGTTTGAATCCCTAAAACTCGAGAAGTACCAAACCGATTTTTTTCAAACTTCACATGTGTATTACTTATGTTTCAGGGAGTGTTATGTACATGAACCTTTTGATCTCCTAGGGCCCGCATTAGGTGAAAAACTGCGTTTTTTCAGGTTTTTAGGGGTTGTTTGAGGCGTTACGTCAGACCGATTTCCTTGAAATTGTAACTATGTATTAATCAGTCTCTTCTTCATACCGTGAGCAAAGAAAATCCAACTTTTTTATGGCCTAGGGACCGCATTAGGTGAAAAACTTCATTTTTTCAGCTTTTAAGGGCTTTTTTGAAGCTTTACTTCCAGCCGATTTTCCCAAAATTTCAAGGCATATTATCCACATAAAAAAAAATTATTTTCTTGATCCCCTAGGGCCCGCATTATGTGAGAACCTGCATTTTTCCTGCTTCATCGAGGAAAATCTTAAAGATTATCCAGCCATCAGAGTATTCAGTTTATTTTCTTTACATATTGTCCAGGCAGTTTTTCCACGATTAGGTCTGTTGGCGGCCCGCGTTCCAAAATACCTTATCCCGTGCACTGCTAGTATTGAATAAAGTTCGAATGATTACATAGGGGTTCCTGTCACAAATTACACCAAGTCGCTCACTGTTAATGCATTTTGTTTTCATACGAAGGTGGATTTTCTATATGGTCGCTGAACTTGTTACAAATAGCAATCATATCACATTCTGTTGTCTTAAAGAGTCACTGAACAATATAATCCTAGATATACACTTAAAAATACAAAGTGAGCATGGCCTGAAAGACTCTGATCAAAGACATGCCAGCCATGTAGAGTCATTCCGACCATGACCACCCTGTCTTTTTCAGTGTGTATCTAGGATTACATTGTTCAATGTTCCCTTAAGAGAACAGAGTATGATTTGACTGCTATTCCTAACAGGTTCAGGTAGAGGTGATATACTGAGCAGTTTCGGGTAGAGAAGCGTGTTGTTTAGCTGAGGAAGGGGGCAACGATCAGTGGCGGTAGAGATTAGGAACGCTATATAGATATATGATTACACACACTCACAGATACACACGTGATATACTGAGAACTTCAATACCTGTTAAAACTGTGGGATTGTAGGTAGTGAAATTGGTTAATGGTGAGGTAGGGAGAATGTAGTTTTTATTGAATTTATTTAAATCCTCAATCACTGAACGGATATGATTTGGTACATTTAATTAATTGTTTCTACTATTGGCACATGGCCAGCAATTACCCAGTACATTACTGGTACTTTATTTTATCGACCCCGTAAGGATGAAAGGCAAAGTTAACCTCGGCGGGATTTGAACTCAGAATGGCAACGGTCGTAACTCAATGCGTTAAAGCATGGCGTCCGACACTCTACCGATACTGCCAAGTCACCGCCATTTAATTAATATCTGCTTGACGAGTAAGACTGAACCTTTTATATGTTTACTTTATAAAATATTACCAACGATAGTCCGCTTGAGCTAACAAGAAAGAGAATGAGAAGGTATAGAGAAGACAAGAGCAGAGGAAGAAGCCACCCACCCAATAATTATATTTTTCTCCCAAAATTACCAAAACGCACATCGATTTGTATATGTGCTACAATTTATGTACATGTTATGGTTATCGCATATCGAAGTTTTTTATATCTTGGTTGATATTTGATAATAACAGTGTAATATATGTTAACCTTCATAGTAAATCTTTTTGTTATATCATAACTTTTTCTCCCCATATCACTATTTGCCAATTGCTAGTATATGTATTCAGAGACAGATTTCATAGGTCATTTCACTAAAATCACTTTATAATTATTGAAAGCTGTAAATATAATATGACCAGCTTGGACTCAAATTGCATTTTCTGACCATTTTAGAGTGCAAAGAGCTAAAGTAATAACTACAACTAAATTGACTAAATTTGACACCCCCACCTCCTTAAAAAAAAGCATTCTTCGTTAGCCATGCCATCAAACATCCAGTACTATTTTTTCGCAATGAATTTGGATGGCATAATGAAATTTAACATCATGAATCTCATAGTATGTGTGCGTACCCGGATAACTGTGTAACATTTTTATCTTTTTCGACTCGCAGTTAGGCGTGGATTCCATACTATCTGTAGAGCAGGAAAACGTTTTTCAGTATTATTTAGTGGACGCTTATGTAAAAGATGAAGGATGCCGTTTGCAGCTCAATGGCAATAATCAGTTTCATGCCAAAGAAGTATGGGGATCTAACGAAGGAAAAAAATGTTAAACCAGAAATTCCAATTCTACTGCTTTCCTTCTATGAATGAAGTCTAGCAGTATTTTCAAGATGCTGTGACAATAGTAGTGAAATGTGGTAAACCAAACTTTTTTTACCTAAACACGTAAACTTAGAATTAGTGGAAAAATCGGCTAGATATAAAATTACAAGGGTTTTATGATGCACTCTTTAATGAATTTTTAAAAGATATCAAAGATAGACATTTACTTGGCGTGCCAGCAGTTCGGGTGTTTATTATTGAATTTCCTAAAAGAGTGCTCCCTCATGGCCACATGTGGTGTATTCTTCAAGGTGATGTCAAAATTAGAAATTCAGATTGCGACAACAGATTAGTATCTGCAGAGATTCCCTATTACAGAATCTTGTGAAAAGAATTATGATATACGGGTCATATGGTATTAATCATCCCGCTTCTCATCATATAAAAAATAGAACATGTTCAACAACAAAAAACTTCTTAAAAACTTCTGATAAGCGACATTACTTAATCTAAACAGTTACCAGAAATACAGAACACGTAATAACAGAATTACAGTACAAGTTGGATACTATTTAGTAGACAACAAAAACTTAATACCACACAATGCTTTCCATGTGCATTTAAATTTAGAAATATGTTCATCTGTTAAAAGAAACAAATACATTTTAAAATATAGCTAGAAAGGTCATTGCTATGATTCAATTAAAATAAACAATTTCACTAGCGAACAGCAAAATCGACTGTTCTGCAAATATGTTTCTCCACCCCAATTTCTTAAAACCATATGGAAATTATATTAGAATAAGACGATGCTTACCATGTTTCATTTAGGTTATAAAGTTGTCATTCTTCTTCCAGATCAACGAATATTGTATTTTCAAAGAGAATAGTCTTTTTGAAAAAGCTGTAAACACAGCTGAAACCGGTAAAAGCAAACAGAATATATAAATAATCATAAAATTACTTGGCACATTAATACAGAAAGCTTCTAAATAACTAGTTGCATTTTTAAAACTCTATTTTCCCTATATATATATATATATATATATATATATATATATATATATATATATATATATATATATATATATAATTGTTTCTACTTTAGGCACAAGGCCAGCAATTATCCCAGTGTATTACTGGTACTTTATTTTATCGACCCCGTAAGGATGAAAGGCAAAGTCAACCTCGGCGGGATTTGAACTCAGATGGTAAAGGGACGTAACCACGCTGGAAAGCATGGCGTCCGACCCTCTACCGATACTGCCAATCCACCGCCCTTATATATATATATATATAATAAAAGGACGATTTGTTATATCTTCATTACGTTTATTGAGTAGTGACGCGCGTTTCGCTATTGATCATCTCAAGGTTTGATCTGTATGGATCCAGCCTGACTCTGGAATCAAAAGCTCGTCGTACCTTTGTTGTGGTAATTACCACAGTAGAAGTCCGACGATTCCAGAGTCGGGCTAGATCGATACAGATCGAGACTTGACCTGATCAATAGTGAAACGCGCGTCACTACTCAATAAACGTAATAAAGACATTAACATATCGTCCTTTTATTATTATAATTACACTACAAAGGTGGTGGATTGGCAGTATTGGTAGAGGGTCGGACGCCATGCTTTCCAGCATAGTTACGTCCCTTTACGATCTGAGTTCAAATCCCGCCGAGGTTGACTTTGCCTTTCATCCTTACGGGGTCGATAAAATAAAGTACCAGTAATGCACTGGGTATTTGCTGGCCCTGTGCCAAAAGTAAAAACATTTTTTATAATTACACTCTGCTTAGTTCTACACCTCTTTACAGACTGGAAACTATGCATCGAGTGCTCACTCGGGTGAACCTACAGTAACTGCACGTTACACTCCCTATATATATATATATATATATATATATATATATATATATATATATATATATATATATATATATATATATATATGATATTAAACGTGCTGCGGGGTTGCTAATGGGTTACATATGAATAAAGTTAGTCCTTCATCAGTGATCTTCCAACCATCATTGGTATTTCATCGCTTTAAAGACCATATACCTCCGGTTGGTGCGAGCAACGGCTAAAAAAAGTCGTTGGGACACGTAAATAAAGGGGAGACGAGTGTAAACAAACAAAAATGGTGAAGCAACGAAAAGTGAGGAAGAAGGAGTCAAGTCCCAAATTTCTATAATTTAAATTCGGTGAAATCGTGAACGAGAGAGAATAAAGACCATCAAACCTGGTTGAAATGTGAGCAAAGAAAGAATTCCGTACAGGTCTAACGGGAGGAAGAAGGGATCTAGTCTGTGATTTCGGTGAACGTAAGTTCTGTGAAATCGTAGACGAGAGAGAGAAAAAAAGCGACCTGCCAGACCAAGGGTGCGAAAGAAAATAATTACGCACAGGTCAAACGGGAAGAAGGAGGAGGAGGAGAGGTAGTAACAGAGAATGAGTGAGTGAAAGGTGAGGAAGAGGCTAACAGAGAGAGTGACTGCTAGAGAGGGTAAAGATACAGAGAAAGAGGAAGCAGTAAGAACGAAATAGACGTGTAACAGCGGGGGAAAAAATATGTGTAAATATGATAATAAACGTGGTGCGGGGTTGCTAATGGGTTACATATGAATAAAGTTAGTCCTTCATCAGTGATCTTCCAACCATCATTGGTATTTCATCGCTTTAAAGACCATATACCTCCGGTTGGTGCGAGCAACGGCTAAAAAAAGTCGTTGGGACACGTAAATAAAGGGGACACGAGTGTAAACAAACAAAAATGGTGAAGCAACGAAAAGTGAGGAAGAAGGAGTCAAGTCCCAAATATATATATATATAGGGAATGTCTATCGGGCGTCCATGCGGCGCCACTGGTCACAGCACGCCGTGCTGTTTTAGCCATAAGATAACGCCATCCCACTGGCTGGGCGGGCAGGCCATATATATATAATATATATATATATATACACACACTCGTGTGTCGCTTTTCTACATTCCATATATATATATATATATATATATATATATATATATATATATATATATATATATATATATATATATATATATATATATATATATATATGGAATGTAGAAAAGTAGCACACGAGTTGATATATATAAACAAATAGTAAAAAGGAAAAAAATACAGTAGAAAAATGATGGAGGGATTTGTTCAGTATCAAAACATTTATTTATAAAGTGGATATATATATATATATATATATATATATATATATATATATATATATATATATATATATATAGTATTGACTCTTTCCCTTTCCTTTTCCCTCGGTTACTACCAAACTTTCATGTAGTGTTGACTTCGTCTTTTCCCCATACTTTATTGGTATGTCTTGCTTTCTTTTTTTTTTTTTGTCATTCTCTTCGTTATCATCCGTTTCGTTTCTTCCCAGATAGCTAACCATTTTAGCTATTAACTGTGTTGGAATATACTGTCTGTAATGCGTTGGAAACATTAGTGATCCACAGAAGACAGCCGACGAGCGGAAATTGTCCTTGTGTTTTATCTCACGTTTTCTAAATAATATATATTAGTAACCACACAGCTCCGTTCTCACTTTTTAATATATATATATATATATATATATACTATAAAGTATGTCCATAGAATCATTTGATAATATATATACACCATTTCCTCTCCCAATTGGCATAATTAACCACACAAAAAAATCAATTAGACCAGGCTATAAGATTAAAAGGCACCTATGAAGAAATAGTAAATAAATAAACGGCAGCAATCTCTTCGCGGCCAACCGCCATAGAGTATTTACCCAACATTTCAACAGCACATGGAAATCGATTAAATATACGGTCAACCATAGACAATTAGGTATAAAATTAAAGTTAGAAATGCTTATACACATACCAGGAATCCTGGTATATTGCCAAATATACCATACATACATTTATATATATATATATATATATATATATATATATATATATATATATATAACGGAATACTCTTATATTTTACCGGCGAAGATTCGAAACCGAATCTAAGCTTTCCCGCCTCTGGGACACCCAATCGTTGGAAGTTCTCGCCTTTGTCCTGTCAACGATGATAGATGACATTCCATTTGACCTGTGACCCCCCATTGGGAGATGTTAACCACAGGTCATATCATATATCCATCCTTCTAACTTTAGCACTTATTATAAATACAAGGACTGGGGGAACAAGAGGAGAGAATCGAAGCAGCAGTCAAGAAGATAACTATGTGGCGTCATTAGACCTTTTAGTCTATCTTTCTCCTGGCCCTTACTGGCTTACCCTCTCGGCCAGCCATGCCTGCCTGACAGATTGACCATTACTACGATTAGAATAAGATAAACTAAGAATAGGCACACACACACACACGCGCATAGTAAGTTCATATTGTTATATTATACTCTCATCCTATGCTTCCTGCCATATTGTATCTGCAAGACACAACACAACGATATTATATCGTCTTCTCTGATACATACATTTACGTAGCTCATAGCAACTACCAATTTATTGTACGGATATATTTGTGTCATAAATTCTATCATTCGATGTTCAAGTCGAATATTGTTATTATAAAATAAGCATTGTTAACTCAATCATGGCATTATTCTTTTCATCCAAACACTCATCAAATCAACACAACATAACCGTTACAACTGGTGACCCCGTGAAACGAACACACTGCTTTCTCAAATATCCGCTACATACTATGCTTCAACTATTCTTTCGTCTCTGTCATATTATATCCGCTACAACTGGTAACCCCGTGAAACGAACACACAACCTTCTCACTATCCACTACAATTGGTGTTACATTCTATCTACTACAACTGGTGACCATCAATTGTCTGCTGTAAACGGTGACACGAGAAACGAACACACAGTCTTTTCACTATCTGCTACAACGGTGACTCGAGATTCGAAACAACAGCCTTCTCGCTACATAATGGTAAACTCGACGCTCACGAATTACTTCAAGTTATTTACCAAACTTCGATTCTCTCCTCTTGTTCCCTCAGTGCTTGTATTTATAAGTACTAAAGTTAGAAGGATGGATATATGATCTGACCTGTGGTTAGCATCTCTCAAGGGGTTGGGTCACATGTCAAATGGAATGTCATCCATCATCGTTGACAGGACGAAGGCGAGAACTTCCAACGATTGAATGTCCCAGAGGCGGGAAAGCTCAGATTCGGTTTCGAATCTTCGCCGGTAAAATATAGGAGTATTCCGTTATATATATATATATGAGAGTATTGAAGTTTGCTTGAAGCATTGTGGAACAATAAGTAAATATCTTTAAGTCGTTTGGAAGCCTCGACAATGCAAATGGGTAAATCTCCGGGTAACAAGGTCCGGTGGTGGAGAGAGAGATGTAAGTGGGTGTACGTTGAGATGCGTGGTATGTGTGAGATGTGTAGAATGATGGAAAGAGTATAAAGGATAAAAATAAAAATAACAACACAAGAGAGAGTTACCTTGGGAGAGATTTAATAGTCCCTATATATTTCGGATTCACATCCATCAACTGGGGTGTTTTTCCGGGGTGGGGGAAAAGGTTGTCTGTCGGACAAGTCCGGAACGCGTCTTTCGCTGTTTGTTGTTTTGAATATCTGAGGTATTCGGCAGAGCGCGCGTGCGCGTGAAATGAGGTCGGTCGTACAGAGGTCAGCGGCCGAATGAGGGAGTGGGATGGCGCTAGCTGTCAGTCCATTCTCTGCCTGTTTGTTAAATGTTACTGTGTGTGTGTGTGCGTGTGTTGTTGTCTCGCTTATATACTGTATATATATTCAAAATTGTAAAAAGTCAAGATAAGAAATTATTATTTATTCACACTGCTCTACGAACGTTTCCATACAGCTAGAATAGCATATCCATTTGTAAAGTAACTGGAGTTCATTAGTTAACAATTATTATTAACAATTATCTCCCTTATGGGTGCTTCATCCCAACCGTATCTCTTTAGGAAATATTCAGAACAAAAAAATAATATGTACTTGAACCTTACTGCCTGCATAAAAGCACCATACTTTTTTACTCTTCTCGCTATCTTGATATTGTCTTATGGTATTGTAATTGATACAATCCACCCTAAAAGGGTGAAAGTTGTGCCCCAGTATAGCTGTAATTCAATAACCAAAACCAGTAAAACAAAACAAAACAAAAAAAAACAGAATACAGAGATATATATGATACAATCATAAATACATATTCACATAAATGTATTCATATCCACTTTTAGTCAGTGTCCTGGGTCCTGCGACAGTTTTTACTTTATAGATAAAAATTATTAAAATATCAGAGATCACAAAGTCATAAAATGTTATGAATAGAAATAAAACACGAGCTAAATTATTGGTGAATGAAAAATTAGACCGATTGAAATATTAAATCGTACAAAGAGCGTAGATAACTGGTACATTCTTTTGTTAACTATGGAATTTTAAATATGAGAAAGACCCGATATGAACATAATGCAATAAAACATTTTTATCTAAAGTCCAGAACAACTGACATCACACGACTATTTTTATCTACAACAGACTCGTTTTCAAAATAACTTTTGTTATCAAAGTAATTATTTTTTTACTTTTCTTTTGCACTATATACTCACACGAAATCGTTTCCCTCACTGTTTAACGAAACTATCCACTCTAGCCAGTTTGGTTCGAATTTTAATAATACGAACTTGGTTTTCCATAGAATGAGTGAGGAAACTTGGTTTTCCATAGGATGTGTTTCGTCTCCTAATTATATATATATATATATATATATATATATATATATATATATATATATATATATATATATATATATATATATATATATATATTTAGGTTTGTTGGTTCACCACTGGATAGAACTGGTCATTCCGTATGGTCAATCTCGATGTAGTATTATGGAGAGTACTCAACGTAATGCAGTTCACCCGTCTTCATTTGTGTAGTTGGTGGTGCGAGTACGGAGTTAATTATTATAAAATAACAGGAGGCTGGACTGGTGTAAATCCTTGAAAGGTTTATTATACTATGATCATTTCAATGACCGGGTTCCGTATGAATCCGGTGATATCATCAGGTATTCGAAATATAACAAAGGAACATAACAGATAAAATCCATGGGGCTGAAAATCAAAGACAAGAGGACGACTAACCAACTAGCTGCTTTCACCTCAGTCAGTCACCCTCAAGTGTTGGCTACTCAGTCTACTAATGACCATCTGGTGAGGGGGCGAAGGCTTATAATGTACTACCACCTCTCCGTCAAAGAGAAAAAAAGAGAAGAAAGAAAGAAAGAAAGAAGAAAAGTCAGCGTTAGGGTCACACTACAGTCAGGCTAGAAATCGCCGCGAAAAATGTTTTTCCAAAGAACCTATATCTTAACAGAGGCATATATAGTAGGCGTCTGTATGGTATAATGTGTGAACAGAAAATTGGAACGTTAAACTTATGTTTAGAGTTATAGGATGAAATTTAAAATTAAAATTTAAAAAATAAAAAAATAAAAAGATTTAGTTAATGAATTTACAGAGAGAGTCTTATATGAAAATGTTTAAGTGTATTATAGGGAATCTCGATAAGTTATCAGAATGGGATATAGAGTAAAGATTAAGCCTTCGTTTAGCAGTCAATAACACACGACGATCGTAGATCCCAGCCAGCACCTCCTAACCACGTGTCAGCCAGTTTCGAGTGGTATCGTCTAGCGAAAGAAATGGAAATTAATTTTTCCGAGTACTCTAGGAACGTAACTGTCCTATGCTTCGAGTGTGTTAGCGGGAAGTCCACCATCGTTGACAGGCCATCGTCTATACCAAACGAATACTATTAATTCACACAGGAGGGGTTTGTTTACGTGCCAGTAGAGGTAGGCATGATACAGCTAATAGTTATGATTAAGCCTAGAATTTATAGGTATAATATGACGGTCAAAACAGGCGGCGCGGCGAGCCCCGGGGCGAAGCAAGCCCGCTCCGAGTAATTTCGTTTACCGAAAGAGGGGAAATTTATTTAAAATTTACTTGTCATATATATATATATGACAAGTAAATTTATATATATATATATATATAAGTTGAAATAAAATGAAAACGAAATTTCACTTCTCACTCTTAGTACGGCACTTACTTAAATGTAAGTATGTGTGTATACGTACATACATATATGTATACAGACGTACAGTAGCATGCATATATATATATATATATATACACATATATACATACAGGTACACATACATATATGCACGTATCAGTTTAGCGGACGCTTATTATAACGCCGCTTTGTTCGTTTGTAAACAAACTGAACAGCCTGAATTTTTTATGCCGTACGGTGTTAAGGCAACCACGTCACCTTTTTGTTCAACACTGACACAGGAACGATGTACTAGTTTCAAGCTTGTTAGCTATCATCAGCACCGTATACCCATCTGCCAGATAGTTGAACATTCGAAAGTATATACTTTCCTTATGAAAATCAACGGCTGAGCAGCCTAATTTGCATATCGAGTGAGCTAAGTCGGTCAGGCATACCGAAAACGATAAGTTGAAATAAAATGAAAACGAAATTTCACTTCTCACTCTTAGTACGGCACTTACTTAAATGTAAGTATGTGTGTATACGTACATACATATATGTATACAGACGTACAGTAGCATGCATATATATATATATATATATATATATATATATATATATATATATATATATATACATATATATACATACAGGTACACATACATATATGCACGTATCAGTTTAGCGGACGCTTATTATAACGCCGCTTTGTTCGTTTGTAAACAAACTGAACAGCCTGAATTTTTTATATATATATATACGTATACATACTTATATATATATAAGTATGTATACGTACACACATATATGTATACAGACGTACAGTAGTATGTATATATATATATACATACATGCACACATATATATATGTACGTATGGATTTACCGAACATTTATTATAATGCTCGGTGTGTTTGTAAACAAACATCCCGAATTAAGCCGTACAGTGTTTAGCAACCATCGTTGCCCTTTTGTTCAATACCGAC
>OZ024740.1:353276354-353326354 GCA_964016885.1 Eledone cirrhosa
GACATCATAGGAACAACTAAACACAGTAAGATCACCAAGACACAACACCTTAGTACAGACGCACCTACACCTGACAATAACTATATCGGCCTTAACGACTCCATAGCAGCATCCAATAGTGCTGGCAACAGCCTCCACAGACGCAACCAGCATAGCCGCGACATGACAGGGGAATATGCAGGACATGACGTGCGGAATAATAATGGTACCACTCCGCGCACAGTGGGTTGTAATGGTGCTAACGCCAGGTGCGGGAGAGTAGGTAACAACGTAGATAGCAATAATGATAGCCTTACCGTGGGAATTAGAAGGGGCCGCGACCGAAATTGCAACTGCCGCGGCAAGGGACGCTGCCCCATTAGGGGATACTGCTTGACTGATAGGGTTATATATAGGTGCACTGTAACTAGCCACAATAGCGTTAAACATTATATAGGGGCTACCTCTGGCCCGTTCAAAATTAGATTTCGAACACATCTCCACTCTTTCAAAAATAAGAAATTAAAACACTCCACTTCGCTCGCGGACTACATCACATCATTAAAAAAAATAAACATCAGCTTCTCCACGCACTGGGATATTGTCGGCAGGGCTGCACCGTACAACTTCAAGAGGAAGTGCGATCTTTGCCTCATGGAGCTCTACCACATCATAACGGCACCCACGAGCTCATCGACAGCAGAGCTGAAACGACGAAAAGCTGAACACATATCCTTCGTAAAAATATCCTTCTTCAGATGGGATAAGGATGAGGAGTGAAACCGTATACCGGGTCTCCCTGCAACAAGCTTTGACACCCCCGCGGGCAGGCGCTGCAAAAAATATCCGGAAACTAACCATGCATCCCAGACCCAGCTTCAAATGACCCAGGCGGGCAGGTGCAGAAACAAACGTTGCTTACCTGACCCTGTGCGTATCGACAATGGTAAGGCTGTAACCACATCTTGTAACGGATAAAAAATTTGTCCGGAAAAGACTGCCCTAACACCGGCCAGAGTTACCTCCCTTGACCTACTGCAAAATCAAAACACACTTTTTTGCGAAGAATGAACTCTGACGTGAACTTACCTCCAAAAACACTTTCCGGGCCATGTAAGGAACACTTTTTAGTTAGTTATGCCCTTGAGAAGCCCATCCGGGCGAAACGTACGTAGGTGCTGTTTTAAATAAACATGTATTAACGGTCTGTTCTCCTATTTCTTACTTTTCCACGTGCTTACGCTCTGCTAACTCTCTCGCCCACTAAATATTAACACTTCTAATATCTAACACTGACGGCACTAGTATTGAGCACCTTCTGCATACGCTATTTGGTAAATAACTACATGTATCACCTATCCCTCCTTTTTTCTCTCTCTCGATACGTAAATACTATATATATATATATATATATATATATATATATATATATATAGAGAGAGAGAGAGAGAGAGAGAGAGAGAGAGAGAGAGAGAGAGAGAGAGAGAGAGAAATACTGCAGGTAGCACATGGATAACATGTAATAAAATGAGTCCCTCATCAGTGATTTGCCGACGATCATAGATATTTCATTGCATTAAAAATCATATACCTCACGTCGGTGCAATAATAACCAAAATAAGTTATTAGGACAATTGAAACGCGTAAAGCGAGTGAGACAGGAGAACAACAAAGAGTATAGCTAACCATAGGGGAAAGAAACAAGCTTCAAAATTATTCTGTTTAGCATAAGCTAGGTGAATATATGAGCGCTTTTAGAAAAAAGACCTGACACGAACGATGGCCATGTGAGAAGAGAGAAAAATATAGCCTTCGTCGTGTACAGGATGAAGCGAAGAGAAGAGAAACAGTGAGTGAGTGAAAGTGTGAGGAAGAGCTAACTGACATGACAGAGGGGGCGAAAGAAAGTAGGAGAAACAGAGAGAATGGGGGAACAGTAAGAGAGAGAGAGAAAAACACAGAATCGCAGTTTGGGTAAATATATGTAATAAATATAGAGAAAAATACTGCAGGTAGCACATGGATAACATGTAATAATATATATATATATATATATATATATATATATATATATATATATATACACACACACACTTTATCACTACCACTTTTACTGTAAGTACTCAAGTTTTGGGCGTCCAGGTAATATTTTAATATTCTGGAGACTAATATATATATATATATATATATATATATATATATATATATATATATATATATATATATTCTGGAAAGGTATGGGTTCGGTCAGGTTTAAATGCCCAAAACACTGTATGTTACGACGGAGCACCAACGACTCCATCGGGATTTCAAGGCCCATGGTTTGGCATGTGTGTACTAAACCATGGGCCGGTTTTAGTCGGATATTATGAAATGAATGAGTGTGCGTACGGATATATACATACACACACACTCATATATATATATATATATACATACACACATGCATACATACATACATTCATAAATACATACGTACATACAAGTATATATATATGTATGCACTGGCGGACTGGCCAGGTTGCCCAATGGCAAGTGGGCCCCAGGGGGTACACGGTAGCAATGCAAGAGCCCACAGTAGCATTGCAGGGCCTACTGTAGTATTTTAGGGACCAATGTTTTGCTTTCCAAAAATAACTGAAATCTAAGAGAAAGAAGAAAATTGTTTTTAAAATAAATAAAATAATTAAGCAAAGCATTTGGTCAACCAATTACACAAGGAATTACTAGAAACCAAAATATACGATAGTGAAAATAACTGGAATCAGTGGTTGTATATTCTACGAAATCTAAAGCTATTTGTATTCATTCATGCATGCAAACATACATATATAGACACAAACGCACAAGCATATATATATATATAAAGAAAAAAAGATGAAATTGAAAATGCAACTGGACTCTTATTTTTTTTTAAATATATATATTTATTTGGTTCCTTTACCGGTTTCGCAGTTCTTCTGCTTTTCAAAAGTAGAGTTGAGATGGAGGGTCTGTGGTTTTTCTCACATCTGGTTGGTCTGTGAATGTTACTTGTTTTATATGGAAAAAGTGGCTCGAAATGCCAGGTTTTTCGAGAAGTAATTTGATTGGTTGGTCAATAATTATAATAAATTTTGCGCCAGTTCGCGTTACAAAGTTCTTCAAACAAGGGGGGGGGGGGGTCACAGGTTGTTTTTTTCATATATGAGTGTTTGAATTTCTTTTTAATTAAAAAAAGGGGGCTCACGAAGGCTTTTTTTAATAAACGTAATTAATTGGTTAAAAATGAAATTATGGCTGTCACGTGAACAAGTTTTCATTAAATTTTCGCGCCCTTATTTGGAAATCTATTCTGTAGCCTTTTTAGAGAATTTTTTGACAAGCAAAAGATAATGGTCAAGAGAAATTGGATGGGAGATTTGTTCTGGTTCAGTGAATATGGTTAGTTCACTGTGGTGTCAGAATTCAGATTTTCTATTGAATAAAGAAAGTAAAGATATGTATGTTTATTTGTGTGCTTGTGTGTGTATTGGAAAATGATTCTATTAGTAGAAATGGGGGAGGGAGTTGTGTGTGTGTGTGTATATGGGTGTTATGTGAGTATGTTAAGATGGAGAGAATATATATATTTTGTGTGTGTGTATATATGTGTGTAGGAAAGTGATTCTATTAGTAGAGGGAGTTGTGTGTGTGGGGTGGGGGTTGTTATGTGTGTGTATGGGTGTTATGTGTGTGGCAGTATGGTTAGCATGTTAAGATGAAGAGAATATATATATATATTGTGTGTGTGTGTGTGTGTGTAGGAAAATGATTCCTTTAGTAGGAATATTTTTGAATGAACATATATATATATATATATATATCTTTGGTTTGCTTTTATCCTTCTATGTTGTTTACTTGTCCCCCTCGCTTTACGCGAATTACTGGTCCCAATAACTTTTTTTAGTTATTGCTCGCACCAACCTGAGGTATATGATTTTTAATGCGATGGAATACCAATGATGGTTGGAAAATCACTGACGAAGGACTATTTTTATCATATGTAACCCATGTGCAACCACGCAGTATTCTTCTTTCTTCTCATGTGTTTTATATATATATTTTAATCGATCGACTTTCGTCAAATCGGACCGAGGAAACAATGTTTCCGTTGGTCTTTCCAGTTGCTAGTACTATCTATCGGTCGCAACTCCAGGTAGAAGGAGCAACGTGAAATAAAGTGTCTTGCTCAAGGACATAACGCATCGCCCGGTCCAGGTATCGAACTCACAACCTCAAGATTGTGAATCCAATTCTCTAACCACTCAGCCACACGCCTTCAGTGTTATATATACTTATATATATACTTACACACGAACTACTGACCAAATAATATTTGGCATCAATGGGTTAAAGACATATATATATAGAGAGAGAGAGGGGGGGAGAGAGAAAGAGAGAGAGAGAGAGAGAGAGAGAGAGAGAGAGAGAGAGAGAGAGAGAGAGAGAGAGAGAATATATGTTGGTTGTTTACCGACACCTCAGTATGCAGGTTGGAGCACTCGACGATGTACGCAAGTTGGTTTGTTTACTCCGGAATAATGTAAAATAAGTAAGTCAAATATGTAAAATTTGGCTTCGTTTATTTATTATAAATTATAAGTTTACTGCTATATATATTTCGGTGACAGCCATCATTGGCTGTGACCTCTTCAGGCAGTCCGAATTGGAGTGGAAAAGACAGGTACACATGTTGCTGAGGTGTGTTTCACTCCGTCGATACATCGATATGTCCAGCTCCTGGGTGTGTTGTTATTCCTCCGAGGAACTGGAATCATATGAACTAGAACAAACGAATTTCAATGTCATAGGGCACGCTCGTATCCCAGAACTCAAGTTAGCTAACACTAGATGATATAAATAGACGAAGTACGTCGGTGGAGTCCTATCCTCTGTGCAGACTGGCACCCCAAATTTCCGACCAACGGGCCCCATCGCCCAACCCCGGCTTGTGACCCGAATACCTGGAGGATATCCTGCCTTGAACCCGACCCCCTTCGCACGCATGAGTCAGGGATAAATACCACAAGTAAAAAGGACGCGCCGATTACTACCACTTACCCTTCTCCCCACCTCCAGGGGGGACTTTGACCCTTGTCCGTGTGGGTGTATCCAAATGTGGGCGTATATGGAGCTATGTGTATGCGTGCATGTATTTGTGTGTGTGACTGTGTAGACGCAATATGGGAATGCACCTGAGCGTGTGTGCTTGCAACGATGTGCGTTGAAAAACATACACGCATATGTACTTAATGCTGAAATAAGAATTGTAGTCCTTTACACTTCTGGATGTTGACATAGGTTTTTTGGTATTTTACACTCCACTTTTACCTCATTTGTTTTTAAAACGCACCCATCTTTTGTTAGACTGTGTGGACGTAAATAGGTGAATGCACCGAGCCTGTGTTTATACGTGTGCACGCGAAACGGTGCGAGCTGACAGACAATCACACGTACGTACTCTATGATAAAATAATAATTATAATTCTTTACACTTCTCGATCCTGACACACAGGTTTCCTATTTCAGTTTATATTTTTCAAAATTTTTTATATTGGTTGTAACACACGCATTCTTTATTTGTTTGGCACCCCGCACCACGTGAAATGGTGGCAGGATAGATGCCAGCCTACACACATAAATTCTTCAGACCATAGCAGCAGCATACTAAAGCTGACCCCTTAACACCACTACCACTACATTGGATGGCAACAGGCCACTTTACCTGTCAGGTATGACGGCCTTGGCCTCCGGTCTCCGATCTCGCTGGCTTTGCCGGCGTATCTTTCGTCGGTAACTTCGTTGCGCGTCCTCGTCAGCAGGGTTCTTCAAAACACAATAGAACCCTCTGTGTTCAGAGAACGTGAGGCCGCCTGTGACACGTGGGACCGGTTGGGACTTAGCCCAGTAGACGTCCCTCCTCCTTCTCCCCCTGTTGACGTCAAGTCCCCCCAAAGCATTTGGGATGTCATCCATTGCAGCCTGGCCTCAGACAGGCTCACACGCCAGCTCGACCAGCACCGCCTTGCCTGCTTTCGTGCGGCCTCCAAACCCTACAGTGGTGCCTGGCTCCATGCCCTGCCCTCTTTCTCCACTGGCACGCAGCTAGACAACAATAACCTGCGCATCGGCGTTTCCTTGAGGCTCGGCCTCCGGATCTGCGATCCACACCAATGTCGCTGCGGATCCACCGTGGACACTTTCGGCCTCCACCCGCTTTCCTGTCGCCACAGTGCCGGCCGCCTTCCACGCCATGCTGCCCTCAACGAGGTCATAAAGCATGGCTTGGACGCTGCGGGCTTCCCTTCCCAACTCGGGCCGGTGGGTCTGAACTGAGGGGACGGCAAAAGGCCAGATGGCATGACCATCTTCCCGTTCCGCGGTGGCAAACCCCTCGTGTGGGATGCTACTTGCACCGACACTTTCTGCAGCCGCAACCTGGTGGAGTCTGCGACTAACCCAGGTTCTGCTGCACGTCGGGATGAGGAGGCCAAGCTTTTCAAATACCGGTCACTCTCCGACAGGTTTGCGGTTGTACCCTTGGCAGTGGAGACTTCTGGTGTCCTCGGCCCCAGGGCTACCTCCCTACTCACCACCATAGGCGCTGAACTGGCCAGCCACAGGTGTGAACCCCGCGAGTTGGAGTGGCTTTTCCAGCGCGTCTCCCTTGCCGTCCTCCGTGGGAACGCCTTCTCAATCCTGTCCGCCGGGGCTGGGGGGGGGGCATCACGTAACATTCCATATTTAGGTATCCAGATTAATCGTTTTTATATACACAATGGAGGAGGTCAGCTGTACTTAAACATTCTGACAAAAACAACTATAACAGGCTGACTTGCCTCAGAAGAATTTCTATAGACGTTTGACTTAGGAATGGTCTCACAACTTCTCTACCTGTTTCGGTGGAATTTGGCATCAAACCTATCAAGTGCAAGTCGAAGATCACCTTCTGTCGAGTTAAGTAACACCATGTCATCTTCAAATTCCAGGCCACTGATTTTACACCCGCCCCTCATGACACCACTTCCAACCCGGTTGTGCATGTCAATCCCGTTCATATAACTAATGAGCAAGAGAGGTGACTGTACACACCCTTGACGGAGTCCGACTCCCACATTGATGGTTTCGATTCAGCACCATTCGTATAGAGACATCACGGCAGCAAGAGGCTAGCCATCGATTCCATATTCCTGCACAGCCTTCCACAGCAAGTCCCGAGGAACGCGGCCATATGCCTACTCAAGGTGGACAAAACAAGAATATATTTCTTGGCAATACTCCCAAGATTTCTCGAATACCTGCCGCAGTGTGAGTATTTGGTCGGCTGAGCTGTGTTCGGGGCGAAAACCACATTGTTCATCAGCTAGCTTGGTCTCGACAATCTCCCTGCATCTCTTTGCCAGATACTTAGTATAGACTTTACCGGGGAGGCTTAACAAGGAGATCCCTCAGTATTTGGAACAATCTCTCTTGTCTCCCTCTTTGAAAATTGGGATTATCACTCCCGATTGTCACAGCTTAGACGCCCTTCCAGAGATCCAGGCCACCCGCCACACACGAATATGTCAGCCAGAGAATATCTTCTTTATTTAAGGCTTTTAACATCTCGGACTGGATATCATCTTCCCCGGTGACTTTGCCACATTTGAGCTCTTTAACTGCACTTCCGACCTCAGCCACTGAGAGATTAGTTACAGGTATGTTATCTTGGTGTATGTTAATATGACAATATTTTGGCCAGGCATGTCAAACATGCGGCCCTTTACAAGCACACCTGCGACCTGCGCGAGCATGTTTTATCTTCGTAATATTACATTTAAAAACTAGTTGTAATGTGGGCAATTAGTTGTGGTGTGTGGTCCTCAGATAACACCTATGTGACGCATTCAAGGGCGAGAACCTATAAAGCCATATCTTATTTCATAACTTGGAGTGTTAGTATTACGGCGTGCATAGGTCAAAGGGAAATAACCTATAAAATTGGCTGAAGTGAAAATAAATACAAAATACATCAATTTAACCTAAAGAAAGAAATAATGTTATTGATTTCACTTTATTTTGTTTGATGTAATTCAATTTAGGTTGAATTGGTGTATTCTCTAGTTTTTATTGACTGAGAATATTTTAAAGTCTATCTCCCATTAAACAATGTTCAGCGTAATTATAATATCCCAAATTATAAAATACAGTATGAAAATACTTAATAGATTATCTTCTTTTAACTTCATTGACGCCATATAGATATTGTCGCCATATTAATATTTACAGAGTTAACGAGGCAATGTTAGCATTCACCTGATGAACGTCCCAGGAGACATGAAAGTACCTGTGAAAATGTCAAATAAAATGTGAAAATGCAGTTGTGTTGAGATTTGATTCCCTAATATATATAATCTGTGCAAAATTCTGCAAACTGTAACACACACACACACACACACGGAGTTCACCCGTCGGGGTCCTGACTCTTTTCCTATATATATATATATATATATATATATGTGTGTGTGTTTGTGGGGTGTGTGCGTGTGTTGGTATGTAAATATATGTATACGCATGTGTGTATATATGTATTTGTACACATATGTAATTGTACATATATTTACATACAAACACGCGTACACACACACACACACATATATATACATATAAGGATATTTTCGAAACAGCGAACGAGTTTGAAATTATAAATGTAAGCTATCGCCGTATTTTAACTAAAGAAATTAAAGAAAGTTATTTAGCCTGATAGTGGGGTTAAGAACCCTCGGAGAAATGGAAAAAGATGAGTATTGACGTACATGTACGTCAATAGCTTACATATATATACATATATATATATACACACATATATATATGTGTGTATATATATATATATATATATATATATATATATATATATATATATATATATATATATATATATACACACATATATATATGTATATATGTATATGTTTGCTTCGAAATCACTAGACGTATCTGAGGAACTTGCGAATCCAGAGTCAGGTTCGATCCACAAACAGATCGCACCTCGAGCTGTTCGCCGGAGAAACAATTGTAATACGCAATAAATTGTGTTCCGATGCATCACTGTTTCCATATTATCATACTCTGCTCCGAAGGAGCATAGAGTGCACAACCGGCATACCGCATATGGACGCACCCAAGCAACCTTACTACAAATTTATGTGTGTGTGTGTGTGTGTGTGTGGTGTGTGTGTGTGTGTGTATACACACACATACACACACAGTGTTTGTGAAGAGATCTGGATAAGGGTATATAGTTAAAAGGTGATCTGGTTGTGTTCATAAGGTGATGATAATGGTAGTGAGTGGAAGGCGTGATATGTAAAGAGCAAGCTCAGGGTGGTTGAGTAATCGTTGGTGTGTTAATCCAACTAAAAAGTAGATGCGATTTCAGGTGCGGACAACATCTAAAGATCTCGGTCTTAGAGTTGATGCAAGTGGGAGGGGTTTTCATGTTTTGGAGAATCCTGAATTTTTCGGTAGTAGCCAAAGAACATTTCTTTGTGCTCCTTTAGTATTCTCTTGAGTGGTCTAAAATAGACCAATCAATAGAGTATGGGATATTTTTGTCTTTAAACTCCCACACTTTATTTGTATGTGTATGTTTATGTTCTGGATATTTATTTATATATTTTTCCCCTCAATCCGTTATTTGATTTCAGCCTCACTTTCATATTTCCTAAATTTTGTTTTCAAATCCATATTTAATAAACACACCATGTTATTTATTCGTTCTGACGACTGAAGACAGATATAAATATCTGTCTTCAAAAAACCACTGTTAAATGAAATGATTACCTTATGTTGTTTATTACATAACTAATAAGCTCTGTAGCCTACATAGAGCACTCTCTTTTGCTGTACCTTTCCTACGGAAATACTTCATTTATATATATATATATATATATATATTAACAAATGGAAACTAAATTTATAAAACCATATTTATTTCATTATACATATTTCAGGGGCCACCAAGGCAAACTATGGTGCGCTTTCATCAGATAAAATATAATATAGGTTAGTTTTATAAATAAATATTGACATACCCGGAAAAAATGCAACCATTCTGGTTGGAATCTCCTGGATATTTTGCTTGAAGTGAGTGAAGGGTGAGGAAGAGACTAACAGAGAAAGAGACTGCTAGAAAGGGTAAAGATACATAGAACGAAAAAGACGGTGTAGCAGCAGACCAGACCCCTTCTTCCTCCCATTAGACCTGTGCGAAATTCCTTCCTTGCTCACATTTCAACCAGGTTTGATGGTCTTTATTCTCTCGTTCACGATTTCACCGAACTTAAATTCATAGAAATCTGGGACTTGTCTCTTTCTTCCCCACTTTCTGTTGCTTCACCATTTTGTTTGTTTACCCTCGCGTCCCCTTTATTTACGTGTCCCAACGACTTTTTTTAGCCGTTGCTCGCACCAACCGGAGGTATATGGTCTTTAAAGCGATGAAATGCCTATGATGGTTGGAAGATCACTGATGAAGGACAAACTTTTTTCATATGTAACCCATTTGCAACCCCGCAGCGCCCTTATTATCATATATATATATATATATATATATATATATATATATATATATATATATATATATATATATATATATATATATTAATATATATATTAATATATATATATATATATATATATATATATATATATATATATATATATATATATATATATATATATATATATATATATATTAATATATATATATATATTAATGATAGGTAAGTAAAAAAAGATATAGACCAATTCAAGTCCGTAGGGCGAGTTTGAATATATTTATGGTTTAGTGAATATGGACAGTAGCAATTCATATTTGTCATATTCAATAGTCAATGGCTGTTGGTATTGTGGCAATCCCAAAAATTAAAAAGCATAGGAATTTTGTTTATGTGTGGAGGGTATAAGGGGTAATTAGTTTTTAGGGTTTTCTGCTACATTCGAATAAAAAATTAACAATAACAACAACAACAATAATAGTAATAATTGTTTCTACTTTTGGCACAAGGCCAGCAATTATTCCAGTGTATTACTGGTACTTTATTTTATCGACCCTGTAAGGATGAAAGGCAAACTTAACCCCAGCGGGATTTGAACTCAGACCGTAAAGGACCGTAAATAACTCTATGAGGCGTCCGACCCTCTACCGATACTGCCAATAGTAATAATGATTTTTGATATAGGCACAAAGCCAGCAAATTTTTTTTTTTGGGGGGGGGGGGGGGGGGTCGATTAAATCGACCCCAGTGCGTGACTGGTACTTTATTTTATCGACCCCGTGAAGCTGAAAGGCAAAGTTAACATCGGCGGGATTTGAATTCAGATCATAAAGGCCCGTAACGTGGTGTCCAATTCTCTACCGATACTGCCAATCCACCGCCCTCACTGCCAATAGTAATAATAATCGTTATTATTACCACTAACATCTGAGATCAAATCCTGCCGAGGTTAACTTTGCCTTTCGTCCTTACGGGGTCGATAAAATAAAGTACCAGTAACGTACTGGAGTCGATTTAATCGACTTTCCCCTCTGCCCAAATTACTGGCCTTGTGCCTATACTAGAAATCATTATTGTGAGTGGTAAGAGAATTGGATTCGCAATCGTGAGGTTGTGAGTTCGATTCCTGGACCGGGCGATCATTATGTCCTTGAGCAAGACACTATATTTAACGTTGCTCTTCTTCCTGGAGTTGCGACCGATAGATATTATTAGCAATTGGAAAGACCAATGGAAACATTGTTTCCTCGGTCCGATTTGACGAAAGTTGATTGCTATTGTTGTTGCCATTATTATTAAAACTTGAGTCACTTTTCACAAAAACCTGAAAGAACATGCTGTTACAGAACAGCTATAAAACATGCTGCTATAGAAAGGTTAAGTACAGTAAAAAACATATATCATAAGTAGTTAAGAAAATTTAAAAAGTTAATAAGAGAAGGCATGCAATTCAAAAATACATCTCCAAAAAATATTTTCAATAATGCATTTAAAAAAGTTCGACTACGAAATTCAGTCATAGTAATTATTATTTTTCAAACCGTCCAAAGGAGTTATGCCTAAAGTTTTGATATTGTATTTGTGTTTGACTTTTGTTATCTACTCCGATGAAACCGGCCGTGTGCTAGGATGAAATGATCGTCAGTGATTAAATATTTTAAAAACTCTTTGATTGTCATTTACATTGTGTGTATATATATATATATATATATGTGTGTGTGTGTGTGTGTGTGTGTGTGTGTGTGTGTGTGTGTGTGTGTGTGTGTGTGTGTGTGTGTGTGTGTGTGTGTGTGTGTGTATGTGTGTGTGTGTGTGTGTGTAAAAGGTAAACAGAAATAACAACACAATCGGTACAGTATATGGAAGGTATATATTAGGTTAACGCTTGATATAGCAGGAAGAGGGTCTTAACGTTTCGGACGCTAGTCCTTCATCAGAAGAAAGAATGAGAAATAAAATAGATTAAGGGGACGGGTGGGATGGAATTGGAAAAAGTCTTTAAATAAAAATAATAGATCCATTCATGTTGACATCTCTTGCAAAACTGTATATATATATATATATATAGAGAGAGAGAGAGAGAGTGGGGTATAAACCAGCAGTCTGCAACGCCAAGCGTTATCGGCTTTTGTGTTCAGCAAGTCTGTCTGTACCCACTCTGCATCTCCCAATGCATTGAGTACTCCCATAATTTGTTGTCTCCCCGGTCTCAACACTGCAGACTCTCTCTCATATATACGAGAGAGAGCGATAGGAAAAAGGAGATAATTATGAAATTATGACAAGTGCGGTGTGATTTGACAGGGTGTTGAGTAGGGCAGAAGTGTAGACTTTTAATAGCATAGGGGAGGAGTGTGGCGGCAAGTACACTTATGCGGAGATAACGTTAAGGGAGTAGCAGACTCAAGTGGGTAAAGTACCAGTAATACACTGGGATAATTGCTGGCTTTGTGCCAAAAGTAGAAACAATTATTATATGCGAATATTGCGGTGGATTGGCAGTATCGGTAGAGGGTCGGACGCCATGCTTTGACGCATAGTTACGGCCCTTGCCATTCTGAATTCAAATCCCGCCGAGGTTAACTTTGCCTTTTATCCTTATGGAGTCGATAAAATAAAGTATCAGTAATGCACTGAGTAATTGCTGGCCTTGTACTAAAAGTAGAAACAATTATTATATGCGGATATGTTTGGAATAATATTGTAATATTATCCCTAGAAGTGTACAAATTATGAAATATTTACTAGAATTGCAGTACAAATAGCACATTTTATTGTAAAATTTAAGGGGACGCAACTGATACAGAATTTTAAAGATTAGCTTCCCTTTAGTGTTCCTTTCCTCAAACTGTGTAACCGGATTTGGCATCGTTTCAATAATGTTATGTGATGTATGTGTGTATTCCATCAACCATATATTTGTTACAGCTAAAAGAATTTGTAGGTTTGATATTAACGAGTGTCTTGTTTGAGGGTGCCCATCATTTTGTCTCTTGAACACAATATACATCTGTCAAAGATTCTCCACTATCTCACCTGACTTACCTTCCATTATGCCTATATTGATGTTGGCAACTCTAAAGTTTTTAATCAAACAGGAAGAAATGGGCTTCTAGGGAAGAGTAGACAAGTTGGTGTCAGTTTTCAGCATCTGAAATGAAGAGAGTTTGTATGGCAATCTGGGCACACTTATTCCTGAGAGGGTCGTTGGGGCATAGTCCTCAAACACTTCTTCTAGCAAGTCCTGCTCAAGGTCTACCCCTGGGTCTCCTGCCGGTTGGTTTTGCTCATAAAATCTGTCCAGTGATGCTTTCTTAAAATATTCTAACAACATGCCCGTAGTATCAGAGCTGTGATCTCTCATTTGGAGAAGTAGTGGATCTACCTGGAATGACTCTCTGAACCCCGAGCTACGCACTCTATCGACTAATGTTACTCCAAAGACCCTTCAGAGGAACCCCATTTCGGCTGCTTGTATTATCCAAGATTCATGACCATAGGTAAGAATTAATCACACTATAGATCTTGCCTGCAACCTGACCTGGACACAATGCAACAATGGATCACAGACTGGCAACTCAAGCTAGCTGTGGACATGTGTACCACCATGCATTTTGGGAGTAAAAACCCAGCCTCCACAACACTAATATCAAGAAGTCTTCTTGTGAACGTGACCTGGACATTACAGTCAGCAGCGATTTGCGTTGGACGAAGCACGTCTCTAAAATTGTCACAAAGGCCAAGGGTGTCTTAGCATCACTCAGCAAGACTTTTGTCAGCTGCTCTCCAGCTATCTATTTAAAGCTGTATATAGCTATGGTGTGGCCACACTTAGAATTTGCATCACCAGTCTGGAACCCCTATCTTGCTCAGAACATTGACCGCCTGGAAACTGTTCAGAGACGTGCAACCAAGCGAATGCTCTCCATCAGGCATCTACCATACTCTGAACGCCTTGCTTCTCTGGCCATGGATACATTGAAGCTCCGACGTCTGGCAACTGACTTGGTAAACACCCACAAAATTACTAACCATCTTGCCAACAACAACCCTGAGTACCTTTTTGATTTCCATGTGTCTAACACACGTGGGCATGCCCACAAAGTCAGAAAACAGCACAGCTCCCATGACTTTCAGAAACATTTTTTCACGCTCAGAGTTGCTGAAGCATGGAACAAACTACCTGCATCAGTTGTTAGCTGTCGAGACACTGCATCTTTTAAAACCTCCATGCTTCCTGAAATTCGCCAACACTACACCTAATATTCCCCCTCCATACACACGCACAGATGTATATCATGACTCATACACTATTCACTTCCCTGACATTTGTATATTATTCTATGTACTATACATGCACCTTTGATGAGTTGTAGTGCACCTGAGCACTGTACACAATAATTTCATTATTATTATTATATATAGACTTGTCCCTGTATATGTCTCTTGAAATATTGTCTTAGAGGCTCCTCGTTACTGAAATCAAGCCTGATTGAGAAAAATCAAATGGAAATCAATAAGCTGCCATAACATTTACAAAATCTGTAATCATAACCATCATAACACTCATGAATTGGACATGTTTGTGTATATCTTGATCATATGTCCCTAAGGACAAAAATTCTCAGTTTAACTTCTGCACTTAAGTCTTTCTCTACTACACAAATATAACTTCATTCAAGATGAAAAATCACATTTTAAAAATGTTAACACAAAACTGATATTTTCATAGAATTTTATTTATTTTATTTTATTTTTGCAATTCAATGGACTTTTATTTACAATGACACATGTAAGTTTATTTTTATCTTAACCACCATATTAAAAGATTGACATTTTACTGAAGTATGTGGCATGATAATATACATCCAGTCCAGCCATTAAAATATGTTAAATGGAAAAAAAACAAAAAACTAAGAGGTGATATCAATTCCACAAACTGCAGTAAAGACTACATGTTTATAAGTATAGTCATTCTGAATATGAACTGCTGTATATACTCGTGTATAAGCAAAGAAATAAATGACAAAAAAAAAAAGGCGGTCCGGGGTGGGGGGATTCATATTTTCACCAACTTCAAGCGTAGAAAAGGCACCAAAATATCTGGAGTGTCACATATAGATATTTCATGTAATTTCCATGAGTGAAAATGATAACATTTTTTAAATATCTGACTGCACATGTGTGTCTTGTCAAATGAAACTCTCTTACGATAAATATAAAAACTTACAAACACACTTGTATAAATATACTGAAACATTGACACACACAGATGCACACATAAATTTATAATCATGCACAGACAGTGACATACACACACTTAGAACTACATAAATGTATACAGACTATATATGTATAATATATAGTAATAATAATAAATTTGAAGACTAAAATCCAGAGGGCTCGATAAGGAATAATATATATCAGATATATAAGAACCCTAGTAGAGCAAATATTTATTAAAATAACAGATTAAAGTTTAAGCAAAGAATCGCTGCTTTCACCCTTAACGAGATCTTCAGAAGATTCCGTTAAGGGTGAAAGCAGTGATTCTTTGCTTAAACTTTAATCTGTTATTTTAATAAATATGTATAATATATATATATATATATATATCAAAAAAGAGAAATAGGACGAAGGTAAACAGTTACAAAAGGATTTAATCCACGTATTAACAATTGTTTCATCAGAATTTCAGTCCATTATTGCTACACTATGTAATAATAGGCAATCAAGAAAGATACTGTGGCATCCGAATTTTCAAAATACAATACTTTGTATTTTGAAAATTCAGATGCCACAGCATATCCGAATTTTCAAAATACAAAGTATTGTATTTTGAAAATTCGGATGCCACAGTATCTTTCTTGATTGCCTATTATTACATAGTGTAGCAATAATGGACTGAAATTCTGATGAAACAATTGTTAATACGTGGATTAAATCCTTTTGTAACTGTTTACCTTCGTCCTATTTCTCTTTTTTTATTACACTCCTCGTTTGTTCGTGTTTCCACTACAGAATCCCTACCAACCTGTCGAGTCACCTTAACGTATGTTGATAACTTTCCTCACAACTTGTTCTACCAAGCTTTGGAATATTCCTATTTACTGAATATATATATATATATATATATATATATATATATATAATACATATTTATTAAAATAACAGATTAAAGTTTAAGCAAAGAATCACTGCTTTCACCCTTAACGGAATCTTCTAAAGATCTCGTTAAGGGTGAAAGCAGCGATTCTTTGCTTAAACTTTAATCTGTTATTTTAATAAATATTTGCTCTACGGTTCTTATATATCTGATATATATTTATCCTTATCGAGCCCTCTTTGGATTTTAGTCTTCAAGAGCGTGAAACTAATAAACCTTTGTTCGTACTGCCTCTGTTTTGTTCCCGTTCCATTTTTCACTATATATATATATATATAGAGAGAGAGAGAGAGAGAGAGAGAGAGAGAGAGAGAGAGAGAGAGAGAGAGAGAGAGAGAGAGAGAGAGAGAGAGAGAGAGAGAGAGAAATATGCATAAAGTCAACAAGGAAAAGCAACACAGGAGAATGATACAATAGTTGATATAGTAGAAAAAGAGTCTTAATGTCTAGGACATTAGTCCTTCATCAAAAAATAGAATGAAGCATAGAAGAAAGAGTGTAAGAAGAGGAAAAAATAGAAGAAAAAAATTTACAGGAGGAAAGCATGTGTGTATTTATTCAGTCAGTTTGGTGAATGCAGGTTGGAATGTATCTTATATATAGGAGAGTTTTAAAAAGAAAGATAATCATTGAATATTTTCAGTTGATGTGTGCGAGTATGTTTGTCTATACAAAACTATGAGGGTATGAAGGTCTGATGTGCGTCGGACCGTGACAATGCTGGCATTACTGATGGAAGTGTCAGTGTGTGTGTGTACACAAGTGAACTGACCAATGCTGGGAATGATAAAGGGTAACTGGTAGGTGGTATTTGGCAGTATGAGGAAATGTATGCATGTATGATACAACAGTGCATGTGTATACATGCATATGTGTATATTCATATGCACACGTGAGCACAATTAACCTTGTATGTACGCTTGTCTGTACACACAAGCATGCACACACACACATACAGATGGTGGTGATCATTAGGTGGTACAGAGAAAGGAAGGTAAGTGACACATATATGTGTGTTGTCATGCCTCATGCCATGGGTATGTCTGTAAGAGATACCACAAGGCATAACATATGATGATATGACAGTATAATTGCACACCACCAGACTCCAAAGTATGAACTCATGGGAATTCACAAAACCGTGCCATCTAAAGGTCTTGATTAACTTCATTGGCTTATACATGGGGCTTGGATTTTTATCCATTTCTCAAACATAAAATAGGAAAGAGGGTGGACTTACATTATAATCAGCTTATACATGAGTATATACAGTAATACAGGTAGAAGGGACACTTTATCCTGCTAGTAGCATGATAAAATGTACCTAGTGTATGCTATAAAGTAACTTATGAAAGAAAGAACATCCATCAGTAAAACACTGACATACAGAGCAAAAAAAATTGGCAGTTTTCTCTCTAGTTGTGTGTATCAGATGACAAAGGACTGTAACAAGAGATGAAATGTGCTGGGAGAGATACATCCAACCCATGCCAACATTGAAAACTGGACATAAAGCAATGAAAATGATGGTAATGACTTACACACAAAACCTATTGTGTTGCTGACATAATTAATAAATAATTATTTCTACTTTAGGCTCAAGGCCAGCAATTACCCAGTGCATTACTGGTACTTTATTTTATCGAGCCCCGTAAGGCAAAGTCAACCTCGGCAGGATTTGAACTCAGATCGTAAAAGGACGTAACTATGCTGGAAAGCATAGCGTCCGACCCTCTACCGATATTGCCAATCCACCGAATAAATAATTGTTTCTACTTTAGGCACAAGGCCAGCAATTATCCAGTGCATTACTGGTACTTTATTTTATCGACCCCGTAAGGATGAAAGGCAAAGTCAACCTCGAAATAATGAAGGATAATATATCATATCATGTCATGGTGACTAAACTGTGTTAATATTTGTTCACTATTTCAAGTCAATGTTTTTCCTGATATACATTACTCTATCATGAATATATCTGTGGTAAGATAGAGTGCAATTTCTAAAAAATTGATTAATTCACTACTTACAGATAAAGTTTTACCATAACTACCAATATTAACATGGTTTCTTTCCTGAGTGAATTTGTTTGTGGCGAAATAAATTGCTTCTTTCAGAAAATGTTTTATCACAAATGTCACAGTGGTATGGTTTCTCTCCAGTGTGGGTTCGTTTATGGCGAAATAAGTTGCTATTTTCAGAAAAGGTTTTACCACAGATATCACAGTTGTATGGTTTCTCTCCAGTGTGTATATGTTTGTGGCGAAGTAAGTTCCTTTTGTGAGAAAATTTTTTATCACAAATATCACAGTGATATAATTTAAAACCTGTGTGAACCTGTTTATGACAAAACATGGTGCTAAAATTAGAGAATTTTTTCCCACAGATCTCACAGACACATTGGTTCTCACCTGAATGAATATATTTGTGGTTTGATAAATATTTGGATACAGAGAATGCTTTACCACAGATATCACACTTGTATGGTTTTTCTCCAGAGTGAAGACGTTTATGGCTAGATAAACTGCTACTTTCAGTGAAGGCTTTTCCACAAATAACACAACAGTATGGTTTCTCCCCTGTGTGAATACGGATATGGTTAGATAAATGACCACTTTGTGAAAATGATTTACCACAAATATCACAATGATGGGGTTTCTCACCTGTGTGAATACGAATATGGATGGATAAATTCCTCGATTCAGAGAATGCTTTACCACATATATTACAGTTGTGTGGTTTCTCTCCTGTGTGAATACGTTTATGGCGAGAGAATGCACTGCTTACAGCAAATGTTTTATCGCATATTTTACAGTGATAGGGCCTCTCTCCTGTGTGAATACGTACGTGCATGGATAAAAGACTACTATGAGAAAATGTTTTACTACAAATTTCACAATGATAAAGGCCTGCACCACTGTGAATTGATTTATGTTGGACTAACTTACTTTTTGTTTTGAATGTCTTATTACATAAGTCACAGGGATATGAGTTACTCTGTTTCTTTTTCTCTGCCTGATGAGAAACATCAATCTTCTCAGCCTGTAATTCATCATAGACCTGATTCTCACACAATGTCTCCTCCATAGTAACCCCCTGTTAATCACAGAACACAAACAAATCCTGCTCTTTTTCTTTGTAATTTACAGCAAAGAAATATTCTCTAAAGATTATATTTTCCTGAACAGTAATCCTTATCAAAGTATGAGACTGATCTTGACATTAAAAAGCAAAACAAATCCATATATAATTTGCTTCAATTCCTAATATATATCCTGGTTTATGAGGGACATTACACATAGGTCAGTTGGAAAATTAATGAAAATTTTCCTGGATTAGTATGTACTCAAAATTTATTAAGTAGATATATTTCCAGGTCGGAATCTCAATTTCATAATTTAATCTCAATTTCATAATTTAATTGAAATTATAGATATACACTGATATGAATTCTTGATATTATCTTTCAGTCTTTGAAATGTTGCTGCATATTCTTATCTTAATGTTTCTGGATACCCTGAAATAGACAAATAATATAAGATATAGAGAACAATTATATGTAACTTTAATGTTATTAGAAAACAGAAAAATATTGAAACTTAAAATGAAGGGTTGAAGGGCATATGATATAATGCTTCTGTATGAATTGCAATACTGCATGGTAGTGGAACATGGAGTATGCCTTAAATGCAGAAGATTTGCAAAAGCTGAGAAGTAAGGCAAGCATGCTGTAATGGATGTGTATTGTTAGTGTGAATAGATAACAGAGTACAAATGAGCAAAAGAGTAATACTAGATTAACTAGATATAGTGTGCAAGATAAAAGACTGCACACTTACAGGTATTGTGATGAATATAAAGGATGACAGTTGAATAAAGTTCCATGTACTCTGAGTGGATGGAACCTACACAAGTGAGACACTGAGGAAGACATGACAAAAAGTGGTAAAAACCTGTCTCAAGGGGCTAAATCTCATGAAGATGATGGAGGACTGTGATAAGTAAAGAAACACTATGCTGGAGAAGATCTACTTTACCCATGAAAGCACTGAAAAATAAACATAAACAATGACCTTAATAACAACCAGTGTGTAAATGTCTATCCCCACTCTCTCTCTCTCTTCTACCACATGTGGTTCTCCTCTTAGTATTTTGGAAAAAGAACAGAGACAGTTCTGTGGAAATTGAGATTCTCTTTAGTTTTGCCAGGGACAAGACAAGTTCTCTGGTACCAGTGAATGAACACTTGGAGACAATATAGAGCAATGAAAACTCTTTAGTTTTGCTAGGAACAACACAATCTCTCTACTGATGGTGCTACAATAAAGTCACTACCAATATGAAAAGCATCCAATCAGAAGCAATGACAAAAATGTAAATATGAGAGCAAAATAACTTCAAATAAGATCTGACTTAACCCTTTAGTATTTACATTACTCTATATTTACTGTTGTATTTTTGTGGTAAAGGGTTTATCTTACATAATTATCTCATATAATATCGAATCTATGAGATTTTGATATTATTTATGTTGAGAACAATACCTTAACATTAGTATGAGTGGTCAGTTATGGCCGATCTGAACAGAAAGATGTGAGAGAATTCTGGCTGGATATGGCTGGTTTAAATGCTAAATGGTTAAGAAGCAATGACTTGTTCAACAGCATGGGAAAGTGGATGTAAAATAACAATAATTAAAGAAACAATATGACCTTTCTAGAAATGTCTTTCAAAGAGACATTAACTTTTTTGTTACTATATTTCTAATGAACAGCACTGGCTATGATTCTCAAATCATTTTGAAAATAATCAAGAATTATCAGGAATTTAATAATATAATTTTCTTATTATTAAGCTGCATGGCCTGGCCTAGTAGTTAGAGAGTTGGACTTACAATAAGCTTGAGGATTAAACACCCAAGAAACTGCCTACAAGGAAGCCAGATAGATGTGAACAGTAACTTTAACCTTTTTTATTATCAAGTTGATGTTTGGAACATCACTTAACTGAAGGTCTTACATAAAATTATGATGGAAGGTTTTTAGATAAATATAAACATTATGTAAAATAGTCAGTTTGCCTCTACAATGCAGATGGGTAAATCTTCTGGCAACGAAATCCAGTGGCAATAGAACAAAAAGAAAAACAAACATAAATTAACGTAAAAGACGTAAGGAGAAAAGAGGAAAAAGAAGAAGGCCAGAGTCTGTGTACCTTAAAAGATTGTCTGGCAGATAAGATGCTATTTTGAAAATCCACCTTAATAAAATGGTTAAGATCAAAGTACATTAAATCATTTTTTTCCAAATGTATTCTCGGTAACAACTATGTATGATATTGAAATAAGCGTTTTTTGTAGCAGTATACTGCCTGTCAGGAATAAGAAGCAGGTATTTGAGAGCAATGCAAACATGCTTAACATATTTCATTCTTACATGAAGCTGATTTGCAGTTTCAAACATACAATTTTGCTGGCTTTTTTTTTATCAAGACCATAACAGTCTCAACATTGAATTTAAAATAATGCTGTAAAGGATGTAACTTTCAGAAGGTGCAGCCCAATCTGATGTAAGGAAGGTTTGTCAATGCTTCAAAGATGATACAGTAAAAACTGTAAAAAGAACAAGAGAAAAAAGCAAGCAAGCTAACAGGCATACTATTAGACTAACTGATTGTCAGGCAACCTCAAGTGAAATACAATAAATATTAACAGCTGGTGGTGTTAGTTTAAGTGACACAACTGTAAGGTGCTAATTCTTTGATAAAGAACTTAAAGCAAAAATAGAAAAAAATATTAATATATTTGAATATTCTTCAGGAAAATAACAAAAACATCTTTTATGGGCAAGAGAACATGAAAAATGGACAGCTGAAGAGTGACATAAATTCATATAGATTTTAAGGGTAGATTGAAATATGTGACATGGAGGGCCAAATAAAGATTTCCTACTTGAGTGTATTACAATGAAAGATCCTGTCAACATAATGGTTTCTTAGATAGGCACAAGGCCAGCAATTTGAGGGAAGGGGAAAGTCGATTAAATCAACCCCAGTGCGTGACTGGTACTTTATTTTATCGACCTCGTAAGGATGACAGGCAAAGTTAACCTCAGAGGGATTTGAACTCTGAACGTAATAGAATGTAACACTATGCTGTAAAGCATGGTGTCTAACCCTCTACCGATACTGCCAATCCAAACATAATGCTGTGTTATTGTATGTCAGGCAGAAGTGTTGACCATATCATAATTATAAATGAAATAAGGAGCTAATTTGGAAATGAGGTAACTCCTCTTAATCAGTGACATTTCTACACGATTCAAGATAGTCATTTTTCAGCAAGACAGTGTCATATGCAATGCTACAAAATCCAGTGTGAAATTGTTGGAAGACCATAAAATAAACCTTCTAGAATGGCTTGAAAAAAAGTTCCAATTATATTCTGATAGAAAAATAATTAGGTCTCAAGTATTCACTGTTTATCACTTTAATTCTCTTCTACTTTTGATACACTTAAGTAATTAACAGCTATGCTTGGCTTACTCTAATTATGAATGTTATTTGATGGATCCATTTTAAATAATGAGAATGATGAACTTGATGCTTTATAGCTGATACACTAGTGTCCACTATTTATCATTATTGAATATTTTCTTTCCTTAATAATTTCAATTTCTAGAAAAACACTTTCACCTTTACTTTTGACAAAATAAAAACCTTTATTTTCAAAAGAAGTGCCCCTTTTATTATTTTCAATCAGTGGGGATTCTTCAGCTGTGTCACTAGACAACCTTCTTAGTGCTGTCTGCACAATAAAATTCCCTCACTAGAACACTGAAACATACAAGCAAGATGTAGTCCCCCAGTCAATCTGAGAACTTGGTGGAGTGCAGGAATGTATGTGAGATGCAAGCCTCAACCCATCTGAGAGGTCAATATCTCCACTTTAGTATTGACTAAGTCTGTGACCACATATCCAACCCTTGCTAATAAAGAAAACAAACGTCAAATAATTGTTTCTACATTTAATATAAGGCCAGCAATTCGAAAGGTAGGAGAAAGTCAATGCGTTACTGGTACTTTATTTTATCGACCCTGTAAGGATGAGAGGCAAGGCTAACTAACCTAAGCAGGATGTGAACTCAGAATGTAAAGGGATGTCATCATCATCACCGTTTTACGTCCGTTCTTCCACACTAGCATGGGTTAGACGGGTTGTCCTGTTGTGGGCAGTGTCCAGTTGGCTGACCTTGTCTTGCTCATACAGGAACTGATTCTGGCTTGATTTCTACAGCTGGATGCCCTTCCTAACACCAACCTCATTTACAGTGAGTGCTGGATGCCCTTCCTAACACCAACCTCATTTACAGTGAGTGCTGGGTGCTTTTTTTCCATGGTGCCTACACGTCCACTTTACAGCGTGGGCTGGGTGCTTTTTTGTCTTGGTACCTTCACGACCACTTTGCAGTGGGAAGGGGTGGGGGCATATTGTCTATATGCTTCAGCTTCAGCTTGTTCTCGTGGGAAGTCGGGTCTTTTGTATTACTGTGTGACGCCAGAGGTCACGGTTGTGTGTCATCGCCTTTGAGAGGTGCAATTGGGTAAGGTTGGCTTTTATGACCTCATCCCAGGTCTTCTTGGGTCTACCCACTCCATGGCTTTCATCGATTTCTAGTGCTCTGCACCTTTTTATGCAGCTGTCATCCTTCATACGCATCACATGTCCATACCAATGCAACCCCCTCTCCTGCACACAGCATTTGATTCCTCTTATGCTCAGTCTCTCTCTCAGTTCGTTTATGCTTTGCTGTTCGCGTATATTACTATTACATATCCATGTATGTAACTAAATATGTATGTAACTAAATATAATCATAAATTATGTAAAAATAGATGCTTCTTGAACTTATACATTTAAAACCAATTTCTACTGAGCAGTGCTTTGCCGTTCACGTATATTACTATTACACATCCATCGGAACATGCAGGCTTCGTTTCTTTCTAATCTACGCAAGTCTTCCACCTTCAGCGCCCAGGTCTCACTACCATGCCACATTGCTGCTCGTATACACGCATCATACAGGCTGCCTTTCATTTTGAGGGAAAAGCCTTTTGCAGCTAGCAGTGACAGTAACTCCCCGAACTTCTTCCATCCCGTTCTTACTCTAGTTATTGTACTTTCTGAACACCCACCTCCGCTGCTAATTCGGTCACCTAGGTAGCAGAAGCTGTCTACTCTTTTTACAGAGCCCTCCCAGAGATTGGTGGTACTTGTTTCCTGTGGCTGTTTGCTGCTTGCTGTCCCAGCACAGCTGCTATATGTGAAGCCTACATTCTTAATTAAGCTTCCTGAGATCCTGCTACATCTCTTGTGTACCCATTGTTTGCATTTGGGGCAGAGAATGGAGTTCCTACCTACACCTTTCCTACATACTGAGCAAGGCCATTTCCCTGAGGGGATCTGGGTTCTGTTTTCTCGTCTACTTACAAGAACCTTAGTCTTTGTCAGGTTGTCTAAAGAATCTTTAAATCTTTTGATACTAAAACTGCCTGAAATCACCCCTGGTTCTATAATACTATGGTGATTATTTTTAAATGTTTACTCTATTACTCTATTATGTGTTCCAGCCGACAGACTGATGTCATTTTGGGGCACTACCACCATTTTATATTTATCTAAAAGCCTTCCATCAGAATTATATTTAAGAACCTTTGTTAAGTTATTTTTCTAACACTAACTTAACCCTTTAGCATTTTAACCAGCCATATCTGGCCAGAATTTTCTCACCTCTTTCTGTTCAAACTGGCTGTAACCAGCTGCTCATACTGGTGTTAAGGTATTGTTCTCCAAATAAATAACTTCAAAATCTCATAGGTTCGATATTCTGTACAATAAAGCCTTTACCACAAAAATACAACAGTATATACAGAGTAATGTAAATGATAAAGGGTTAAAGCGTAGATGATGATGTTGATCATGTACTTGTGGAATCTGTTGTCTCAGATAAGATAAGTGACAATGAAATTGTGAAAGTCTTTGTGAATGACAGATGTTCAAAAGATTGTTCCTGTATGTAGTAAGACTCAGAGCAGCATTAACAAGAGACTGAATTGCAGCAGCAAACTTTGACTTATGGCACAAAACTACTACTTCCAAATCAAAGATCATGTTAAATAACACTAGGTTCGGTAGGCAGTGCAAAACACAACTCATGCATTTACAGTGTTTCCTTGTGGGCGCTGTTGTGTTGAAAGGGAGCAATCAGAGTTTTTATTTCATTTGGGGGCGGTGAATATACTCAGGTGGGCGGTGGGCATTTATCTATTTTTTTTTTTTCAAATCTTAAATAAAAAAAAATTTTAAAAACACTTTTACCACTTTGGCGACACCAAGCAAATTCCTGGCACCATGTGCAACTGGTGTCACTAAGGTGAAACCCCCAAAACAAAAACAAAAATCAGATGAATGGTGACAGACGACTAAAAGAAAAGAAACAAAACAATGGATAACAAAAAGCTGAATGTGCGTATTTGTGTGAATGGTGGTCAGAATTATGGATGAAACTGGCTTTTGGGAGTGATTGATATGTATGTGTTTGTATGTATGAGTATGTTTGTATGCATATGAGTGTGTGTATGTGAGTGTGTTGCCGTTTTGAATTCCTTTCTGCGATTGAAATTAAATTAACCCCTGGCGATTAAAGACCCAACCACACACACACACACATTTGTTTTAGGTTTTGTACCCATTTGATGTAAGATGAATTCAGTATCATCATCATCATCATTTTACGTCCACTTTTCCCTGCTTGCAAGGATTGGACGGGTCCTATTCAACACAGCATCTTTCCACTTCTCACGGTCCTTTAATTAGACAGGGGATCTTTGACAAAAAGGTTTGCCCCTAAAGGAGGCGCTAGCTGAAAAAAGGTTGGGAAACCCTGATTTACACTGTAGATGATAAAACTGAATTCTTGTTTGGTTGTGAAGATGCCAATGCATTTTGCATTTTACAAAATACCCCAAGACTAACGAGCTCCACAAAAAAAGCTACTCCAAGAATTTGATCACATAGTTGATGGAATTGGATCATTGAATAGTGATGAAATTAAGTTTAAGATAGACAGTAATGTTACACTAGTAATACAGCAATATCATCCCTTCCCTCTAACATACAGAGACAAAGTTGATAAAAACTTAAACTTTTGGCTCATGATATTATCGAACACTTGAACTCTAAAAAAGATTTAGAATAGATATCTAATGTTGTTATTATTGAGAAATGAGGAGACAGCAACAACAATCGTAGACATGCAAGGCATAAACAGAAGGTGTGGCTACCACAGTTATGCAGCCTGTTAAGTGAATGGAGACCTATCAATTACACAAGTCAATCACTGTCTCCGTCACAGAACTATATTCTCCTGTAAAGAGGGAGAGGCTTGCCATCATGACAGGTTCTGTTCAAGGTGTTTCTTTACTGATACTGTTTCTCATTGATGACATTTAGTAAGTAGGTAACTACTTTTAAATTGGTAAAATACAAAGTACCGTCTTTGTCTTTACATACTTAATTATATTTTATGATAAGTAGTGCCAGCAGGTTGCACTGTGCAACCATGCAATGCTTTGTCATTATTAGATAAAGTATATTTTATTTGTAACATTATCCATAGAAATGTAAAGATAAGCTATAATCGTGTTAATGTGTTGGGCGTAGCATATATAGAGAGAGGATATATCAAATGGCAAGCATTTTGTCAGTCCCAGCATATAAACAATTACCATTGCACCCATGACAGGGGGAGGGGAGTATACTTCTTGACGGTAAGACTTTCATAAATGAACGCTTTCCTTCTTTGTTGTAGTCTGAAAAATCAGAACTACATTTTGTTTTTACTTCATACCTTAGAAATTCATGTTGATAAAGAATAATAACAATCATGATGCTACTGAGTTTCTATAGAAACGAAATGTCATTTCTATAACCAACTAATGCGTGTGTAGCGAAGTAGTACCTCGTCATTTCAGAAATAATCCAGTTGGTGTTGCTATGGATACTTGAAACACCATTTGCCTTTTATAAATAGAAGTCAAAAGTATCAGTGTTAATGATAGCAAGATTTACGAAATATCCTCTCATTGGCGTTATTTCATATCGATAATACACTGAGTAAAAATCCAGCTGAGGTTAGCTTGGCTTATCATCCTTCGATAAAATAAAGTACCAGTAACGCACTGGGGTCGATTTAATCGACTTTTTCCCTTCCCTTCAAATCACCGTGCCAAAAGTAGAAACAATTATTACACCCGCCTGTAATAGTAAAACATGTTTAGTTTTAAGGGTAGCTAGTTGATAAGTTTGGCTAGAATTTTGAAGGTGAAATTTATAGGGGTTGGGGTCTTAATTTTTTTTTATGTGCTTTGAACGAATATAGCCTTCAAAACTGTCGAAAATAACTCGTTTTCTGCGATTCCCTCGCCCTATAACAACATTGCACCCATCTCGAAGACGGGTGTAATAATAAAAATTTACCGCCCTTTGTTCATTTTCAAATATTTTTGACAATTTCCAAATTGAAAACAAATTTTCAGCGACCGCTTTACTGTTTTCCGAAAGTGTTTAACTTTAACCGTTTAGAGCTTTAAAATGTTTTTAAATAAATTTTGTAGATTTTATTAGATAAACGTTATTGATAAACAGACACAAATATGCAATGTCCTTCTGCAGTTTCTGTCTACCAAATTCCACTCCTAATCCTAAACGAACTTGGAACTATGTAGTTGAGACACGAATTTAATAATATGGTTCTTGGCCTATGATTAGAAAATAAAATAAAAACGCTTCTCATGTGACAATCCTCAAAACCATTTTCTATTATTTACGATGCTTATTCGATATTGTGTTCTTTACAAAGTTTAATTGAATAAAAAGTAACTCTGATTATTTACTTCGATTTTATTATTATATTTCCTTTACTTTATTACAAATGAACAATAAACCAACGTCACCCAAATTATGTAGTAGTCGATACTTTCCCGTTGTATTTATGAATATGTAGACGCTTTATATACACAAACTAAGTACGTGGCAGCGAATAAACAAAAACCATACATTTCGCCGTTTCCATTTCACATTTTACTTCTCAATCGTATTGACGTGTTAATAGAACAGGAAACAACTAAAATATCTTCGACTTTTAGGATTAATAACAGATCAACTTACCGTTTTCTTTTTCTAGTCACAAATATATAAGTTGATTCATATTCATCTACACAATTTCATTGATAAGTACAGCGCTAAATTATATAGTATAAGGCTTAATCTAACAAAGGTAGCCTTACTTTCGTAAAATCTGATTTATGTTTTAACGTATTCTCTTGTGTTATTCAATTGTTACACAAAAAATAATTTAAATCTCTGTTTATATGTCATTGGTGGGTATGTTCATATTACTGTAACAACGTAGCTCCAATATGGAATGCGGGAGATATCTTTAAGTGCTGTCAGATTTCATTCGTTTTTGTAGAACTTCTATTCCACTCTTAAGACACTTTGATTTCCTTTCTCTATTACAAAGAAATTAACAAGCCGATTTTCATAACGTTGTATTTGTGAAATTAGAAGAATAATTCTATGCTAATTTAATAATGAACCATTATTGTTGGGCAGAATCTTCTAAAAATAGAATTTGTCGTAGACTGGATAGTGAAAAGGACAGAGTATAAAAAGACAGAACTTAGACACACATTCATAGCCGTAGTAACAAATGCGTCAACACAAACACACGTTACCATTAAAGCAAGTACATACACATATCCTCCACTATACATGAAGACAAAACTGCAAAAGAGGTACATGGTAGAGCTGTAAATAGATGCACAGAAAAACAAGATGGAAGAAACCAGGGAAATACTGAAGAAGGGAATGAATGGATTTTGAAAATGAGTTGTATGTTGTAACAATCATGAGGTCAAATATATTGTATAAAGGATTCACTGGCCTAGTGATATATTTCTATTTGTGAGGCTAGGGAGCCAGAAGTGCAGGAGAGGTCTTGCCAGAAGAGAAGGGCCAGTGATGTCACATCGGAAATGCGAGCCGGATCTCTTTCTCTTGGCCCATGTGTAGGTGCAGAGTGTGGATATCCAATAATGACTGGTGTGAATGAGTGTGTGAGTTTTGCTACATTCTTTGGACCAACGCAAAACAGGTGAACATCACACAGGGAGATTCAGTCCAATCATCATCATCATCATCGTTTAACGTCCATATTCCACGCTTGCATGGGTTTGGATGGGAGTTTTCCCACTTGAGGCAAGAGTGGTTGTCTTGCTCGCATAGGACTGTCTGGCGGGTTTTCTACGGCTGGATGTCCTTCCTAACACCAAACACGTTTACAGTGGAACTGGGAGGTTTTTACCGTGTTACCTACACGGCCACATTACAGCGTGGACTGTGTTTTTTTTTGTCGTGACATCTACACGACCTCATTTGTTTCGGGCTGGATGTTGTGGTAGCAACATAACTTTACATTGAAAGGGGTGGTGTGGATGGGGTGGGGGTAGTGGGACGGGGGTGTATTTTGTTAGAGGTGCCTACTGACTGTAGTAGGTTTCACTTTGTACTTAGGTAAGGCGGGTCTTCTCTATTACTGTGTAGCGCCAAAGATCTCGGTCCAGTGACATTGTCTTGGAGAGGTGTAAGTGTGTGAGGTCGGAATTTATGAAGTCGTCCCAGGTTTTTCTGGGTCTGCCTATTCCGTGGCTACCGTCTATTTTTATTGACCTGCACTTTTTTATACAGCTGTTGTCTTTCATGCGCATCACATGACCATACCAACGTAGCCTTCTCTCGAGTAAACAACATCTGATCCCTCTTATTTCTAAATCATGAGTGGAAACACAAAAGTAGCTCACTTCGCTTGTTATGACAAGCTATTTCGGCAGTGTTTTTTTATTATTATTATTTACTATTTCTGATTTGCAGAAGATATGGTGACAAAAATAAAAATGCTTAGTGACACAATCAAAGCCTTCAGCGGCGAGGGAGATTTTATTGTATGGATTAGGAACAAAATTGGTCGCTACACTACAAAGCATCAAAAATATGGCAGGCATAATGGCACTGTATAACTGGCGTTATACTAAGAAATGGACCTGGCAGACCAACTGAATGCAGAGAAAATCAGCGCCTCAAGGTGGCATTCAATGGAGAAACTAGGAAAAGTAAGATGGATGGGATAACAGGTTGGTGTGTTCATGGAAATCCAAAGGTTGGCTACACTAGCCAAATTCACAGGAGAAAACTTAGAAAGGGTTGTGCAGGTGGTGTTCATGAATGGATTCCCAGACAAAATTTCTGTGAGGTTCCAACAGCTGCAGTGCAAAAACAAAATGGCCATGAGTGAGCTGATCACACAGGCCCACATGGTGACACAAGGCACTGAGTGGAATGTTGTGGTGTTAGCAGTGACGGAAGCCCATAACAGTCAACAAATAATGAAAGGAGATGAGCTCCCATGAACTCTCGGCCGCAGGTATTCAAAGGCCAATGCTTCAGGTGTCAGGGTCCGCACGTGATGGGACTGCAAGGAACCGAAGCCTGAAATAATTTGCTACTGATGTAAGCGGGCAGGCCACATAGCAACCAGGAAAATGGTCAAAGGGGAGTTACTATACCAGCAGCTACCCCTGGAAGCAAGTAGAGGCGCTCCTGCAGTCGCTGTCCTTAGTAGAGGTTCTGGTGGGTCAAAGCTGTCACAAATCCTTGTGGACATGGACTGCGCAATGACATTATTGACCCTGTAGGGGGTTAAAAAGTGGAGTGGGATGAGTAGAATAAAGGCAGTTGACTGCAAAGAGATTAGATGCAGAGGTAGCAGTTAGGTGGAGATGGCAGTACAAGAAATAAAAATATGGCTACGAGTGGTCATGATCCACCAAATGGTGGATGGAATTGATGTGGTTATGGATTTGGGAATTGATACGCATGGATGTGCTACAAGTGAGAGAGGATGGGGTAACGTTTGGTAGCGCAGGAATGCCATGTGCCATGAGTGTGCAACAGGGAGAGCTATAAAGAAAAATGTAGTGTTCATACCATTCAAGATAAAGATTTCTGAGCTCTGTTTGACAATCAGCGGTGGATAGTTGAGTGGTACTGGAAAGGAGAGCCTCTGTTGTTGAAGAACAGAGTGAACTGCTATCAGCATACCCTAAAGAGGGATGCTAGGAGCGAGTGTGAGGGAAAAGTGCAAAGATGGATTGAGGAAGGCATATTAATCCCTTGGAAGAAGATAATGAGTGGAATGTTGCCGCTATTGGCAGTAGTGCAGCCAACGAAGAACAAGGTCAGGCTGGACTTTCATGAAGTGAATAAACACGTGTCCTGCTACACAGACAACAAGGGTACAGATGTCTGCAAGAAAACCTTATGAGAGTGGAGACAAGTGAAGGGGGCCCTCCACAATCGTTGACTTAAAGTCAGCATATCTGCAACTGAGTACTGTGGCAATATCAGCTGGTTAGGTATAAGGGCCAGACATATTGCCTGACCAGGCTGTGGTTCGAGAGGACCACCAATTCCGACATTGACAATATCTTGGTAGATGAGACAATGGTGTCGGCAACAGAGGTCTCAAACCACCTTGAAAGGTTCGGGTTAACCGTGAAACCACCAGAAGTAATGGACGGAGCTGCGCTGGGAAGAGACAAGACAGGCACATTGGTATTTCAGAGGAACTTTTCTTGATGTGTCACGGAAGAATGAGGAGGGTGGTTGGGCTTTGGGCCTAGTGTGCAGTGGTAATGGGGCTGCGCCTCGTGGACAAAAGCATTTCCTTGGACAATGGCCAACAACTGCTGCAACGGCCACCAGACCTTGCAGGGCTCCTTTCTCGGACAGACCGCCAATGTTTCAACAATATGGGGTCCAAGTATACATGAGGTTTCAACGCCAATGATTCCTACACAGACAATCATTCCTCTCAAGATGTCCAGAACAGCAAGAAGCAGCATGAGAAGGCAAATAATTCATAAGGCTGAAGGTGCGTGATAAATAAGCTGTCTAAAAGTATAGTGAATTCTGTTATCAGTTATCTGGGATCAATGGATTTCTGAAGAAGTAACAGACATGTTTGTTACAGAAATTAATCCCATAAGACATCCCAACACAATACCTCTGTTGTTAGATATGTTGATAGCACTGGCACTATCCAAAAAAGATTAGTGTGTGTAATGAAATGAGGAATCTACTGGGAAGCTGTCTTAAAACTTGTTTCTGAAGTTAAGTTAGGGCTGAATCTTAGCCTCAGAAACTGAGTTGTAAATTCAACACACTACTATCAAAGGAAGCTCCACTTCAGATCTGTTTGGTGCCACCCACTGGTTAACCCTTTTCATACCAACTTGACCCAGTTCTATGATGACAACTTCTTGTTTTAAAGTATTTATACTTAATTAAAAAATATTATAGGAAAATATTTTAAAGCTATGTACATAAATGTCAGCTTAATATGGTTAGTTATTTACAAAATTAATTGAAAAACAAGGGTGGCATGATTCAGTAGAAATAGGGTATCAAAAGGGTTAAATTTCATTGAATGAAAATACAAGTGTTGTGGTGAATAGCACATCACTATTTTTACTAATGAATAACACTGCAGCATATTTCAGGAATCTTATCAATGAATGAATATCTTAAGTTGACACTTCACAATTATGAATGGAATGGGAAGTAGATAAGAGTCAACAGATGTTGCCTTGAAGGTTATTTGATTCATTCAACAACCCAACTCAAGTGTTTTATATGGAATTTATCACCACTCTTCGAATTGCAGTCATTAGATAGAGAACAGCAACAAATACCACAAAGCATTCTATGTTCAAATCTTGCTGAAGTCAACTTTGCCTTTCATCCTTTCAAAGTCAATAAAAAAAAAAGTATCAATGCAGTACTGGAAGAAATCAGCTATGTTCAGACTAGGCAAGGCGATGAGATCCGTCATGTTTAAGGTGCCCAAGTCAATCTGTATCACAACGGTAACCCTATCACTCTATCAGAAGCTACATGTTCATACATTCATATATATCACCATACTTAATACTATAACAGTTGCTGACAATAATCAAGCAGCTGTTGTGATCAATGTGAAGAGATACAATGACTGTCACGTGAAATTTGAAACAATTCTAACTGCACAAGTACTCACCTATACAACAGCACTCTCCAGATATCTACAAGCTGTGCAACTGAAATTGCTGACTGTGTGTTGAATGGTGGATGAATAGCTAGAGATTGTGCAGATGCTACAGAATGACTTCCAAGCTTTTTATGATGCAGCTGCAACATTTGTTCAATGAGTTAATGATCAGCTGGATGAAATGAAAGTAGGTATCTTGCAGAAACCTACTTTCCTAAACATGGCATACTTATGTTAGTGTTGAAAATTAATTTTTATCTTTCATTGAATTTATTTATTTTTATTTTTTAAATAAAGGTTTTTACACAAAATTATGATGGAAGGTTTTTAGATAAATATAAGCACTTTAAAATGTGCAGTTTAGTATTGTAGATTCAGGGGCAGAGTGGTTTGAAAAGAGGTAGATAATAGAAAATCATAATTTACAGAATAAAAACACAATGACAATTGATATTTTAGTTTTATTGATATTTCTAAAGGAGGTTTTGAGTATATGAATTTTATTTTTCTCAACAGTGACAATTTATACAAATTTATTGGTTAACAACTGTAATATGTTAGCAAAGAGTTCACAGTAAGATATATTTGATAATATGCCTGGTTACTACAGAAATAAATTGATGCAAATAGTTAGTCTAATTTATTTTAAATGAAGTTTAGGAAAAGATTTTTAAAATACACAATGAAACATGACCAAGTTACATGGAGAGTTTCCATTAATTTTAATCATCATATTATGGAGGATTCTGGAAGAAAGTTCATGAAAATAAGATACAGTAATCTGTGTAAAAACGTTTAGGGTGCATTTCTTGAAATTGATTTAGATTTCACATAAGTCAACAATTTAACAAGTCAGAATTAGTGTTGTGTGAGTTTCTGCTTTTCATTAAAATATTCCAGCATTTTAAAGTAGCAATATATTTGCAGCACCTGAATCCATCTTTCAATAAAGTTTTTACGATGAATTGTCCCAAAAAAGTATTAATTAATGATGGTTTAATTACTCTGTGACACTGTATTTAATGTACTTTTACTAGAACATGGCTTTTCTATTCCATGCACAACTTTTTTATGCTTAGCCAACTGGCAATAATGAGAAAATGTTTCGTTACAAATTTTACAGCGGTGTGGTTTTTCTCCTGTGTGAATACGAATGTGTTTTGATAAATTTCCACTTAAAGAGAAGTATTTACCACAAATATCACACTGAAATGGCTTGTCACCAGTGTGAACATGTATATGGTTAGATAAATGACTACTACAAGAAAATGTTTTACCACAGACATCACAGTGGTATGGCTTTTCACCTGTATGAATACGTTGGTGACGTGATAAATCGCTACTTCCAGAAAAGGCTTTATCACAGATATCACAATGGTATGGCTTCTCTCCAGTGTGGATACGAATGTGTTTAGACAGATGACTACTGCAAGAAAATGTTCGACTGCAAATATCACAATGGAATGGTTTCTCCCCTGTATGAATACGTTGGTGGCGAGATAAACTGCTATTTCCAGCAAATGATTTACCACAGATATCACAGCGGAAAGGTCTCTCCCCAGTGTGAATATATTGATGAATAGCTAAAGTGTTACGTTGAGAAAATGCTTTACCACAGATATCGCAACAGTACGGTTTTGTATCTGTGTGAATTCGTTTGTGTTTATATAAATTGCTACAACAAGAGAAAATTTTACCACAGACATCACAATTAAATGGTTTTTCTCCTGCATGAGCACATTTGTGGCTCATAAAATTACTATTACAAAGAAATGTTTTACCACAGTTATCACATTGTTGTGGTTTGTCTCTCAAGTGGAGACGCTTATGGCTAGTTAAAATACTACTGCGAGATACTGCTTTACCACAGATATCACAGCGATATGGTTTCTCACCAGTATGAACACGTTTGTGCCGTGATAAATCACTATTTCCAGAAAATGCTTTACCACAGACATCACAGTGATATGGTTTCTCTCCTGCATGAATACGTAGGTGAGTTGATAAATAACCACTTTGAGAAAAAGATTTACCACAGACATCACAATGGTATGGTCTTTCGCCTGTATGAACACGCTTGTGACAAGTTAAATCACTATTTACAGAAAAGGATTTACCACAAACATCACACTGGTGTGGTTTTTCTCCAGTATGTATACGTTTATGATTAGATAAATGGCCACTTTGAGCAAAAGCTTTACCACAGATATCACAGGGGTATGGCCTCTCTCCTGCGTGAATACGTTTATGATAAGATAAAGATCTGTTTGTAGTAAAGTTTCTGCCACAAATTTCACAATGATATAATTTTGAACCTCTATGTATTAATTTATGTTGGATTAAATGATTTCTTCCTTTGAAAGATTTTCCACATACACCACAAGGATATAATTTGTTGCTTATATCTTCCTCAGTCTCTTGAGAGATGTCATTATTTTCTGGAAATATTTCACCTTCAACATTACTCTCACACAGTTCTTCCTCCATATCTTCTGGTAAATGTATGGGAAAATAATTCTCACTCTTTATATATTTTTTTATTTTTTGTAATTTATAGGATCTATTTCTTGAGATATTTGTAAGAATGATTTTCCTCAACAGTGAACATAGTCAAAGTTTTTAAATATTTCAATTGTTAAGGAAACAGCTGCAAGATAATTATTATCAGAATCGGTAGAGGGTTGGACGCCATGCTTTCTAGCATAGTTACGTCCCTTTACAATCTGAGTTCAAATCCCGCCAAGGTTAACTTTGCCTTTCATCCTTTACAGGGTCGATAAAATAAAGTACCAGTAATGTACTAGTTAATTGCTGGCCTTGTGCCTAAAGTAGAAACAATTATTCTTTATAGTTTAATCTTGCAGTTAGAGATCAACAAATAATTTAACTTGCTACAGTTCTTATATCCAGATATGACAGACATTACACATGAGACATCAGAGTGTCACAGTAAAGTTTCCTAGTTTAATTGATACAAAAACAAATTACACAGTAGACATACTTCTATCCGTTGAAATCTTTGCAGTTAATTTCAATTCAGAAGAAATATTTCACAATAATTTAATCAAGTTTATAAGCATAAAATGACGGGTTCCTGATATTGTCATTCTTCAGACTTTGAAATCTTAAATTTTCTTGCATTCTGGATGAGAAAATCTCACCTCAATGCAACCAGATTCCCTGCAATAAAGAGATAATATAAGATAAAAAGGAAAATTTATTTATTAATATAAAAGTTACTAAAGAGAAATGACATGCCTTAAGATATTCAAAGTTAGAAGAACAAGAATATGACAGAAAATACATACAAAGAAAAGGCAATGGTATCATGATGTGTGTGTGTGTGGGGGGGGGGGGGGGGGGGGGTTAATGAAAACTATGGGTAGGTGGCTTAGAAAAGAAGCATTAAAGAGATGAGTAGCAAACAGAATTGATGGAGACACACACTGTCAATGGAATAAAGCAGTCATGGGCAAACTGCGGCCCGTTTGGCTTTCTGAATGGCATGCCTAATTTCAAAACTACCTTGAATTTCTAAGTAGTGTGGCCTGCCAAATGATGTGACACATCCTATGAGGCCCACTGCTTGAAAATGGTTGCCCATGCCTGGAATAAAGCTTCAAGTTGTCAAGATGGTGAGGTATCCAATCAATCAGGTGACACTAAGACACTATCTATCTTGCCTTTCCTAAAGCATGCACAAAACTTTACATGCAGTACCTCATACTAAAGATTTCATACATATATTTCTCTCACACACTAACCTCCAACTTTCAAAACTCTACATTAACCATATCCTAGATTCATATGTCCAATAAGAGCAGATCCACACAGGATATGGACAATGTAGTCCCCCAACCCTAATGCAATAAAAAAAAAAACACATGCATCCACAAATTTCTATTTTCGCTGCACAAACACTAATTGTTAAACATTCAAAACAAACCTGAAAAATACGTATAGCCATCATAAATTTTTCAAAAAGAAAGTAATAGAAGTTGATGAAAATTTCAGCAACCCCTTCATATCTAAGGATTGGATACAAACTACAGACCATAAATGGTGACCAATACATTTACATTTTGACCTTTGTAATTCTTTACATGGCTGCAGTCATTGGATTATGGCCATGATTGGGCACCCTGTTCATCAGTCATATCGTATTGATAACCAAGTTAGTCTATAAAATAAAGGGACACAACTCAACACAGACACATGATGGGCTTTGGCACAGTTTTATCAACACATACACAAGATATTGGTCAAACTGAGTCTACAGTATAAACAACTTGCCCAAGGAGCTGCACAGTTGAATCAAATCAAGGACCACATGGTTGTGAGTGAACTTCTTACCAGACAGCTATGTGTGTGTCTATGTAAGCTTCATTTTCTGAAAAGTTTTATTGAAATGGTATCATCATATCCTTAAATCTCACAATTTATTTAGTTTTATACCTACTACAAATGTGCCAAAACTCAAGTCCCTGTGGCTTGGTCTAAAAACATGAAAAGCTTACACTTGCATCGCAAAATTGACTTTACATAAATATTTTTAAAATTGAAAAAAAAAAAAATTTCATTTTCAAGAACCTGAAAAAAATAGACAACTGCTATCCCATGGACACTGTTAATTTGTGTAATTTGAAGATGATTATCACCTCAGTTTCAAAGATATGACATCACAAATATGGCTATTTAAGATTTCAACTAATTCGTTGACCATTCAAATTGTCATATTTCCTAAACTATTCATCCAAATTTCACAAATGAGGTATCAAAATGTTTCTTTTTGGATGCTCTTGTTGTTGCTAATTTATTTTGCGACTTACCAATTTCAAAGAAATCTAAATAATAGCTCATCACCATTAAGAATTAATTCTTAGAAAAGTGTAGGAATCCCAAATGAAGAAAATAACTGTAACCACAGTTAATAATTGCTATACATAATAGCTTAGAAAATCAGGCAAAATATCCCTATGCACAGAAAAAAGCAGCTAGCAGCCACTACGGAGAATCAAACACCACTCTGCAACAGTCACTAGTCACGTTTTCCAGAGGTATTTTACCTCATTTTTTAAGTTGCTATTTATAGCAATCGATTGTGGCTACAGTTATTTTCTGTGTTTGGGATTCCAATATTTTCTAAAAGTTTCTAAACTAACCAACACTCCGATAGTTTATATAGAATGTTGTTTGCTTCTCATTGAATTGGAAGATATTATATGCAACTTGTTCTTTACAATAGATTGATGTTTTAGAACCCATTATTGGTTCTTTGCAGTGTATATGCATCCTGCATATCCTTGCACATATTACATCAATAAAAGTATTAATATTGCTTTACAAGTACTTGCGAGACCATGTTTTCTGTTTTTTTAATTACTACACACACACATTCCATATTTTGGCATGGTTCCTATGGCTAGATACCCTTCATAATGCCAACCACTTTACAGAGTATACTGGGTACATTTTCTCCTGGCACCAATTATTTTATCGTGTTTTGTCTGTGGCATTAGTAATCCATTAAACCCATGCCAGCATGGAAAACAAACATATGATGGTGATATGTATATCAACCCGTAGACATGAATAAGAAACTATTTAGTAAAGGTTATTTCTTTACAAATTAGAAAATTGTTCTGAAACTGTAGATGAAGGTTTTCCTTTTTGACCACTTCTGTTGATAGATGCCATTATCATATGCATACACTTATCAGTATCAGTGACACATTCCAAACATTCTAGTATTACATGAATATATTTTAAGTCCTGATTTGAGATGACCAATGAAGGTGTACAGAAAGACATTTTAACAGGTGTTTGGTTTAGCTTTACTTATGATTTATAATTATATCCTTTTCGTTACCAACCTGGCCTTTGCTCTATGAAAAAAAAAAACCCCACCCATTTTAAAAGATCCTTATTTAAATCAAAATCTTCCATAATTTTATATAAAAACCATTTAAGCTACTATTTCAGAAATGAAACAATTTTAATAAATCCCTTAAAATTCTTCATTGATTAACTGAAATAGAGTGTATTTCATTAGAATTATGGTAATGAAAGGGTTAGTCTATCTCAACCACATATACACAGGTATAATTTTCAAATTGTACTATTTTAAGGTCTTTGTTTTGGTATAAATTGTGTTTATTATGAGTTACATTCATATTTCTTTTGAAAGTAGCACAATTCCTTTCCTTTATTCAGTATTCTGAAGACAATTTTTGAAAGTAGACACAATGTAGCACAATTCCTTTCCTTTATTCAGTATTCTGAAGACAATTTTTGAAAGTAGACACAATGTAGCACAATTCCTTTCCTTTATTCAGTATTCTGAAGACAATTCTAAATTGGAAAACAGATCAAAAGGTGTGCACCATAAATATTTCATGATAATCATCAATGCATTAGAGATTCAGTTACTACCCTTTTTTTTATCATTAGCACTCTTTTCAATATATTGGCAATACAACCTGATAGCATTGTTGAATATAGCCAAACCAATACCACGTTTGACTAAATAGTACAGCACTGAAACACTAATTATCTGATAGCAACTCACACATCCAGTGAGCTTGCCAAAAAACCACACATGCACAATGTATCAAGCTCCCCTCAGCACACTTTTTCTCCCTAATGTGATTGATTACTTTACAATGGGGAAAAAATAAACTAGATACCTAATAGCATCTGATAATGTCAAAGTATTAGCTGTAATCATCTTCAAATCATATTTTGGTTTACACAATAAGACACCACCATATCGATACCACTTGTGGAAGACCAATGGTATTTGACTGTGTTGTAACACAGAGTTTAGTACTTGTCCTAATATAAAATATTCTTGATAGTTACAGGTTAAAACATCAGATTTACACAGATGATACATTTTTATATGACACAACACATGTCTTAAGATCATTTTTCCTGCTAAAGCAGTGGTTAGCAGGTATCTATTCTAAACTGGATATTATCGTTTTACCTGATAGCAAGGGTTGGACGGGTCTATATTGGCCAAGTCAGTTCTGAAGTAGGGCAATGACCTCTCAGACAGGCTATGTGTCTGTTCTTGCTTATGTATGGTCTTACATTCTACCGAGTGCACAGGAGAGAGTGTCATGTCTTTGACACAACTGAAGGGTCATTCCAACCCTTTGTTTGGCAAGTTTTCTACAGCTAGATACACTTCCTATCACTTTGCAGCATGTACTGGGTGCGTTTATTGTGTAGATCACCAGGACTAGGAAGGCAATCATTTCCTTGAAACAATTCAAGGGATTTCTTAACCCTTTGTTTGGCAAGCTCTCTACCGATGAATGCTTTTCCTATCACCAACCACTATACAGCATGTACTGTGTGCATTTATCATATAGATCACCAACACTAGCGAGCCTGTCATGTCCTTGACACGAATGAAGGGTCTTCCCAATTCTTTGTTTGGCAAGCTTTCTACAGGTGGATGCCCTTCCTATCACCAACTACTTTACCGAATGTACTGAGTGTGTTTATTGCGTAGATCACCAACACACACACACTGTATATCTATGTGCATCATCATCACTGTTTAACTTCCATTTTTCTATGCTAGCATGAGTTAGGCGATTATAAATATATATGTGTGTATACAGCAAGCCAAAAGTCAGAGATGAGAGTACTGACTTACGTTGGAATATATGATAAATAATGAAATGAGTTGGAAATGGGACAAAACACGAACGGGGCAGTACAAAAATGGGGAAATGTAACAAACACAACAAAGAAAAAATCGTATATTCAATCTACTCCTCTAAATCAACGAGTTTTCGATATCTTATAGTCCTATCACAATACTTCCAAATTAACAAGGAGTCGTTGGGGAGAGATAATTATGTGCAGATGACGCACAAATTTTGACGAACATACTGAAACAGCTTTAAAACAATTCATTGCAAGACTCGTATATTTGTTACACATACACATAACCGTGAATATGGTTTTACGTCTCCTATACCCACTATATACATTTATACTTATTTACTGTCACCATATACCATATTCTGGACTGCAACAATTTGAAATTAAGCACAAATAGAACCTGTTTTAGTCAGGTTGAATACAATACAAATATCTATAACAAAAACACTCTCACTCACGACAAACTGTTTAGCAATATTTGATAGGTACATAAAATTACATCGAGTATATCCATAAGCCTATATGGGATCATGACCTTTCTGAGTGAAGAAAATGGATTATTGCAATTCTGACTAGAATCAATAAAACACAATTGAAAAAGTTCCAAATTATTTAGTATATTTATGCTTGTTTTGTTAAATAACTATGTAGATTTGAACATGTTAGACCAGCCATAATTTAAATTCACTAATTATCATTCTATTTTCGAATAAAATTTAAAAAATACACTATCGTCAAGATATTTGTGCCAAAATATTAGAAGGATCTATTCAGTTTAACTCCCGCGATCTTTCTTTTTTCTATACCAACAACAACTCACACTTTGCTGGAAATCTTTGCAGAGTATGAACTTGTTATATCGTAATATATTAATAACACATTTTAACTGATAATGATGATTATATCTTAGCCGATTGTCAATGAATATACATTTGTTTACCAATTGCACAATTAATTTTATCATTTTTTTAGATAATATATATATTGAAATTTTTTTTAAATAAACAAACATTATAGAGAAATACATATTTATCAGAATTGTACGGTGGCGAACGCTGATATAAAGATATACTTAATATGGAGGACGTGTATTGTATAGTTTATATCCATTTTATTTGCAAAGCTTTCGTTATTTGATGATAATAATTTTGTTAATGGTGACAATCAAGGGGCTCAGTAGACTATTGATCTATTGTTTGTATATAAATCGGCGATTTATATACATGTATGTGTGTGGATATATAAATACGTATATATATATATATATGTGTGTGTGTGTTTCTATGTATATACAAGTTTATTTATATATATATTTATATATATATAGATATATAGATATATATGTATTTGGTCGCATTAATCCTTGTGTCACACTTTAACTTTTCACACCAGAGTGCTTTGTACTTGCCTCAAACTATTCGATTAGTATCTGCTACACTGCCACGACATATATATATATATATATATATAGGAAAAGAGTCAGGACCCCGACGGCTGAGCTCCGAACTAGCTAGATCGGATCTAGCTGTCGGGGTCCTGGCGCTTTTCCTATACTACCCTAAGTATCGAGTACTCTGGTGCGTTATGATCCACCTGGTATCTTATCACACCTTCTTTGTTGTTTTATATTTATATATAGAGAGTGTGTGTGTGTATCTATTCAAACATAAGGGGAAAGCACTCAATACATAAAATAGAATTGATAATTATTTCTACTTTTGGCACAAGGCCAGCAATTTGAAGGGGGGGGGGGGAGTCGATTAAATCGAACCTAGTTCGTCACTGGTACTTTATTTTATCGACCATGTAAGGATGAAAGGCAAAGCTAACCGCGGCGAGATTTGAACTCAGAACGTAAAGGGCCGTAACAAATACTGCAATGCATCTCAACCGACACAATAATACTAACAATAAAGAAACTAAGTTTTTTACAGTTGTTTATTCGGTGTCTGGCGTAGTCGTTTATGCAGAACAACATTAATTTCTGAAGGGCGGTGGATCTCCCAGATCCACCATCATATTTTTCTCCCGAAACTACTAAAACACACATCTATTTTTATATGCGGTAGAATTTATGTACATGTTATGTTTATTTCATATCGAAGTTGTTTTTATATCTTAGTTGATATTTGATAATTACAGCTAAACTAATCCCAACAACTAAATTGACCAATTTTTGTACCTCCAACTTCAGAAATGCTTCCACCGCCCATGTTCCTTACGAAGATATAACAATGCTTTGTTTGACTAAGCAGCAATGTGAAATTCAGAATAAACAACTGGTAAAACCTCATGTGTGAGGAACCTAAAGTTTTTTTTAAAAAATGTAAAAACGTCTGAATTCTAGACATATCTTCTAAGACGACGAGTCTTAAACAAGCGACATAACTTGTATGCCTTCACTAAAACTAGAGGTCAAAACATTGGGTAGTTTTCACGAAGAAACAATAAACTTTCAACAACTATAACTTGACACTATATCAACTTAATGTGAATTGTTCATGTAGTATTTAACATTCCCTTATATGACTAACATACTAAATAACTAAAACGCCACCATATGGGTTAAACCAGAGGAAATAAGTCAGGAAACTGCTAAATGATCAACTTTAACAATTAGAACTTAGGACAGTCAACTTACCCTTTTCGTAGGTCATTTACTGTTTGATATACAGTGTTTCCAGAACGTTCGTTCACAAAATCTTTACCTTGCAACATCACCATATTAATTAACGCAGACCTAACTAATCTACAATAGCCTCTGTTTCGTATGTCTACCTTCGCACTTCTACAGTAATATTTCTTAATTACAATTTTATGTTTTTTGTCTATACTAATTATTTCTTAAATTATAATTAACAATAATATAATAAATGCCTGTGTTTTTATTGGCAGGATAACCCTCCCAAAATACATCAGTATATATATATACACGCACATATGTATATACTATATACATGCGTGTCTATTAACCGTGTGTTTGAATTTACAAACATAAGGAAGATAGAGAATAATTAATATTTATTATTTTACTGAGATTTGCCTTTCATCCTTACGGGGTCGATAAAATAAAGTACCAGTAATGCACTTATGATTGCTGGCCTTGTGCCAAAAGTAGAAACAATTATTTTACTGAGATTACTTTCCCTTGCGAGTTTCGTGATTGCTCGTTGATTCTGTAACCAGAAGCGGTGTTACAAAATATACGCTGGGCAGTCTTTGTGGGGGAAGACATGAAGAAACTATAATTACTATAGTATTTGTAATTTTAAATGAGAATATAACAGTTCAAAGAAAGAATGACGATTTCAAAGTAGGTACATATAAAATCAAAGTGAGGAATGTGTGGTTTCTAAAATCGTTGCACGAATGTATTTTTTAGGTACAATGCAACATCGAATCATTTAAGAGTTATGCTGCTTATTCTTTGAACAGTAATTTTGTAATGCCTAGACAAACAGCATCAAGTGAACATGTTCTTAGCTCATAGATTGTTATGGCCGTGAGCAAGTACCATTGTTGAAAATACGGCTATATAGGTGCTACAACCACATTAATTTTTTTTTGTCTCGTTACTGGGCTGATAAACCCTCACAATTAAGCAGGCAAGATTTTAGCGGGGTAAAGACGACTGTCTGTTTAGTTCGTTTGTAGTGGTTGTAGGTCTAAGCTGTTGCTGTCTGAAAGCTATCCCGTTACTTCTGACCTAGCTAGGAGTGAGAGAGAGAGAGAGCTATCAAGTGATACTCTACAAAAACATGTTTCATACACACACGTGTTTGTGTGTCAAAACAAGTGGAAATATATGTGACTATGAATGTAAACATACAATCTATATATAAATTTCTGCGATTCTGTCACAACACGTAATGAGAGAGGAGTAGTTTGACTACCTCATACTACTCCTCTCTCTTTACGTCTGCTACATGTGTGAATGTGCGTGTAAACGGAAAGGAGGGGTGGTGAGAAAACTATGGCAAAATAGCGGCTGTGTATGTGTTTGTATGGATGTATGTCTGAGTGTGAATTTTTGTAAGTGTGTCTGTGTTTGCACGTTTATATTTATATACACATACATATAAATGTATGCATATGCACATACATATACACATACGCGTTAGCGTGTTGAAAAAAATCCTAGTACATGAATTACTTGCAAGAGACAGAATGGTACAATGAAGGTGGTGAAACCCCCCCCCCCCCAAAACACCATAACTGTTTTTGTTTTTTTTTGTTTTGTTTTTAATAGAGTTCATTACAGGTCTTGTGTGCGTGTGTTCTCTGAATGAGTGTCTGCTATCGCCACGATGGATTCTTTAAGTCTGGTTGTTGCTGCTGTTGTGAGAACGTCGATCGACCAATAGCCTGTTATTTTTTACGAAAGTTTGTTTCCGTTTTATATCTTTTCTGTTTGTCTAGATTAGCAGAAATTCTTCGTGTTCGTAAACTGTTTTGAATGCTACGTTTTTTAGCGTGAGTGAAGGTTTTTTTTGTTTTTTTTTTTTACTGTTTTTTTTTTGCATGTTTTTTTCCTAACGTAGGGTCACCAATTTTCCGGGGTTAGTAATTTATTGTTTGTTGTTACCGACGTTGTCACAGTGAAATCTATGTTTTGCCTGTTATCAGAAGATTGCATTCGAAAGTCGGGGTCACCAATTTTAGCGGGTGTACGAAAGCCAAACTCGCTACCTCTAGTTCGGAAACCGGAGCAAACATCAATCTAAGTAATCAATTATTGATTACCAACTATCGATTTTGATAAAGCTACCGAGTATGCGAACTAATAATCAGAGAAATCGTCTTTAGATATGTTTTACATCTGTCGGTATTTGAGAGCTAGTTAAAATAACATCGCAAGGTGTAAAAAAAAAGTTTCAACTGTCAGAGCAGATACAAATAGGATTGGACGTCGTAACCGCTAAAAGAGGTGCGAAATACTAGTCACAGTTTAAGGAACTGAACAAAATAAGAATTTGGAGCAGTTATATATGATGTTAAGGTATCATAACCGAACTATGAAACGGAAAATAATGGATTTTTCCACCTTAAAGTATATACTTTTTCCGGAATATTATGTGCTTTATATATGTGTACAAAATACTGTGTTTCTCAAACGACATGTGGCTCTTTCACTATACATATATCTTTTAATGTAAATTATAAATATATATATATATATAACGAAGGAAATGTGGTAAGGAACCAGGTGGACCACAACGCACCAAAGTACTCAATACTTAGGGTAGTAGAGTGGGTAATAGGAACGAGTAGGACCCCGACGGCTGAGCTCAAGCCGTTTCGACGGCTAATTCTAGTCCAGAATTAGCAGTCGAAACGGCTTGAGCTCAGCCGTCGGGGTCCTACTCGTTCCTATATATATATATATTACTGTTCTTAATGAAAATAAAAATGAAAAATAAAATTTATATTAGTGGAGCTGACTTTAAGTCTTAATAGTGACTACCTGTACCACTGTAGCAGGAGTTGCCTCCCTTGTTGTGACACTCACATCACCAATAGATTAACGCTCTCTAGACAGGAAGTAGAACCCTTTCTGTAACTACCGGTCAGACCCTATAAAACGAATAACTTTCAGCTCCCTATCTCTCATTTGCCCTTTCGGCCAGGCGTCTTCTGCCAGGCGCGTTCGCCTGGCAACCAAAACGGTAACTAATAACTTTGCTTCATTCTTTCATCTATTCATTGACATGTCAACTATACTGTTCTATATATCCACAAATTGTTAATTAAATATTATACACACAAATCACGTCTCTTGCTATATTCATACACACTAGGATTTTGTTATAAGTGGTGACCCCGAAAAAAGAAAAAAATAGCAGAATCTGGTGTTGTGTGAGTAACATTACGAATACGCAGCAAATTTTATTGACAAACTAGGAAAATACGCAGACACAGAAACGAACACACGCACATGTGAAATTCTCGTTCAGACAGACTCTTTTTCTCTCACGCATCAACTAACTGTCGCATTTCACTGTATATATATATATGTTTTTCTTTTCTTTCTTACAACGAACATTTTAAAAACAAAAAAAAAAAAAGAAATTTGATTTTTTTTTTTTAAACATTTCAACATGAACATTTATTTTCGATGAATCTCAACTATTGCTTTTTTTCATCGTTTTCTTCATCGTTCAAGTTTTTTTCAAAGTTCACAAAAAAAAAAAAAAATTGAACTTGCCATATTTGTTATACTAAGTGAAGCCTTTCTTTCTTTTTCATCATTGTCACTTTCACACACATTTTTTTCAAAATGGCTTCCAACGACCTGTTGCACTATCATTTTCGCGCCATTTTCTCGCGCAATAGAAATTTTTTTTTTTTCAACTTAACCTTGTTTTGGCACGTGTAGGCAGCAGAATTCTCGCCTCACGGAGATAGCCACACGCCATGAGATAACGTTTCTCGCCAAGGATTCTCTAGCCTTAAGCTATATTCTCCTATTTGCCGGTTTAAAAATTTACCACGTAAATTTGCCGTTGAAAACTGTGCATTTATTCAGAATGCTTATTTCTTTGGTCGCTGGCCTCTTGACCCTTCCAGGTCAACGCACTCTCAACATCGACCATCAACTTCGGCTGTTATTTCTAGCACTTTGCGCAACTCATTTTTTCTGAAAAAATTTTTTACTGTGAATTTAAACATCGAATCCGCTCACCCCGCGAGACAACAACATCAACAGCAACACAGCTTCATCAACAACCAAAACCAGCAGAACAAGCCAGAGAATTTATTTTTGCAGCACTCTTCCTGTGAGAAAATCCATTCGGAGGTTGGAAATTTCACGTTATACCACAGAACAGAAACCACCTGCATTCATTCTCTGGAACACACTTTCTTTCCTGCTGTCATGTGATTGCACACCTGTGAACTGTATTTTGAACATTTGAACTTTGAGCTCTTCTCTTACTTTGATTGCATTGTATCTTTGGGTGATGGATAGATAGATGTCCAGTCGTTCTCTGGCCAAGAGCGGTTGGCTACCTTGATATCTATCATTGATTATTGCAAACATTAGTTTTTTCGTAATTTTCATGCCAGTTACAACATTCTCGCCAACTTACTTACTACATACATATTTCATTCGATTTTTATATTTTAAAAATCTGGCGGGAGATAATATAGCAGGAGTTGCCTCCCTTGTTGTGACACTCACATCACCAATAGATTAACGCTCTCTAGACAGGAAGTAGAACCATTTCTGTAAGTTCCGGTCAGACCCTATAAAACGAATAACTTTCAGCTCGCTATCTCTCATTTGCCCTTTCGGCTCCTGGCCTTCGGCCAGGCGTCTTCTGCCAGGCGCGTTCGCCTGGCAACCAAAACGGTAACTAATAACTTTGCTTCATTCTTTCATCTATTCATTGACATGTCAACTATACTGTTCTATATATCCACAAATTGTTAATTAAATATTATACACACAAACCACGTCTCCTTGTTATATTCATACACACTAGTATTTTGTTATACCTCGGATAACCTCCATAGCCAATGAGGGTTATCCGTGGCGTGATTATTGCTCTTCTCTTTTTTTGTTTTGTTTTATATCCTTCACTGTTATCGAACTTGCTGCTTAGAGTGCCCAGACACACACAACACTCGTCTCAACACCATGCGTGCACTCGCCCCTAGGCACAGTTTACAATCCTCCGTTTTAGCTCGCTCGCACCTCCTATTCCGTGCGGTCCAGGCATCTCTTCTCCTTACCCATATGGCGGAAGATTTGAGTTCTCGCACACCTGAACGCAATGCCCACCTCTCCTAAACCTTCCACACCACACCAACAGGTGCAAGAGAGGAAGGAACTGATCCAACAGCTTCTTACTCCTCTCTTGCGTCAAACTCACACGACGGATTCCTTGCACCGGTGGCACTGCCAACCATGCCTATCCACTCCGACACCACGGGCGCCCGACCCAACGGATACCTGAACCCGCTCGACTCGGATGAGTGTCTGGTAGCGATCTCCCGCTTCAGTCAGTCGCGGAGAGTCATTACCAGGATCCCCAGGTCTGCCCGCACTCCCGTGGCCGAAGCGCTAGCGACTTCAATCGACCAAGCGGTCCACGAGACTGGACCAGACTGTTCAGTTTTGCTACTCTCGTACACGGAATTCCGTTGGTGGGGAACTCGACGGTGAGAGACAGATCTGGCCCCTCCCTGGCTTCGAGGCTCAAGGGCAATGTCGCTTCTTTCTACCAACCTTTCAGCACTCTCGTGCTGCCCACTAGTGCCAACACAAGACCCCCAATCCACCCACGACAGCACGAAATGTCTCCGGGACAGAGTCAATCTCAAGCTAATTGAGGGCGACATTTTGGCGGCTGTTGGTGTGCTGGCCTCAAGCGACGCTGTGCTCCGACCAACACCGGATGTTTTGACAGC
>OZ024740.1:353331354-353441354 GCA_964016885.1 Eledone cirrhosa
TGTATGTATGTATGTGTGGGGTGGGTGGGTATGCCAACGGTAACAATACGAACCAGCCAATGGAAGGTTATCACGTTCTTTCTACCTCTCTGACTTGATTGGTGCCCCATGGTAACAAAGGCGTTACTCCGGAGGATAGCGAGGGAGATGTGCTCAAAGAGCCATTCCTTCTAGTGTGGACAACTCCGTTTCATGGTGTTAAATACGATAAAAGGAGAAGCTGACCCACAATACATCAAAATACAAATAACTAATACAAGCTAGCAGAGTAACTTCCCAATAATAACAGTAAAAGAGTTGACTTACCGACAGAATTAAACGAAGAGTTGCAGCAAAGTTAATGTACTGCCTTTGCTTAGTCAATTGAAAAAATTATACATTTCATCAAAATGATGAAATACGGTAAAAACCTAGTAAATTTTACACAAAATTAACATGAGAAGGGACAAAGTATATAACTAAGGAAAATATCATTCATCATGTATTTATCCTCTAATAACAATTTAGTACAGAACAAAACCACAGCCACAATTAGCGATATTCACCACAGATATACTTCGAAGAAAAAGGCAAAACTTCTGTGAAAGTCACATCCCGAACCTGGAAGGAATGAGGTATGTATGGCTCATATTAAGATTTAATCTTGCGAAACCGGGTGTTGCCCGTGCTTGCAGTAGTATGACACCGCCACCGAGTCTAGGTTTACGTAAATACTTTTTTCTAACCCCCTCCGCCATTTTTTTTTCTTTTAATATAGCCTAGCTCCAACAAGGAGATGGATGAAGTTTTGCTACTTAGGAAGGAGCTTGGTTTATTAGTTCCAGAGTGGAATAATGGACTCAGAGAATTTGGGACAGTTTTCAATTCTCTTTTTGATCAATATTGGAGGTGTCGACTGTTTTCTGCGAATGCTAAATTTTGCAGGTTTGTGTTAACATCTTGCCTGTGGTGCACATTGTTGACAGACTTACTCTTTCTCAGCTCCACATCGCCTTCGCTCTCAAATTCGGGGCTGATGGACGTGAGGGATTAAAGTGATAAGTTTTTTCTATTCTAGGACTCTTCATGGATTGCCATGACTATTGAGTCGGGTCACTTAGTTCGTCACACCGTGTTGAATTTAATTATAAAGCGAGAAGTATTGACCAGGGTTGATGAAAAGAAGACCAATAAACTTCCATTTGCCCAAAGATTAGACGCCAATGCCCCCATTTGGGACGCTACTGTTAGCATCTTTTTAGACCCATCACACATTCTAAATGCTGCAGTCGGGTGCATCCATAACTGAACGGAATAACTTGCTGAAATACCGTAATTTGTTAACGAGTTACACTTTTCAGGACGTGACATTTAAGACATTCGGGAAAACTAGGCCGCTAATATTGAAGATTTAGTCATCGTTAGTGACACGTCTTACTGAAGTGGAAAGGTGTTTGGTTGTTTCTGTGCCTTAGTCTAGCAATCGCCTTCATAATACCGTGATTGTTTTGGATGACCTCAAATCGTTAGAGAAAAATACCGGCAATCCTTCTTTGTAACGTGTAATTGAGGGAGTGTGCATGGTTTTTTTCCCTCATATATTTCTGACTCATTTTTATTATTATTGTCGATTCGTTGATTATAGATGTAGTTAGTTGTAACTGATGTGAATTAAACCCTTTACGAAACCCATTTCGAAATAATTATCGTCACAAAATGGTCTGTATGCAAGAATTCACAAAATTTCTTTCAGCTGAAATTATATAACATGTACTTACGCTTTAAATAAATTTCACATTGAACTAATCTTATATTTTATTTTATATTTTAGTAAGCTATGAGTCATCGTTTCTTCCTTTCCTCCAGCAGTCACTAAAAGCCATAAAAATAAACAATAAACTTTAATAAGACAAAATATAACAAAAACAAAAAAATAATCCAACTGGATTGGCTGTAAGACACGTCTAAATACATCCTATAAAACAGTCTAGCTAACAATAATGTCTTCTCTTCCTACATTTACAGAATACAGAGTAAACATACTATAAAAACAACCAAAATAAAACACACAGTGCATTCACAGACATAAAATTAATGTATAAAATTAATATATATATATATAAGTATTGAAGTTTCCGTTGAAAATTGAAAAAGTCATAGGAGTGAAGAGTGCTCTATGTAAGTTACAGAGCTAAATTTAATGTATAATAAACAATACAATATAATTACCTCATTACCAGAGGTTTCCCGAATAAGACGAATACAAGAAACGTCCGCATTCGTTCATCAGACAAGGCAATTACCTTGTCTGATGAACGAATGCCTTGTCTGATGCGGACGTTTCTTGTATTCGTCTTATTCGGGAAACCTCTGGTAATGAGGTAATTATATTGTATTGTTTATTATACATTAACTTATATATATATATATATATATAAGCAAAGAGATATTTAATTTGTTGGTAATTCCACAAATATATTTATTACAGATTCGAAGCAGTCGACAGTTTTTCTGGAGTATAATGTCCAAACGGAACCTGAACTGTTAAGGTCTGATTCCTGGGTATGTCACTATTTATAAAACAAATTTTGAATTTTATCTGATAAGTTTTGGTACCCTTGAAATATATATAATAGAATAAATATGGTTTTTTAAATATAGTTTCCATTTATTAATATCATTGATTATATATATATATATATATATATATATATATATATATATATATATATATATATATATATATATATTTAACGAACGGTATAAATGAAAGTTAGATGGTTATATGTTATTATTAGTTGATATGATAATAAAGTATAATAGGAATAGGTGTAATAACGAAAATATAAAGAATAAATGATTCGGTGTATATATAGTTTACTTCACATGAATCAATTAAAAAGTACATATAAAACAGTTACCAACAGTTGTTAATGTTGTTATTGTTGCTGATGTGAGGCTGTTGTTGGTGTGAAAACAGCGAGCGACAGATAATTGTTGTTATTGTTGGAATTTGGAGTCCGTGGTAGTAGTTGTGAGGCCGTAGTTAATAAGAGAGAGATATGGTTTGTATATCTCTGAATGGTCTGTAATTAGTTGTAGACCACTGTGGCTTGTACATGGTCTGTAGTAGTAAGGCTCAAATCTCTCTGTGTGTATCTGTAGGCCTCATGGGGTCTGTTGATAGTGGTGAATCCTTACATAGTTTGTTGTATGTCGTGGTGCTCCGATGTCTCTGTGTTTCTGTAGACCTCAAAGGCCTGAAGGTAGCGGTGAATCTTTACATAGTTAGTTGTGTATCCTAGCGCTCCGATATCTCTGTGTTTTCTGTAGACCTCTGGGGTCTGAAGTTAGAGGGTAATCTTTACATAGTTAGTTGTGTATCCTATCGCTCTGATGTCTCTGTGTACCAAATGGGAAAATATAGGCTTTATATAGCTATCGCTTCCTGTCTCCCACCTTGAGGGGATAGCCAACAGATCAACCTGTCTACACCAAAAGGGTGTTGACCTAGAATTTAACCTTTAGGTATCATCCAAAGTTCAAGGCGCGGACAGATTTCGCTACATTAGTTCCCTACCCAGATCGATGCTGGGGCAGCAATCGATTATAAAAGGGGTAGCGGAATCTGATTCCTAGAAGCGTGTCCCAAAACACACAAAATGAGGGTACTGCGCCCGCACTTCGAGTGTAGAGAAATTTGGAGAGAGAAAAAAATATATAGTATAACTGAGTATGCATGTGTGTGTAACATTTAGAAGGAACTGTAAAAATACAAAGTTGTGATCATGTATTCGAACTGTTGTGTATGGATGGATGGGCTACGGTATCGGATTACGATATGACCACACAGAGGACTATTTCTCTCGATGTATCATCATACGTAAGATTCTGGTTGGTTATTGTGTTAAATAGCTATTGTCGAACCTTGACCAGTTGAATCTCGATGTATTATCATACGTAAGATTCTCTTCCCGTGAGTCGAGGTTTATGCTATGACATGAGTGTGTGCAATTTTGAGTTGCGTGCTCAGTGAGTCGAGCGATTAAGTAAGTTATCATGTGTTAAATAGCTGTTGTCGAACCTTGACCAGTTGAAAAGTGATCCCGCAGAGACCCAACCGAATCCAGAATATACCACAGACAAAAACATGTTGGTGTGTAACAAGGAAAATGATGTGTTTGATGTAAAACGTGTTATTAATACAGGCATATAATACAGTAAAACGAATAAAAAAATAAAATAAAAATGACATTCATATACAACCTGTAAAATAAAAAAAAAATTATATAATTGTTCTTTACAAAAAGTTCTGCTTTATCTTCTTTATGTAAATGTTTTCTTGCTAGGAAGCTAGTAGTGTTGTTTGTTGTTGGAGATTACGAAGCAAGAGGTGAAGTGTTTGGTAACTGTACATTGCTGAGGTTGGCAAATAAAGCCATAATCAGATCAAATAGGCTACGTGTTATTTTTTTTTTTTAAATACCATTTAGTTTTTGTTTTTAATTTTTTTTAAACGTCAGGTCACCAATTTAACGAAGGGTTATAACGGAAATTAGTTAAAAGGATTTAACATAATTGTTAGATGAGGTAACAAGTATAATAATAAGTATAAATGTAATGACGAGAATATAAAGAATAAATGATTTGGTTTATATATAGTTTACTTCCCGTGAATCAATTAAAAAGTACATATAAAACAGTTACCAAGAGTTGTTAATGTTGTTATTGTTGCTGATGTGAGGCTGCTGTTGGTGTGAAAACAGCGAGCGACAGATAATTGTTGTTGTTGTTGGAATTTGGAGTCGGTGGTAGTAGTTGTGAGGCCGTAGTTAATAAGAGAGAGATATGGTTTGTATATCTCTGAATGGTCTGTAATTAGTTGTAGACCACTGTGGCTTGTACATGGTCTGTAGTAGTAAGGCTCAAATCTCTCTGTGTGTATCTGTAGGCCTCATGGGGTCTGTTGATAGTGGTGAATCCTTACATAGTTTGTTGTATGTCGTGGTGCTCCGGTGTCTCTGTGTTTCTGTAGACCTCAAAGGCCTGAAGGTAGCGGTGAATCTTTACATAGTTAGTTGTGTATCCTAGCGCTTCGATATCTCTGTGTTTTCTGTAGACCTCTGGGGTCTGAAGTTAGAGGGTAATCTTTACATAGTTAGTTGTGTATCCTATCGCTCCGATGTCTCTGTGTATCAAATGGGAAAATATAGGCTTTATATAGCTATCGCTTCCTGTCTCCCACCTTGAAGGGATAGCCAACGGATCAACCTGTCTACACCAAAAGGGTGTTGACCTAGAATTTAACCTTTAGGTATCACCCAAAGTTCAAGGCGCGGGCAGATTTCGCTACACACACACACATATATATATATATATATATATATATATATATATATATATATATATATATATATATATATATATATATATATATATATATATATATATATAAATTAGAAATAGAAGCTTTCGCCGTATTTTTTTACTTTAAAATTTTAGCCTGATAGTGGGGCTTAGAACCCTCAAAGAAATAGAAAAAGATAAGTATTGGTGTAAATATTCATCTTTTTTCCATTTCTTTGAGGGTTTTAAACCCCACTATCAGGCTAAGATTTCTTTAGTAAAAAATACGGCGAAAGCTATTTCTAATTTCAAACTCGCTCGCTGTTTCAAAACATACTTACCTGTCAGTATACACATATATATAACTTTAAGAATGTGTCACTGAGCAATATGTATTTTTTTGTGGGAGGCCGGAAGCGGCAAACTGAAAGACTGCCCGGGCGGTACACACTCTAGTTACGTCACTGCTCATACACAAACACATCTGTTCCTTCACACATCCTGGATGCTGCGGTAAAAGTGAGAGTCACTGTTTCCGTAGCTGAACGGAATAGAATTCTAAAATACCGGGAATTATTGGCAAACTATTGTTTCCAGCCTTTGGCGTTCGAGACGTTTGGAGGAGCTGGGCCGCTGACAACAAAGTTCTTGTCATCGTTGGCAGCTCGCCTTACCAAGGTATCAAGTGATATTCCTGAGGGTACTTAGTTGTTCCAGCGCCTTAATCTCACTATCACTTGCGGTAATACTGCGAGCCTCAAAACGACGGAGGCTCCGTCGCACCTTGTGATGTGTGACCCATTGACACACTTAGTTTCGAATTATTTTCTTCCGTTTTGATTTTATATTTTATGTGAAATAGTCATGTAATTAAGTATTGTGTATATTATTTTCGTGTATACAGTAATCCCCCGCTATATCGCGGTTCATTGTTCGCGGTTCAGCTACATCGCGGATTTTTCGTTAGAACATATCTATTTTCTTACGTTATAAAAAGTATAAAACATTGTAAAACGTATAAAAAGTGTTTAAATTTTAAATTGATTAAATAAGTTTCGATGTGATTGAAGTGTATAGCGTAAGGAAGGGGCATCTTAAGGCTTTAACTATAAAAAATGTTTTTATTTTTCATTCCATTACTGTTTTACGGATTGTGATTTTCTCTAACCTACTACAAACCCTTCGTAGATTGACGGGAGATGTGCAGAGTATTGCCACTAACGTGGCTGGTAATGGTCGTCATTGGTAACTAGTAGTACGATCGTTACTGGCTGTTTTTGGTGTTTAATACAAAAGTGTGTTTTAATGAGTTTATATGTACTTAAAGCGTGTAGGAGAGGTATTTTAAGGCTTAAACTATTAAAACAACGGTTGTCTTTATGGTATCTCTATATCGCTGATTTCTATTTATCGCGGTCGGTCCTGAAACGTATCCACCGTGATAAACGGGGTATTATTGTATTTTCATTCTGTAAGGATTATAAATAATTTGTAATGCTATTTATACAACTGTGAATAAACTATAATGCAGCTTCTGTTAACTAATTGGTTCTTCGTGTTGATACTAAATAATTGTTTGTAGTATAGGCTTAAGTCCAACCTTTTTTTTCTTTTTTTTGCGGCGGGTGGAGTGATTAAATCAATCCAGCATTTGGCTGGTACTTTATTCCGAAGAATGAAAGGTAAAATTGACTTTAGTGGGGTTTGAAACCAGAACGTAAAGTCTGATGCTTTAATGATTCTGCCAATCCACCTCCCTAATTGACATGTTCATTCATATCCTATACTATTACTACTACACTGTCAATATCGTTTCATATAGTGTCAATCAGGGGTCATAAACTCGAGGACTCAAAAGGGTCATTTTGTCCGGGGGATGAGGCACAGCGTGTCAAAAGGCAGATGCGGTGGGGGAGCTGGTGGTTTCCACTAGTTATAATGCTTATTTGTAATACCGCTTATAAGCTGCAATTTTTTTCTATCAGAAGTGAATACGCATATGAGAGTAAGTGAGACTAGGGGTCAAATTTTCCGTTTCAAATGTCCTGCCGCGGGAAGTATGCGGGCAGCATGCAGCCCATGTTTTTGACCTCTTGTGTAGATTAAAAAAATACTGTTTTTTAATTAAAAAAATTCCTTATCTATTTCTCTAAATACAAAAGTCTGTACACTGTCTTCGCAGTCCGTGATAAAAATGTTATGTTAATGTTGTTCTGGCGTTGTATGCCTTTTGCTTGCTTGCACGTGATCAGAACTATTTAGAGTACCAGTCCGATAGAACAAGACAGTGTATATTATGTACCGCCTGGATAATGTTGGTGAACATGTAGTTATAACAGACGCCTGTTGTGGACTCCTATAATTATCGCATGTACAGCACTCATAAATGCCAAAAAAAAAAAAAAAAAACTTAAATCTGTCCGCCTCTACTGCATCACCAGTACCAACAGTCTTACTAAAATAGACTGTCACACCCAAGACCAGTGTTACCATTAAGCAAACTACGCAGTTACATGGTGCTCCTAACAGGCCCCATCAGCCCTGGCGTGAACTTTTATTAAGCTTATCTAAAGGATAAACAATTGATTTATTAACCAGTAGAAAATAATGTAATTTGGCTCCTATTTGTGCAGTTCTAATTCTAAATCTAATTTTGTGTTAAATACTATGCCATGATAATTGATAGTTAAAAGTCTTTAACTACTCATAAAATGTTAAAAATAGCCATTACAAATGCTTCTGGGACTCAAAGAATATCAAATACTGGGTCATAGCACATGACTCAAAGATGTGTGCAGTTGTAAAATGTCCATAAAATACTCTCTGACTCCAACTTTTGGTCTACAAATGTTCCATCTTCCCTCCGCCTTTTCTACCGTTACTAGTGGTTTTTGCTTCCTTGGGTGGTTGGATTCGTGTCACCTGTGGGGATGGTGTGGAGGAGGTGACCGGAAGCTGGGGACGATCGACCGGAGGCGGAAAAGGAAGTGACGTGAGATGCGTACCCAGGAGCTTCTGTGGGCCCTCTTTCGGCTGTGATCCTCGACGAACGGACGTGCGAATGCGAGCTGCAACAGGCGAACGGATTATACCCACGTGAATGAGGCTTGCTCGCTGAGTGAGCTAGCAGAATTGCGGTAAGTGCAGTAGCTTTCTCGTTACAAGCTATTTCGACATCTGAAGACTTACAATTAAAAAAAAAAAAAAAGGAAGAATTTTTTTAAAGACAAAGCTACTGGAAAACAGAGAGAATTATGTTGTTTGTTACTTACCGCAGGACTAAGGAGATGGCGACGAGATTACGGATAAACGGAGAAGTAATTAGAGCTTTTACCGGTGAAGGTGACGTTGTCGCCTGGATGCGAAAGGTTCGGCTGGTCGCTGAGCTACAAAAGATAGACAATGTAGCGGGCCTCATCGCACTCTATCTCGAAGTGAGATGGACGCCCTCAGCCAGAGAGACGCGCAAAATATTGAGCGCCGTATGGTGGAAGCGTTCGCTGAAGGACCGCTTACCGCGTTTGCTAAGCTGGCAAGGATTTGGTGGAACGGTGAGCGTGTGGATATTTTTGCAGCGGAGATAGGCGATTGGCCATGCTGGCTGGGTTTCAGGTGGAATGCGAACATGCGGTGCGGTTGGCGTTCATAAACGGATTTCCGGATGACATCGCGGCGAAACTGCAGCAAATACCTGGCTACAAGGAAATGGAGATGCGTGCACTGGTAGAGCAAGCCCGCATCATAGCAGAGGATGCCAAGAAGAGTGTTGCAGCAATAGCAGCGACGGAGGCCCGGAGCAGCCGGCAGCGAAATGGCGAAAGGGATACAAACACGGCGCGCAGTCGCCCGCAAACGTTTAGAGGTCGTTGTTTTAGGTGCCAGGGCGCGCACATGGCGAGAGACTAGAGAGTCAAGGCCAGACATAATTTCCAACCGGTGTAAGCGGCCAGACCACATCGCTACCAGTTGCCACCAGGGAAATGGTCTAAGAGGGGCTACTGCGCCGGTAGCTACCCCTCGCAAGTAGAGGCGCTGTCCGTGGTGAAAGTCTTTGTGAGAGGAAAGCCATTACGAGCCCTCGTGGAAACGGGCTGTATGACGACACTAGTGACCACGGGGGTGGTGCAGAAGTGGAGAAGGAAGAGTAGCGTAAAGGCAGTCGACGATAGGAAAATTGAATGTTGACGTCGCAGCGTGGTGGAGATGGTGGTACGGAGAAAGAAAATAAGGCTTTCGGCCATTGTGGTCGACTGCCTGGTGGATGGAATCGGCGTAGTTATGGACATGGACGCGATTGGCCGTTTAGGAGGCGTCACAGTGAACAATGACGGTGTGACTTTTGGCGGCGCCGCACCGGTATGCGCTGTGAGTATGCGACAGGAGAACGAGAAGGCTTACACAGTACAGGATAAAGACTTCAAGGAGACACTAGGAGCGAGTTTGAGCGAGAGGTAGAGAGATGGATCGAGGAGGACATACTGCTTCTCTGGAAAGAAGAGGTGAAGGGTGGGGTACTGCCGTTAATGGCGGTGGCGCAACCCATGCAGAACAAGGTGAAGCCGGTATTGGACTTTCGGGAGCTGAATGAGCATGTGTCGTGCCACACGGGTGGCGAGGTCACGGATGTCTGCGGGGAAACCCTGCATGAGTGCAGACCTATGACGGCGGCTTCCACATCGTCGATTTAAAGTCGGCATATCTACAGCTACACGTGGAGAAGCTGTGGCAGTATCAGCTGGTCAGGTAAAGGGCCGGACATATTGCCTGACCAGGCTCAACTTCGGGCTGAACTCTGCACCGAAGATCATGGCGGCGGTCCTCAAGACCATTCTGGGAAAGGCCGACAAGATGAAGAGGGCCACCAATTCCTACATAAACGACATCCTAATGGACGAGACTGTAGTGTCGGCGGCGGAGGTCACGAGCCATTTACAAGGGTACGGATTGACTGCGAAGCCGTCGGAGAAGCCGCGCTGGGACTTAGGTCCGAAGAGATAAGACGGGCACGTTAGTGTTTCGGAGGGGAAATGAAGTCCAGGATCTGGGCCCAAATATGAATAGACGGGAACTCTTCTCGGCGTGTGGAAAATTGGTGGATCACTACCCAATCGCTGGGTGGCTCCGGCCGGCATGCAGCTATGTCAAGAGACGAACGGACGGGGTGACAAAGTGGGAGAGAGGACGGTGGCCATGATGCAGGGGAATGTGAAGGCAGACGACCCGGTGCGAGGACGCTGGTATGTCCCCGAATCGCAGAGTGGGACCGTATGGTGTGATGCCAACAGCATAGCGTTAGGTGTCACGCTGGAGATAGGAGGTGCCGAGGTCGAGGATGCAGCTTGGCTCAGGAAGAAGGATGATTGCAACCACATTAATGTGGCCGAGCTGGACACTGTGTGGAGAGGGGTGAACCTCGCCTTGAGGTGGGGACTGCGCACCGTTGAGATTCGCACCAACTCGGCCACTATACTCTGATGGGTGACATCAGTGCTTACCGGTTAGAAGAGAGGGGCGACGGAAATGCTGATAAAGCGCCGCCTGGGAACTCTAGGAGAGCTGGCCACCGAGTTCGACCTAAACTTGAGTGTGGTCTTCGTGCCCTCAGAGAAAAATAGAGCAGACGTTCTAACCGGGGTGAATAAAGCCTGGATGGAAGCGCCGGAGGATGTAGAAGAGGGGATAGCTGCTGTGTGTCGGCTGAGCAAGTCGGAACTTAAAGGGTTGCATGACATGCACCACATGGGAGTGGATAGGACCCTGTTCCTAGGCAGGAGAATCGACTCCGACGTTAGCAGACACAGTCCCCAGAGAGTGGTCAGAGGCTGCGTCCGATGACAGTATATCGATCCCGCCCCGGGTGTGCACGAGACGGGAAGTCTCCCGGTGGATCGCAACTGGAAGCGATTGGCGGTGGACTACCGACAGGGAACATACCTCTCGATGGTTGACTCTGGACTGGGACGGATGGCGATATGGAGGGAAATGAAGACGGGAACTGCGGAGGAAATCACACGGACGTTGAGAGAGATATTCTTGGAGCGGGGCCCTGTGGATGAACTGCTGATGGACAACAGCGCAACGTTCCGCCCGGAGGCACTGAGGGAGATGCTTGATGGGTGGAAGGTGGACCGCTTCTTCAGAGCAGCATAAAGGCCGAGTGGAAATGGAATCGTGGAGCGACACCACCGCACAATCAAAGCAATGGCGGAGCGGAGGCACATCTCACCAATGGAGGCAGTGTTTTGGTACATGTCCCCTCAGGTGGGACAAGCTGAGGAATCGGTGCCACACAGAGCAATATACAGATACGAGTGGCGGCACCCGTGCACTGTACCACAACGGCCAGTGGAGAGAGAGAACGCATTCGTACAGGTGGGCGAAGAAGTCTGGGTTAAGCCCCCAGACGCACGTTGCACATCTCAATGGGGAAGGGAACGGTAACGGCCGTAAATTCCCAGAATAACGTGTCCGTGGACGGAGTGCCACGTTATATTCTGGATGTCCGTAGAGTCGTTGTGTCGACGGACTCCGAGGAAGAGGAAATCCAAAGCGCTGCCCCAACATTACGGAGATCGCCGACCGCCTGACTGGACGGCAGATTATCACATGCAGCAGTGTGAGGGGGAGATTGATCCTTGAGATCATGGGGGCGTCTGGGGATGGTGTGGTGGTGTGGAGGAGGTGACCGGAAGCTGGGGACGATCGACCGGAGGCGGAAGAGGAAGTGACGTGAGATGCGTACCCAGGAGCATCTGGCGGCCCGCGACGAACGGACGTGCGAATTCGAACTGCAACAGGGGAACGGAGTATACCCACGAGGATGAGGCTAGCTCGCTGAGTGAGCTAGCAGAATTGCGGTAAGTGCAGTAGTTTTCTCATTACATCACCTTTATTCAGGCACTTTCCACTAACTTGTCTCCTCACGTTTCCCATATAAACCTCACTCTCCCATGTATCAACCACTGTGCCTAGACCTTCCTACCCAGAACGTCGGTCCTGCAGAGTCCCTTCTGCGCACATTTTTTGCATGCAGCTGGTGACTTGCAACTGTTCAAAAGGTTCGTTGACCGCAACCATCTTACCTCTCACGAAGGGCATGAGAAAGCACAGCCATTCGTCGTGACCAAACTATCACAACTGACGCTGTACAGCATACCTTCAGTATTGAAGATTTGTTAGCAGCCGGTACATTAATCAGGGAAATAGTGATCCAAGGGACAGCATATGGGTATCTGATCCCTCCCCCCATCCTCAATAGCAATCTCTCATTCCCATTGAACTTTAAGAGGAGCTTCCCTCCTTTCGTGACCTGAAAGCAGCATTGTTCCGCTTTATAACATTTCTCGCTATCATTATCAAAACAATTGCCGGTTCTACAGCAATGACAGAAATATACCAATGAAGAGATTTATGTCTGGTTGCTGAGATTGGAAAGGAATGGCATAATGGATAATGAAGACTCAAATATACAAAAAGACGGGATGACCACGACTGAAAAGCCTTTTACTATTGGTGTGGAGTTGCCGGAAGTTGTGAATCGCCTTATCGGAAGCGAAAATCGAGTGACGTTACATCAGGGTTCGGGGACTAGTCATTGGTTTTTTTACGTCAGGTCATGGCCCAGTGTGGACGTGTTTACAAAAGCGAGCGAGAGAGATTTTCTCATCCTCAGTCGGACGTAAGCAAACTTGCTAACCTCTAAAAACCCAAAAGGAGAATAGAATACCATGAAAACAAGTGCCCCAAAATGGGGAGATTTTACATAACGAAAGCTATACATCTCTTACCCATCCCAAAGTGGGGGAGAGTTGACAGGTCTGCGCAAGTCACGTGGACGGGGGCGTAATGTACAGTCGACGATTCGGTCAGGATTAACCCTTTAGCATTCACATTACTCTATATATATATATATATATATATATATATATATATATATATATATATATATATATATATATATATATATATACTAAACACAAATAACGAAACGAAATTAAATTTAGTTTCGTTTGTAACTCACTTTTGTATGACTGACGCTTAAACAATTAAGTTAGAAGTGTACATCCACATATGTATACTGAAATACTAGTATGCATATAAATACAGACACGTATACATATGTAGATCTACCGAGTTTTTCACTGGACACTTTACTGTGAGTGTTCAGCTAGTCTGTATGTAAACACACAGACAAACCGGTTTTTAGAGTCATACTGGTTTTCGAGGAAACACCTTTCCTCTATTCTCCAGAGGGCCAGACAGGAATATTGGACTAGTTTCGATGTTGTTACATCTCATCAGCAATATATACCCATCCTCCGGCCCCTCTAGAGAATCGTAAAAGCACATATCGTTATATGCTTTTTCTATGAAAATTAGTAGTGGGCATACGTGTGTGTATTTATATGCATACTAGTATTTCAGTATACATATGTGGATGTACACTTCTAACTTAATTGTTTAAGCGTCAGTCATATAAAAGTGAGTTACAAACGAAACGAAATTTAATTTCGTTTCGTTATTTGTTTTTATCGCTTCCGCTGAACCGGTACGTACTCACGCTCTATGCAAATTAGTCTGCCCACTACTAATTTTCATAGAAAAAGCATATAACGATATGTGCTTTTACGATTCTCTAGAGGGGCCGGAGGATGGGTATATATTGCTGATGAGATGTAACAACATCGAAACTAGTCCAATATTCCTGTCTGGCCCTCTGGAGAATAGAGGAAAGGTGTTTCCTCGAAAACCAGTATGACTCTAAAAACCGGTTTGTCTGTGTGTTTACATACAGACTAGCTGAACACTCACAGTAAAGTGTCCAGTGAAAAACTCGGTACATCTACATATGTATACGTGTGTGTATTTATATGCATACTAGTATTTCAGTATACATATGTGGATGTACACTTCTAACTTAATTATATGTATACTATTATATTTTCATGGTAAATGCTTTATCTCACATAATATCGAATCTATGAGATTTTGAAACTATTTATTTTGAGAACAATACCTTAACATCAGTTTGAGTGACCAGTTACAGCCAGTTTCAACAGAAAAAGGTAGAGAATTCTGGCCGGTTTGAACTGTAAAGGGTTAAAGTGGAGACACAAGGTAGGTCCGATCGCTTTCAAACAACAATTGGCTTTCTCTATCAGGTCTTACACAACCATCACTAAAGCAACAATAATAATAATTAAAACCACAGGAGCAGCAATAATTACGAAATGATTTCATGTAAATGTCACATTTATTTACAATGGAAAAGAATAGTCGAGTGGAATGAGATCAGTATGCAGCGAATTGCCCTACTTCTGAATTTTCGGTTGTGAATTCATAACGTCGCGCCATGTTTTTTTTTCCCGTCGTCTTCGTGATTTCAGCAGTATTTGAAATTCTAAGTGAGCATATGAGATTAATAGTTTCAAAATGAGACTTTATAACGTAAAAATGACAATAGCGATTTCAAAATGAAATTAACACCAAAGTATTTAACTATGGAATTCTGAGAGACGAACAGAGAGCATGAAATAAATGCACAAAAATATTTATTTAATCGAAAGTATAACATAATAATATTGTAATGTCAACAATGTAAACACCTGGTTAATTATAAATTTCTATGAGCCTAAGCCTTAAACTCAACACATGTTTGCAATATGATCCAGTTATTTATTTATTTATTTTGTCGGGGTAAGTACGTCAATGACACTGATCTATTATGTATTTCTTTTCCACATCCACTTCATGCCTTCCGAAAGTGTTTTTAGTAACGTTTCTTAATAGGGTGTCATTCCAGGTAGAGTCATTACTTCTCCGAATCGAGAGATCACAACTACGATATTACAGACTATCTAAGGAAGGAATCGCTGGACTGATTTTACAAGCAAAGCCAACTGACAGGACACTCAGAAATATATCACGAGCAAAATGGTTGGAAAACATCCATGAGCTCGGTTGAGGATCCAACCGGGTTAATTTGGAAGGTTGCTTCTGATAGGACTCTCTGGAAGGCGTGTTGGATGACTGCCACCACGACCCTCCCAGGAATAAGTGGGCAAAGAAGATCCAGATGTACGAGGTGCTGCTTGTACAAAATACACGTTTAACTCTTAATGCATTGTGTCTAAAACATCCATCCGCGCAACAATTTTAGAGGCCACGCACCCCGTCAGAGAAAATGAGCTGTTACGAATGTGATTAAAATAAGATCTGGCTTTTCATTTTGCTGTGTTTTTAATATCATATTCTCCAGCTGATAAAATTTTCTCTGCTGCATTTTACCTACGTTAAGATACATTAGACATTTAAACCAAGCGAATTAAATCAAGTAAGTTTAGACACTGTTTAAGTGAGATGAGCTCACTGTGAAATTACTGTTCTCACTTTGGAGTGATATGTCGCTCTTTGAAGTACTCTCAGGTATCGAATAATCTCCCCCCCCCCCCCCCACCTTATTTATTTTTCAGACTTTTCCACCACCTCTACCCCCCTTCCAAATTATTAAATTTTGTTAATCTACTCCCGGCGTAATTTTATTTTATACATTAAAAAACATTATCCCTGACAAAAAAAGTACATTACTAGAAATCCCATACGTTATAAAATATACAGGATGGTTTGGGTCCCAATATGTTAACTAAATGACTAATTTAGGTTTTTTAAAAATCAACGGACACAACCTAGAAAAATTACCGGCACTACCATGCTATTAGCTGTCAGAAGTGAAAGTTTCGTCAACCTTCTCAATCGTAAACATCGTTTATTTCCGTATTACCACGCGTTATTTTAATAAAGCATATCGATGTAAGTGGAGTTAATTAGAAAACAAGTCATGGTTATCAAATAAATTGGATTTAATCATATTTTCAGTCATGGTTATCAATTTCATGTATAGGGTTGGTGAACAAAATTTGATAACCATATATTTGTTTTCTAATGTGGCCCTTTTAAGGGCCACCTATATTTTCATTTAAGTTAACTCCACTTTTGGTGAAAATTACTTGTTTTCTAATTGATAACCATGACTATGAAAATATAGTTCATGGTATTAGCTGTCAGAAGTAACTCCACTGTTGGTGAAAATGACTTGTTTTCTACATTGATTAAATCCAATTTATTTGATAACCATGACTTGTTTTCTAATTAACTTATCTGGGACCGAGAGTAATCTCTAGAATCGCTATTCTCATTTTGATCTGACATATGCTCGCTTAGAAATCGTTATTCTCATTTTCAAATTGTTATGTGCTTACTTAAAATTACGAAACTGTACTAGCCGACACAAATAGCAAAAGGCCGAAGCAGGACGCTGGAGAGATAAGTAGCTCGGCTATGGTCTGGTGATAACCTGAAACTGTTCACTACTTATTACTTTTTGCAATAACCTTGACGAGAATTGATATCAAATATAAAGGGACGGGACTAAATACTGCAAGGCACTATAAATAGTTCATTACATTGGCAGTAGTCCATGAATTTAGTTAGGGTACATTACCAATAACGCATGTTTATTCACAGTTGTATAAAAAGAAATATAATAATTGTTTCTGTGGGTATGGTGTGGTGTGCGGTGGCCGGAAGCTGGGGAGTGCTTGACCGGAAGGGTGCTTGACCGGAAGGGTGCTCGACCGGAAGGGCCAGCAGATCGGTCTCTCTCTAGTGGTGATCAGGAACGGTGTGGACGCGAGTTTGGCAGCTCCCGGGTGTTAATGAGTTAGACGCACGTGGAAGAGGAGAAACCAGCCATGGGATTTAGCAGCGCCTATGTAAAGCGGTAAGTGAGATAGCTTTTTCTAACCACAAGCTATTTCGGCACTGGAAACTGAGATCTGATTGAGAAAAAAATAAAAAAACTTTCTCGAAAACAAAGCTACTGGAAAAACAGAGAGGAGGCTGTTGTTTTTTTTATTTTTTATTACGTATCGCTAGACAAATTAGGATATGGCGACGATACTACGAACGAGCTAAGCAATTAGGGCATTTACCGGTGAAGGCGATGTTGTCACTTGGCTGCGAAAAGTCCGGCTGGTCGCAAGCTTATTGGGGACGCGTTGGTACTCTTCCTTGAGTTGGATGAACACAGCCAAAGGGATGCGCAAAAGATTGAGAGGCGCATGATGGAAGCGTTCGCGGAGGGACCGTTAGCCGCTTTTGCTAAGCTGGCAAGAATTAGATGGAACGGTGAACGCGTTGACATTTTCGCAGCGGAAATACGGCGATTGGCCATGTTGGCTGGATATCAGGTGGAATGCGAACGCACGGTGCGGTTGGCGTTCATAAATGAATTTCCAGACGACATAGCGGTGAAACTGCAGCAAGTTCCGGGTTACAAAGAAATGGAGATACATCCACTGGTGGAGCAAGCCCGCATCATAGCAGAAGATGCCTAGAAGAGTGTCGCGGCGATAGCAACTACAGAGGCTCAAGACAGCCGGCAGCGAAATGGTGAAAGGGAGGCAACCACGGCACGCGGTCGCCCGCGAACGTTTAGAGGTCGTTGTTTTAGGTGCCAGGGCCCGCACATGGCGAGAGACTGTAGAGTCAAGGCCGGAAATAATATGCTACCGGTGTAAGCGACCAGGCCACATCGCTACTAACTGCGACCAGGGAAACGATCCAAGGGGAACTACTGCGCCGGTAGTTGCCCCTTACGAGTAGAGGCGCTGCCCGTGGTGGAAGTCTTCGTGAGGGGAAAGCCACAGCGAGCCCTCGTGGACACGGGCTGTACGACGGCGGGGGTGGCGCAGAGGTGGAGAGGGAAGAGCAGCATAAGGGCAGTCAACGGTAGGAAAATTGAATGCCGAGGTCGCAGTGAGTTGGAGATGGCGGTATGGGGAAGGAAAATAAGGCTTTCTGCCATCGTAGTCGACAACGTGGTGGATGGGATCGGCGTGGTTATGGGCATGGACGCAATTGGCCGTCTAGGAGGCGTCACATTGAACAACGTCGGTGTGTCGTTTGGCGGCGCTGCATCGGTATGCACTGTGAGTACGCGACAGGAGAAGCAGAAGGCCCACGAGGAGAAATACCCCGCTTACATTGTGCAGGACAAAGACTTCAAGGCCGTGTTCGATGGGTTGCTATCAACACACATTGAAGGGAGACATTAGGAGCGAGAGGTAGAGAGATGGATTGAGGAGGTGAAGTGCGGAGTATTGTCGTTAATGGCGGTGGCGCAACCCACGAAGAACAAGGTGAGGCCGGTACTGGACTTTCGGGAGCTGAACGAGCACGTGTCATGCCACACGGGTGGTGAGGTCACGGATGTCTATGGGGAAACCCTGCGTGAGTGGAGACGCATGACGGGGGGTTCCGCAATCGTAGATCTAAAGTCGGCATACTTACAATTGCATATAGATGAGAAGCTCTGGCAGTATTAGCTGGTATAAGGGCCGGACATATTGCCTGACCAGGCTCGGTTTCGGGCTGAGCTCCGCACCGAAGATCATGGCGGCGGTCCTCAAGACCATTCTGGGAAAGGCCGACAAGATGAAGAGGGCCACTAATTCCTACATTGACGACATCCTAGTGGACGAGTCTGTAGTGTCGGCGGCGGAGGTCACGAGCCATTTACAGCGGTATGGACTGGCTGCGTAGCCGTCAGAAGCGTTGGAGGGAGGAGCCGCGCTGGGACTTAGGCTACGGCGAGACAGGACGGGCGTCTTCATATTCCAGAGGGGAAATGAAGTTCCAGAACTGGGCCCAAGTATGAGTAGGCGGGAGCTTTTCTCGGTGTGTGGAAAGTTGGTAGGTCACTACCCGATTGCTGGGTGGCTCCGGACGGCATGCAGCTATGTCAAGAGACGAGCGGGAAGCGTGACTTGGAGTGACAGAGAGGACGGTGGCCATGATGCAGGAGATCGTGGAGAGGGTGAAGGCCGACGACCCAGTGCGGGGACGCTGGTATGTTCCCAAATCGCAGAGCGGGACCGTATGGTGCGATGCCAGCAGCATAGCGCTGGGTGTCACGTTGGAGATAGGAGGTGTTGAGGTCGAGGATGCAGCCTGGCTTAGGAAGAAGGACGACTGCAACCATATCAATGTGGCCGAACTGGACGCGGTGTTGAGAGGGGTGAACCTCGCCCTGAGGTGGGGACTGCGCACCATCGAGATATGCACCGACTCGGCTACTGTACTCGGATGGGTGATATCAGTGCTCACCAGTGAGAAGAGAGTGCGAACGAGAGGGGCGGCGGAGATGCTGATAAAGCGCCGCCTGGGAACTTTAGGAGAGCTGGCCACCAAGTTCGACCTGATGCTGAGCGTAGTTTTCGTGACCCCAGAGAAAAATAGGGCGGACGTCTTAACCAGGGTGAAGAAAGCCTGGATGGAAGCGCCGGAGGATGTAGAAAAGGAGATAGCTGCCGTGTGTCGGCTGACCGAGTCGGATCTGAAAGGGTTGCATGACATGCACCACATGGGAGTGGATAGGACCCTGTTCCTAGCCAGGAGAATCGATTCAGACGTTAACAGACACAGTGTTCAAAGGGTGGTTAGAGGCTGCGTCCGATGTCAGTCCATTGATCCTGCCCCGGGTGTGCACGAAACGGGATGCCTCCCGGTGGATCGCGATTGGCGGTGGATGTAACGCACTACCGACAGGGAACGTACTTCTCGATGGTTGACTGTGAACCAGGACGGATGGCGATATGGAGGGAGATGAAGACTGGAACGGCCGAGGAAATCATGCGGACGTTGAGAGAGGTGTTCTTGGAGCGGGGCCCTGTGGACGAACTGCTGATGGACAATAGCGCAGCGTTCCGCTCGGAGGCGCTGAGGGAGATGCTCGATGGATGGAAGGTGGACCGTTTCTTCAGAGCAGCGTACAGGCCGAGCGGAAATAGAATTGTGGAGCGACACCACCGGACGATCAAGGCAATGGCGGAGCGGGGCCACATCTCACCAATGGAGGCAGTGTTCTGGTACAACATGTCCCCTCGGGTGGGACAGGTTGAGGAATCGGTGCCACACAGAGCAGTATTCAGATACGAGTGGCGGTACCCGTGCACGCCACCACAACGGCCAGTGGGGAGAGAGAATGCATTCGTGCAGGTGGTTCGATGAAGTCTGGGTTAAACCCCCAGATGCACGTTGCACATCTCAATGGGGAAGGGGAACGGTGGCGGCCGTAAATTCCCAGAACAATGTGTCCGTGGACGGAGTACCACGTCATGTCCTGGATGTCCGTAGAATTACTGTGTCAACAGACTCCGAGGAAGAGGAAACCCAAAGTGCCGCCCCAACACTGCGGAGATCGCAAAGAAGTCGCAAACCACCAACCTGGACAGCAGACTTTCATATGCATAAGGACGAGGGGGAAATTGATCCTTCAGATCATGGGGGCGTGTAGGTATGGTGTGGTGTGCGGTGGCCGGAAGCTGGGGAGTGCTTGACCGGAAGGGTGCTCGACCGGAAGGGCCAGCAGATCGGTCTCTCTCTAATCAGGAACGGTGTGGACGCGAGTTTGGCAGCTCCCGGGTGGTAATGAGTTGGACGTGGAAGAGGAGAAACCAGCGATGGGATTTAGCGGCGCCTATGAAAAGCGGTAAGTGAGATAGCTTTTTCTACTTTTGGCACAAGGCCAGCAATTATCCAGTGCATTACTGGTAAGAACAAAAACACAAGGTGTGAGCTGTTGCCGATTGTCGCACTTGGCAGTGAATCCCCCCCCCCCCTTTTTTTTTCTTCTTTTCCCTTTCTTTCCTTCCTTTATCATTTTTGTTCATGATTTTATATTCTTGTGTCATTACACATGTAATTTGTTTGTGTTTTCGTTCTGTAGGCATTGTATTCTTATATTTCTTTTTATGCAACTGGGTACATTACTGAATCTTAAAGGATCCACAGTTCTATACATATTTGTACTAGACATGAAAAATGCGCAAGCTCAAAAGTGCCACAGAATGTTATAATAAACCTTCAAAAGTGTGGGACTAGAGTTGTTGCTAAAAAATATTGTAATCATTATATATCGTACATTCTGTGGCATCCTTTATAAAAATAGCTTAAACCAACGAAGCCTTTATTTTTACGCTATTTCACTTAGTTAATTCTTAGAGTGTAACATATAAAAATATGATTTACAACTATAAAATAAATTAATTAATATAATAACAGAGCTGCGGAGCTGAAATTTAGGAAATAATGGAGTATCGGATCCTGAGTTGGAGCCAGTCAATTTTTGGCCGACTCCGCAGCCCTGTATAATACATTTCATATTAAAGTTATTAATAAACCTATTTTACACTGCATGCAAATTACCATGAGATATTGATATTAGATATAAGATACAGCGCAATATCTACAGCTGTAAAAGTACGAAAGCGAAGTAATAATAAGTGGCTTAAGGTAATTCCAATATGAAAGTTTGTAGTGATAAAAATTTGATAATGCAATACGATTGTTAATATTATAGTTCTATGAAAATGTAACAATAGATAACTAAATTATTTTACTATTAGTATATTTAAGAAATTATCATTATAGATTTGATCGTTCATATAAGCATCATATTAATTTTCAACACAATTATTTTGTTACTATGAGTATATGATAATAATATTACGTAATTATTTATAGCTGTTATTACATTAAACATAGATGTATTTATTTTTATATGTTACACTCTAAGAATTAACTAAGTGAAATAGCGTAAAAATAAAGGCTTCGTTGGTTTAAGCTATTTTTATAAAGGATGCCACAGAATGTACGATATATAATGATTACAATATTTTTTAGCAACAACTCTAGTCCCACACTTTTGAAGGTTTATTATAACATTCTGTGGCACTTTTGAGCTTGCGCATTTTTCATGTCTAGTTTAATATTTTTTTAAGGCAACGCTTGTAATAACTCTAGTTAAACAGGATATATATTAATAATAAATTATCGTTGTAATGTAATTAGATTATGTAATTGTTATTATAAATTATCTTATAAATATTAGTGTAAGATGTATAAAAATATTTTCAGACTTTTAATATAAACAACTACAAAAAACAATCAATATTAAATCAATATATTATACATAATAGAAAACATAAAATAAACAATACAAAAACAAAATATTTACATACAATTGCAATTATCAGTGTATATACATTTTCTTTATATTCCCTGAGCAAATTAATAAGATTTGTTTTTATTGTACATAATTTGATGACTTGTTGGAGTGTATTAAAAGATAGCAACAATTTGTGATTAAATTGTTATCTTAAGCAACTCACTTTTTAATATTTGTTGGCTGAGCGAAATTGTAAAAGCCTATGAGCAAATATAAAAAAAAATACACAAACAACATTTCCTTGTGTTATTACAACATTAGATAAAATAATTGAGCAATGTCGTTATATTTTGCTCTTATTGCACATTAATAGTGTTTCTATTTTTCGGCACAAATCCATTACGGCAGTCCATTACTGGTACTTTATTTTATCGAATTAGTAAGTATGAAAGTCGAAGTTAACCTCGGCAGGATTTGAACTTAGAATGCAAAGGACCATAACAATACTGCAAAGCATGGTGTCTGACGCTCTACCAATACTTGTGTTGAGCTGGTCATTAATTTATTGTGGTCGTGCGTGGAGTAGAGCAATCGCTAGTTGAAATATTATGAACAAAACATTTTTATTTGCCGAAGAACATATTTTCAATACTGTTTGTGAATGTGACGAAGGAAATACATTCTGATATGGAACAGTGTACAAAGTGTGTCTGTGAATAACATAATGTTACCTCATGTTGTTGTCAAGACATAATGGATTTCGTATATCCAATTAGAAGATGAAACCTAGCCATCTCGGATTAGTTATATTTCATGCCATGTGTAAACGTGTTTGAGGATAGCAAAATATGCGTGTTTCTTGTCTGGAAACTTTCTGCTAAACTGATTGGTTTCGTTTTTGGCACTATACAATACTCATCCAACAGATAGCTGTATTGGATCCTTGATTGGTTAATATTTAGGTGAGGGTGCTTGATGCAGAGTTAGTGCAAAATGGATCAATGAGTGTAATAATAATAATGATAATAATAATGAAAATATTGTGTACAATGCTGAGGTGCACTACAACTCATCAAAAGTGCATATATAATACATAGGGTAATATAAAAACGTCAGGAAAAAAGAACAGTGCATGAGTCATGATATACACATATGTGCTTGTGTATGGAAGGGGGACATCAGGTGTAGTTTTGGTGTATTTCGGAATGTATGATGGTTTTAAAGGATGCAGTGTGTCATCAGCTAACAACTGATGCAGGAAGTTTGTTCCATCCTTCAGCAACTCTGAGCATGAAGAAATATTTCCTAAAGTCATGGGAGCTGTGTTGTTTTCTGACTTTGTAGGCATGTCCACGTGTTAAACACATGGAGATCAAAAAGGTGTTCGGGGTTGTTGTTGGTCGGATGGTTAATAACTTTGTGGGTGTTTACCAAGTCCATTGCCAGAGGGAAGCAAAATATTCAGGGTATGGTAGGTGTCTGATGGAGGGTATGCGCTTGGTTGCATGTCTCTGAACAGTTTCCAGGAGGTCAATGTTCTGAGCAAGATAGGGGTTCCAGACTGATGACGCAAACTCCAAGTGTATTCGTACCATAGATGTATACAGCTTTAAATAGATGGCTGGAGAGCAGCTAATGAAGGTCTTGCTGATTGATGCCAAGTCAATCTTAATAAATTGACTGATTTATCTGTTCACTACTGCTAATCCACCGCTGTTTGTACAATTTTTTAGATAATGTCAATTTGAGCTTGAATCATTGGCGTAATGAAATTTGAAAAGATTATAAGCAAATCTTTTTTAAAATACACAGACAACATTTAACTGTATCGTTGCAACATTAGATCTAATAATTGTTTCTACTTTAGGCACAAGGCCAGCAATTACCCAGTGCATTACTGGTACTTTATTTTATCTACCCCGTAAGGATGAAAGGCAAAGTCAACCTCGGCAGGATTTGAACTCAGATCGTAAAGGGACGTAACTATGCTGGAAAGCATGGCATCCGACCCTCTACCAATACTGCCAAAATAATGGAGCAACATTTGTGCAGAATTATTGTTTGTGCAATAAGATATTTGCAGATCTGTACTTGGTCTGCTCTTTAGCCAACTCGGTACGTTTAGAAGCTCTACGCTCGGCTTGCTTTTGAGATATAATAGCTGAATTTGCAGATCTATACTTGGCCTGCTTGTTTGCCAACTCATACCGTTTTGAACATCTATACTTGGCCTGTTTTTGTGTTAATTTAGCAAAATTCACAGCTCTATAATCGGCCTGTTTTTGTCTCAACTTCTCCCGATTCCGCATCCGGTAAGCTGCTTTCACATCCAATTTAATACGCCCATCTAGATTATTAGCACAGGAATGTGAACAAGCTTGTGGGACCGCATCATTGTATATATGAACTGCCTGCAACATCAAGACCCAATTCACAAGTGCAGCGTTGCTCATTCACATCGGCAGTGGGGACACCAAAATCAGTGACAGGTCTCGATTCACTCGCGAGATACATCACAGCTACACTATATATTTAAACATATATACAGTGATACCTCGCTACTTGGCGGTTCAACTATCGCGGATTCACGATTTCGCGCATTTCTAGAATATATATATGAACACCTAAAATTTTTCATTAAATCCATTAAAATATTAATAATTGTTTCTACTTTTGGCACAAGGCCAGCAATTATCCAGTACATTACTGGTACTTTATTTTATCGACCCCATAAGGATGAAAGGCAAAGTTAACCTCGGCGGGATTTGAACTCAGAATGGCAAGGGCCGTAACTCTATGCGTCAAAGCATGGCGTCCAACCCTCTACCGATACTGCCAATTCACCAAATATTATAATAAACACAGTTCTAATCATACGCTATATATATATATATATATATATATATATATATATATATATATATATATATATATATATATATATATATATATATATATATATATATATATATATATATATATATATAAATATAAGTAATTAATACCGTATAAATGGTACAAAGACTGTTTATGTTAAATGTATTTCTCAACAGAGTATTGAATACTTAGGAGAAATTCAAAACGAAGATGAAAGGCAAAGTTAACCTCGGCGGGATTTGAACTCAGAATGGCAAGGGCCGTAACTCTATGCGTCAAAGCATGGCGTCCAACCCTCTACCGATACTGCCAATTCACCAAATATTAATAATAAACACAGTTCTAATCATACGCTATATATATATATATATATATAAATATAAGTAATTAATACCGTATAAATGGTACAAAGACTGTTTATGTAAAATGTATTTCTCAACAGAGTATTGAATACTTAGGAGAAATTCAAAACGAAGAGTGATAAAATTTCAAGCAAAGAGTTTAATTAGGTAATGATTTACAAATTTGTTTCAGTATATAGACAAAGCCTGAAGCGCTAATTATAATAATTAGTTAATAATATTATATTAAAGATATACTGAAACAAATTTGTAAGTCATTACCTAATTAAACTCTTTGCTTGAAATGTTATCATTCTTCGTTGAGAGAGAGAGAGAGAGAGAGAGAGATTTATCTAGTCCTTCGCTCAAGATTAATCTATAAGTTTAGATGTCTGCCTTCGTTTAAGTAAATATTACAGTAAGATTTTTAATATAAACAACTACAAAAAACAATTAATATTAAAACGAAAAAATTATCAATGATAAAAGAAGCGGATGCAACTTTTTTTTTTTTATAAAGTTATATTCCTGTTTCTTTAAAGAACATTTCATTTTTGTTCTATTGTAGGCGAAATAATGCAATGGTTTAATAGGGAAGATATAACTTACCAATTATGTCTCTAACCGTGTAACGCTTTTTAAGTAGATAACTACAATTGAAAATACTAAAGAAATGGAACCAACAATTCAATTTGAAAGTCGTCTACTTATAGTGACAGTGTATTACTGGTACTTTATTTTATCGACCCCGTAACGACGAAAGGCAAAAATGCAAATGTTTAAAATTTAAATTGCCTTAATTCTATCGTCTGCTGTTTCATTAAAGGGAGATTCTCGTCTGTATTTAATTCTATCGTCTACTGTTCCACTAAACAGATATACCTCCACTATCGTCTCTATTTATACATTTTAACTTATAACTTATACACATTTGATTTGAAATATTTTATCTAGTCCGCCCTCTCAATATTATGATGATTTCTTTCGAATGAAACAGTTCTAGTCCTGTAGAAGCCATTTATATATATAATTGAACTGAGTTAAAAATTCACAATATTTATAATTAAATAAGCTCATATATATATGTGTGTATTTATCTGTTTATTGTATTATATATAATGTGTGTATATACAGGATGTCCCCCAAAAATATATACACACTTCAACAGCATTCTAATAACTATTGCCTGTACAGGTAATCAAAGTGTCAATCGAATGTTAGTTTCGTGTTTTAACAGTACAAATTTACAATACACACATAAAACCAGTCTATATACATACATGAGTGTGTATACACATACATGAATGTGTATATACAATATATATGTATATATATATATATATAGACACATATATTCACGGTGCAACGGAACATTAAAATATATATGCGGGAGGGGGGTGTATATATAGGGGCGCTGGGGATAAAGGAGTGTAAAGCGTGTGTAATTGATATATTGAAGGAGAGGAGCGTGCAGCGATAGAGTAACAAATATATAGAGAGGGGGAGAGATGGTATTGAAGGGGAGGAGTGCAAAGCGAAAGAGTAAGAGAGATATATATATAGAGACGGAACAGATAGAGAGAAACAGGCGTAAGTAACAGTGGAAGAGATATATAGAGAGGGGGAAATGTGTTATTGAAGGGGAGGAGTGTAAAGCGAAAGCGTAAGATATATATAGAGAGAGGGGGAATAGTATAAATATATATATATATATTTATATATATATATATATATATATATATATCAACACTTACTCTGATTGGTTGAAAATTAGCCAATGACATACGATCACCACCACCACGGCTATCCCCGAAAAATTTATGAAGAAGCTAGGCATATATGTTAGAACACGAAAAGTGAACATTCTGTTGTTTCACACTTTTCGTGTTCTAACAGATAATTAAATGGGCGTTCCTTACTTTTAGCGGTGTCAAGAATGAAAGTAAATTTATTTTCATTTTCGAACGTCGTGTTTACATTTTGTGTGTGTGTGTGTTTAAACGAAACATGCTGGCGACGAAGCTTCTTCTTTGCACGGCTCCATGTGTTCTCTATGAGCTGTGTGTGCACATCAGGGTCCGCAGGATCTACAAAGTTCCGTTCGTGCACCACAACATCATGAACGTAAATCCCACCTTCAATTTCCGAATAGGAAGCCCAACCATCTTGTAATGAGGCTTGCAGAATGGTGAGTCCATTATTGTCGAGATAGACGAATCCAAATGCTTCTATAGAAAGTATCATCATGGCCTGTAGAGACAAGGCCACTGGGTCTTCGGCGCTGTTGAACGCCATTCTGGACGCTGCTGCCTTGTAGAAGTCCCAAATCGAAGCCGTGACACTCTCGTCCCCCTCATTCAGCAGTGGATTTTGCCAGACAGCCGCATCATCTCCGATGGTTGGGCTTCCTATTCGGAAATTGAAGGTGGGATTTACGTTCATGATGTTGTGGTGCACGAACGGAACTTTGTAGATCCTGCGGACCCTGATGTGAACACACAGCTCATAGAGAACACATGGAACCGTGCAAAGAAGAAGCTTCGTCGCCAGCATGTTTCGTTTAAACACACACACACAAAATGTAAACACGACGTTCGAAAATGAAAATAAATTTACTTTCATTCTTGACACCGCTAAAAGTAAGGAACGCCAATTAAATGTATAATTTCCTGCAAAATATACTTGTCGCGTAGCAGCCTTGTGGAAATATCCAAAGTAGTGGAGACGGTCATGTGGTGTCATGATCTGTAACATAGTTTGGTATTGGTGACCGCGGAGTGTGTAGTAGAAAATGTGGGCTTGGTGATATTTATTATTATTATTTTTTTTTTTTATATCGGAGCAAGAATTTTCAATAACTAGGTTTGTTATTTTATTTGGGAGAAACGGAGTGCATTTTAGAGCTAACCCAAGGGCTGGGCCTAGAGACAGTGTATAGTTGATTGAATGGATTCCAGCATTAAATGACTCATTTTATTGATCCGTGATAATGAAAAGCAAAGTTAATTTTCATGAGATATACGAGTATGCTCAGAATGCAAAGTGTCACAACTATATAAGTAGTTTAGCTCTAAGTTTCAACCCTGAACCAACAGATCAATAATCAACGACATTCCACCCATGACCAATCCATCTTTTACTCAAACAGTAATTCTAGCCTAGCTTTATCCAACGTGTACTCCCTATGATTTCTATCAGTTCTCTTTGTTGGTTCGAAATATAAGTAATTTAATCCGGCACTTTAGCGTTTCCGGAATTCCATCACCTCCCTGCAACAAGTTTAACGTCATAGAAGCTTATTCGGAAGGAGAGACATTTTTTTAAAAAGATGACTGACCTCACTCCTATTCACACTCATTATTTTCCATTCTTACTTCCCAGTCATTCCGTCCACGTCTGGCTATCTTTTCCTTTGTCATTTGTCATTACCACAATCCACAACACAAATTCTTTGTTTTCTTCTCTCGCCTTTTCCCTTTTCCTCTTCTTACTCCATCTCTCTCCTTTGTATCCATCTTATCAATTCTTCTTTACTTCCCTTTCTTTTCCTCACACATTTGCTCTTTTACATACGCACATATAAACTTTTTCGCCAACCTCTTTCTCCTAATCTTTCTCTTTCCCTTTCTTCCCTGTGTGTGTGTATATATATATATATATATATATATATATATATATATATATGTGGTGTGTGTGTGTGTATATATATATGTGTGATGTGTGTGTATATATACATATATGTATGTGTGTGTTTACATGTTGATCAAACTACTCTTTTATAAGTTTCAGTGATTGGATAGCGACCATGCTGGGACAACCCTCCCCTCCTCTCTCCCACAATGAAATACTCATTAACAGTTTACACACAGCCGTCGGCAACCAGACACACACACACATTCCTCTTTCTTTCTCCTCTCTACATGATATATTTTCCCTCTCTCATTAACCCAGTCAGTCTCCTGCGTCTTTTACAATAAGAACAAGCTCAGCACACATGGGAAGCTTTAACTTTTAACATTAAAAACACATACACACAATCCATTTATTTACTAACCATTGATATTTGTAAATATCAAGTTATGCAATATGTTTTCACAAGTCAACCATGAGTAACTTGGATGCATCCATGCGGTCATCCGACTAGCTAGAAACAACAGCCAATTTCCCTCAAAGTATACTCTGCTGCATAAAAAGGAAAGATACCTTAAACTATGTAGTCCTTGGTTTACTAAATGTCTGAATAATAACATTTAAAACTCTTGAGCATCACTGTTGGATCAAGCCTAACCTATGGTTAAACAACATTAACAACCTGTAGACAAACTGTCCATCTTTACTCTTTATTCAAATATATTTTGTTTGAACCCAGCAAACGATATTACACATCGTTCGACCTAGCATGGTAGCTCGAATTGGTAAAAATAGCAGCCAAATCTTATTCAGAATACAATCTATTGTGTTATAAGTGGAAAGACAGAATAACTGTGTCCTGGATGTAGTGTCTTAGGAAAATTACTCGGATTGTGACAGTCTGTGAGCTGCTGGACCAGAACTAACCTGTTAGATAACACATCAATAGCATCATCAAGATTGAAAACTGTGCCTCCGTCATCATTGTTACTACTACTACTACTATCATCATCATCGAATGTTCTGCTACATCAGTGGTATTATAACAAGCCTGTTGCCATCACCACTATTACTACACTGGTAGTAGTAGTATTTTATTGTACTGTGCTACTCTGTAACGGACTGAATCAAACGGGGAAAACTGGGACTAGCGTAATGGCTCTCAAAGTTGACAATGAGGGTCTCACAGGAAAAACATCACGTGGACAAACAGGTAGGTACTTTTAGCATTGGCTTCAACTAGGATATATCACCACCACCAACACTCATATCGTTAACTAAACCAGGCATGGGCAACCTTTAAACACTACCATTATCACCATCACACCTCACCTCTTCGGATACCAACCTGCCTAAAACCACCCTAGTCTTATTATACAAAATTGACCATCTTAAAATGTACATTTAAAACCCACCGTCATAATTTTAAGAAAAATTATAAGGAATTTTGATGGTGGAAATAACGTAGAGAAGGAATTCAAGTGAGTGAGTTTCATATGACCATGAAGGATTGGTAAAAAATACCCAATGAATGGTTTAACGGAAGAGTCAACAAACGTAAAAGAAATACTGCAGGAGGTTGGGGGTATTCCAATAATTATTGATTCTTTATATATGTAATTTGGATAAGGATGTAATTGATTGAAACTGATTTGGTACTTGGCATTTTCTTAATCGATCCCAGACACAGGGAAAATAGCATTTTCTTCTTTCTTCTCAACTATTATCTTCTCTATTGGAAGGTGAAGGTTTCCTCAAATTGGTGCTAATTCTTTCCTCTCCTGTGCTGTTTTTATCCATTTAAAATCCATAAACTTATCGATATCACCTCCCCATCTCGTCGTCTGTCATCCTGAATTACATGAACCTGTCTCCATTGGATTGGCAGTATCGGTAGAGAGCCGGACACCATGCTTTGAAGCATAGTTACGTCCCTTTATGATCTGAGTTCAAATCCCGCCGAGGTTAACTTTGCCTTTCATCCTTATGGGGTCGATAAAATAAAGTACCAGTAATGTACTGGGTAAATTCTGGCCTTGTGCCAAAACAGAAACAATATTTGTTCATGTTATATGCCCCGCCTATTTCCATTTTTTCGATGTTTTATGATGCCTTGTACTTTTGTTTGCTCTTTTATCTATTTACTAGTTTTCCTGCCCCTTCTAAGAAATTTTGAAACGCGCATCTTTCCATATTCCTTCGTCTTTTCAATTCCTATTCAATATCGCTTGTCATGAACCATATCTCTACTTATAAATTATTGTTGGTATGATACACCATTCAGCTCGGTTTCATCATTTTACTTCTAAATTCTTGTACTCCATATTTACTATATGTCCAAGATAAAGTAATGTTATTAAGCAATGTTATTTATGTATATATTTAAAACATATTTGTAATGTTATTTATACAGCTGTGAATAAAAGAATCATAATTGTATCTGTTTAAAATAAGGATGATACAATGAAAGATATATTCTTTTAATGTTACAATATTAAAGAAAATGTAAAGGAAGGGGTGAACAACGGAGCCAACACCAGAGCAAAAGACAGCAACGTCGCGAGTACTGAGCAACCTCTCTAATGATTTTTGAGGCAAGCCAGCACACTCGCAGCGTTGCCTCGGGTGATGGCGAGGCTGAAGCACTGAAACAGCCAAGCACCCTCGCGAGATTCGCCAGTCACCTCTATTAGGCGAGCCGCCAGTGAGGAAAGGAACCTCGCAGTCAGCGGCCCGACTCCCCCCAAACATCTCGAAAGCCACAGGCTGAAAAATGTAGCTGGCCGACAGATCAGAGTATTTGAGGATTTACTCCGCTCGACTGCAGAAGCTGTGGCTCTCGTCCTAACCGCAGCATCCAGGGTGTGGGAAAGAGCAAAAGCGTCACTAACAGTGACGTCCCAGACAAGGCACCTGCCTCTCGACCAGGGGCACAGGGTAAGACCGTCAGGTCTTTTGCCGTCACTTCTGGACAACCCAGATGGTTCCAAGACTGAGGGGATATTCGCCCGGGCCAAAGCTCTCTTCAGAATGAGGTTTAGCTCTGTGTGACGCGACCGGCATTGTTATAGTATCATGGTCGATTTGATGACGTGTTTCATGGCTGATGAACTTATTTTATGTTCCGCAATGTTGCCTTCACTGTTCAGTTTATTTAACATTTGTTCCAGTTCATGAACATCATTTGCAAGCAAAGCGTACATTCCCCATTTTTGCTTATTCCTTTTTCATCCCAATTTAGCTTTGTAAAATGCAATATCAAAAAGTTTGGGTGATGTTATATCCCACTTGACTTATCGATGATGTACCCTGGCAATAGATTTTCTAAATAATTTGTATAGAGGTTTCTTGTATACTCAGATGAGCTTCAAGTACAGTTTAAATTTCAATGCTATCGAGGGATTTCACATAATCTCTAAAGCCTAAACACTAAATTTGTTTATATTCTGTATAATCCTGAATAGTTTGGTTCACTGTATAAATGGTCAGTTGTTGAAAACTTACTTCTGAACCCTTCCTGTTTCCTTGGATGATAAAACTTACTTCTGAACACTTCCTGTTCCTTTGGTTCACAAAACTTAATTCTGAACCGTCCCTGTTCCCTTGGTTGATAAAACTTACTTCTGAACCCGTCTTTGTTCCCTGGTTGATAAAACTTACTTCTGAACACTTCCTGTTCCTTCGATGATAATACTTACTTCTGAGCCCTTCTTTGTTCTCTGGTTAATAAAATTTGTGTCTGAGCCCTACTTGTTCCCTTGGATTCAAAAAACTTGTATCTAAATCCTTTTTGTTTCCTTGGTTACCAAAAACCTTGCTTTTGAACCCTTCCTGTTTGCTTGGTTCATAACATTTTTATCTGAACCTGTCTTAAACCCTTGTTTTATAAAACTTACTTCTGAACCCTCTTGTTCCCTTGGTTGATAAAACTTACTTCTGAACACTTCCTGTTCCCTTGGATGATAAAACTTACTTCTGAACCCTTCCTGTTCCCTTGGTTGATAAAACTTACTTCTGAACCCGTCTTTGTTCCCTGGTTGATAAAACTTACTTCTGAACACTTCCTGTTCCTTCGATGATAATACTTACTTCTGAGCCCTTCTTTGTTCTCTGGTTAATAAAATTTGTGTCTGAGCCCTACTTGTTCCCTTGGATTCAAAAAACTTGTATCTAAATCCTTTTTGTTTCCTTGGTTACCAAAAACCTTGCTTTTGAACCCTTCCTGTTTGCTTGGTTCATAAAATTTTTATCTGAACCTGTCTTAAACCCTTGTTTTATAAAACTTACTTCTGAACCCTCTTGTTCCCTTGGTTGATAAAACTTACTTCTGAACACTTCCTGTTCCCTTGGATGATAAAACTTACTTCTGAACCCTTCCTGTTCCCTTGGTTGATAAAACTTACTTCTGAACACTTCCTGTTCCCTGGTTGATAAAACTTACTTCTGAACACTTCCTGTTCCCTTGGTTGATAAAACTTACTTCTGAATCCTTGTTCCCTGGTTGATAAAACTTGTGTCTGAGCCCTTCTTGTTCCCTTTGGTATTAAAAACTTGTATCTAAATCCTTTTTGTTTCCTTGGTTACCAAAAACCATGCTTTTGAACCCTTCTTGTTTGCTTGGTTGATAACATTTTTTATCTGATCTTATCTTGAACCTTTGTTTTATAAAACTTACTTCTGAACCCTTCCTTTTCCTTTGGTTGATAAAACTTGCTTCTGAGCCCTTTCTATTTCCTTTATTAATAGAACTTCTGAGCTCTTCTTGGGATTTGGTTAATGAGGAAAGGTTAAGGCATTATTGATGTTATTTGCAAGTACTTCAGTAAATAGTTTGAACAAAAACAGCTGGCTGATTGGTTTGTAGCTTGTAACATCTATAGTGTTATTTTCTTGTCTCAAAGTATGATGCTGGCATTGTCCCATATGCTGGGGATTTCATTTGATTTTATGCATTTTATGATGATTAACCTATCCTAAATTAAAATCAGAATGTAAAAAAAACAAACATTGCTAAGCTATTTAATTGAAAACTAATATACATTGATTGACTACTGAGGAACAAAATGTCAAGTTGATTCTGATAGGATTTTAACTCAATGTAAAGTTACAGAACTATGTATTGCCCTCCTGTCTCTTTTACTGTGACTATAACAGCTTCTCATTTCTTAAACTATGATGGGGAATTGCCTGAACACTTAAAACGTTAAAAAGAAAAAGGATGTTATAGTATTTGTTATGGCTCTTTACATTCAGAGCTCAAATCCTGGTGAGGTCAACTTTTAAAATAAAGTACTAAGTCTAGAGTAGTGGATTTGCAGAATTGTTAAAACACTAGACAAAATGTCTTGTATCATTTGTTCTCACTTTTTATATTCTGAGTTTGAATTATGCTGAAATCTCTTTTGCTTTTTGTACTTCTGGGAGTTCAATAAGATATAGTATCAGTTAAAATACTGAAATGTAGAACTCTCTAATACAAACATACATTGCTTCTATGAAATCAAGGAAAAGGGGCAGCAAAATATAGCTGAAGCTACCTTTCCTTGCAGCTAGCAAAAGATGCAAGACTCTGAAAGTGGTTGTACAACTAGCAAGTTAAAGTATAAGGAAGCTCCTCATAGTAAAATAACTTTAACCCTTTAGTATTCACATTACTCTATATATACTATTATATTTTCATGGTAAAGGCTTTACATTGCATAATTATCTCACATAATATCGAATCTATGAGATTTTGAAAGTATTTATTTTGAGTACAATACCTTAACATCAGTTTGAGCGACCAGTTACAGCCAGTTTCAACAGAAAGAGATAGAGAATTCTGACCGGTTTTGGCCGGTTTGAACATTAAAGGGTTACACTTTTCATCCAGGTTTTTACAGTGGCTAGAATGAAAAACATAAAGCTAATGGTTCAGCTACATAAAATATAGTGGGGAAAAAAATAGAAACATTCTACTGCTTTTTTGCTGCAAAAATCCGGAGGAATGTATCTTGCTCGATGAAGAAGCCCAATGAGATAGAATAGCTGATGCAGTGGGTGTCATTGGCTGTTCTCTGCTACAATCCTTTCACCATCTTGTCTGCAAGGCACAGCTGAGATATTCTGTACAGCCAAGGGTGTAGAGTTTGTCCCTTCTCTTCTTCCTTTTTACTTCTCTTTTTTCTCTCTTTATTTAAATTTCTTTTAAATACTTTCATTATTATATGCCATAAATATGTAAATAAATTTTGCTTAATTTTGTCTTTCATTTTTTTATCATTTATTTTCTTTGCAGAGAAAATCCTTTTTGCTGATGTCATAAAAATTTGCCTTAAAGATGAACCTAACAAAAAGAAAACGGGTTCTGCCAATAAGACAGTCAGTTATTATAATACAACAGAATCCCCTAAAATGGAAAAATGTCCCATAGATTCAACAGACGACACTACTATTATGACAGAAGCTCTCAATGGTGCTTCAAAAGACCCCAGGCCTATAATGGATAGTGCTACGAGTAGTGAAAGAATGGCAACATCCGCAATAGAGGACCTCAGCTTAGTTGATGGTGACAGACACACAGTAGTACTGTGGTATGTCAAGCATGGTACAAACAGGCATATGTCTGTCTCAGAGAACAGCTTCACAATGAGACCTCAGGAATCACAAGAGCTACTTCAGACATTAAATAAATGCTTGAAGAATGGTAGGTACAGGTGTAATTGCCTCAAGTAAATTCACTGATTATTTATCATGCATCATTATATGTACATACATCATTTACATCCATTTTCCAGGCTGCCATGGAATAGATGAGTTGTCACAGTTTGAGACTGGATGGTTGGAGAATCTTGTCTTGCTTATGCATTCAATTGTTGGCATGGTTTCTCTGGTCATTGCTCTACCTTATAACTACCATTTTCTTGAATGTAATGGCTGTTTTTATAGTGGCACCAGCACTACCATTTTACAGAAAGGACTGGATGGATTTTATCTTGGCACCATTACTGGTTTTCTGTTTGTTTTTCCATTCTGGCATGGGTTGGATGAGATTTTTTGAGGTAGTCACTTAACTTTGATAGGTTTCGGCCAGTATTGACCCAGGCCATGTCTAACTTAATAGCACCATTCTACAACTTGATGCCTTTCCTGATGCAAAATATTATCTTTTTTCAATTATTCCATTGATCTTCATTCATTGAACTACTAAATAGTGAGAAATATTGTTTATACAGGACACAAACAAATAGAACCAGTTGATTAAGCAGTGTCAATATGACACATAGATACAAAAACACACACACACACATCATTATCATTTTATGTCTTTTTTCCATGCTTGCATGGATTGGATGGGTCTTTTCCAGCACAGCATCCCTCCACTTGTTGTGCTCCTTTGTCATCTCCTCTGTGAGTTTCAGTGATTTGTGTTCATCTCCCACAAATTCTACCCAGGTCTTCATTGGTTTCCCTCTATTGCAACTTCCTTCTACTGGGATTTCTTGGGACTTTTTCAGCCAGCAATCATCCAAATGTATCACATGACCTTATTAGTGCAGTGTACATCTGATTCCTCTTATACCCAGCTTTCCTCTTAAATCATCCATGCTTTGTTGTCCATGCATATTAACATTGCCCATCCATTGGAGCATGCTCATTTCCCTTCTCTCCAGCCTTCACATATTCTCTGCATTCATTGTCCATGTCTCCCTTTCATACAGCATCACATACAGCCAACTCTTTGTTCGTAGAGAGAAATCTTTTGTTGTCAACAGAGATAGTAGCTCCTTGAACTTTTTCCATCTTATTCTAACTACTATGCTCCCAGAGCAACTTCCACAACTGTTAATTAGATCACAACGGTAGCAGAAGCTATCAACCTCTTCTATGGATCCTTCTTGGGATTTCTGATGCTCTTACTATTCACTATCCCTATGGATCTGCTACATTCAAATTCTACATTTTCTGTTAATCTGTCTGCTATCCCACTACATCTCTTGTGTACCCAAGATTTACATTGTGTACATCATATAGTTTCTACCTACCCCTTTACTACATATCAAGCAAGGCCACTTCTCTGATCGGATCATGGTCCTGTTTTCTTTCCTACTTACTGAAACTTTGGTTTTTGCCAAGTTTACTCAAATACTTTTTGATTCTAAGTTATTTTTTTAAAGCTGGAATTTCTTCTCTAGCTCTTTTACAGATTAAGCTATAAGAACCAGTATACAGAAGGTCCCATGGACAGCCAGTCTTAAAAACTATAATAAACAGGTGTGATTTAAGGACAGCCCTGATGGACCAATTCCTCACTAAATTCGTTACCTCCTCTCACTTTACTACCAAATTAGAAATCATCATCATCATCAATAGTTTATATAATAAATGTGGTTGGAGTTAGGAAGGGCATCAAGCCATAGAAACCAAGCCAAAATCAGTTCTGTGTGAACAAAACACGGTCCTCAAACCTGGATGTCTCACAACAGGACAGCACGTCTGACCCATGCTAGCATGGAAAATGGACATTAAATGATTATATATTACACACACAGGTATATATATAGGTTATTTAGTACTGGAATTAGGTTTCTCATATCGATTAAGACCTAGAGCCGATCATCTGTGAAACATATGTCCCATTCAGTAATGTATAAAAATGTTTTAAAGGGAAACTTCGTTCTCTCTACATATTATATGTGTGTGTGTGTGTGTGTATATATATATATATTTGAAATCCAAACAGGAAAAAACTGTAACAACAGTTGATCGCTATAAATAATAATGGCTTTATAAAATTGGGCATAGTACCCTTAAGGATTGAAAAATGTAGCCAGCAGCCAGCAGCCTGTACATATAAATCAACATATCTTTAGTCTAGTTGGTAAATAGACAACAGAACTTTCAGCAGTCATGAAGAAAGTGTGTATCAACTAATTGATTGGTTTTGGCATTTGTTAAAGGCTTCAATTACTTTCCTCTCAAGGCTGCATAAACAGTGCTAATTTATGAATAATATAAGCAGGTTGTACGATGCCTGCATACGAACAGCAATGCTGCATGGCAGTGAGACCTGGGCATTGTGTGCAGAGGATATACGCAGACTAGAGAGGAACGAAGCTTGCATGCTCCGCTGGATGTGTAACAGTAATATACGTGAACGGCAAAGCATAAACGAACTAAGGAAAAAATTAGAGATAAGAGGGATCAGATGTTGTTTACTCGAGAGAAGGCTACGTTGGTATGGACACGTGATGCGCATGAAAGTCGATAGCTGTATAACAAAGTGCAGGGCAATAAAGATAGACGGTAGTCACGGAATAGGCAGACCTAGAAAAACCTGGGACGAGCTGATAAACTCCGACATCACACACTTACACCTCTCCAAGACAATGTCACTGGACCGAGACCTTTGGCGGTACTCAGTAACAGAGAAGACCCGCCTTACCTAAATATATAGTAAAACCTACTCCAGCCAGTAGGCATCCCTAACAAAATACACCCCGTCCCACCACCCCCACCCCTACCCCATCCACACCACCCCGTTCTATGTAAAGTTATGTTGGTGCCGCGCCATCGAGGCCGAAACAAATGAGATCGTGTAGGTGTCACGACAAAAAAACACACAGTCCACGCTGTAATGTGGCCGTGTAGGCAACACGGTAAAAACCTCCCAGACCCACACTGTAAATGTGGTTGGTGTTAGGAAGGGCATCCAACTGTAGAAAACCTGCCAGACAGTCCTATGCGTGCAAGACAATCACTCTTGCCTCAAGTGGGACTACCCCCGTCCAAACCCATGCAAGCGTGGAACACGGACGTTAAACGTTGATGATGATGATGATGATGATAAGCATGATCAGATTAGATTTAACCTTATTTATGTATGTTATAAAATGTTGATGAGATCATTAGAGAAATCTCAAACTAATCAATTAACTAACTCCATCTTGGCTAAGACTAATGTCCTAGTATTAATATCTTGGCAAAGACTAATGTCCTAGTATTAATATCTTGGCATGACTAATATCCTAGTATTAATATTTTGGCAAAGACTAATGTCCTAGTATTAATATCTTGGCAAAGACTAATGTCATAGTATTAATATTTTGGCAAAGACTAATGTCCTAGAATTAATATTTTGGCAAAGACTAATGTCTTAGTATTAATATCTTGGCAAAGACTAATGTCCTAGTATTAATATTTTGGCAAAGACTAATGTCCTAGTATTAATATCTTGGCAAAGAGTAATGTCCTAGTATTAATATTTTGGCAAAGACAAATGTCCTAGTATTAATATTTTGGCAAAGACTAATGTCCTAGTATTAATATCTTGGCAAAGACTAATGTCCTAGTATTAATATTTTGGCAAAGACTAATGTCCTAGTATTAATATCTTGGCAAAGACTAATGTCATAGTATTAATATTTTGGCAAAGACTAATGTCCTAGTATTAATATCTTGGCAAAGACTAATGTCCTAGTATTAATATCTTGGCAAAGACTAATGTCCTAGTATTAATATTTTGGCAAAGAGTAATGTCCTAGTATTAATATTTTGGCAAAGACTAATGTCCTAGTATTAATATCTTGGCAAAGACTAATGTCCTAGTATTAATATCTTGGCAAAGACTAATGTCCTAGTATTAATATCTTGGCAAAGACTAATGTCCTTGCATTAATATCTTGGCAAAGACTAATCATCATCATTGTCATCATCGTTTAACGTCTATCTTCCATGCTAGCATGGGTTTAGACGGGAATTGTCCCACTTGAGGCAAGATTGGTTGTCTTGCTCGTATAGGACTGTCTGGCAGGTTTTCTACGGTTGGATGCCCTTCCTAACACCAACCACGTTTACAGTGTGGACTGTGTTTTTTTTTTGTCGTGACACTTACACGACCTCATTTATTTAGGACTGGATGTTGTCGTACCAACATAACTTTACAGCGAAAGGGGTGGGGGAGTTGGGGTAGTGGGATGGGGTGTATATTTGATTAAGAGGTGCCTACTGACTAGGTTTTGCTTTGTACTTAGGCAAGGCGGGTTTTCTGTATTACTGCGTAGCGCCAAAGATTTCAGTCCAGTGACATTGTCTTAGAGAGGTGTAAGTATGTAAGGTCGGAATTTATCAAATCGTCCCAGGTTTTCTTGGGTCTGCCTGCTCCGTAACTTCCGTCAATTTTGATCGCCCTGCACTTTTTTATACAGCTGTCGTCTTGCATGTGCATCACGTGACCATACCAACGTAGTCTTCTCTCGAGTAAACAGCATCTGATCCCTCTTATACCTAATTTCTCACTTAGTTCATTTATGCTTTGCTGTTCACAGCAAACATCAACTTCCTTACATTGAAGCATCTCTACAACCTCGTTAGAGTGACCTTTTAAAGTGCCTACATTCATGGTACCAACTCTGAAGTTTTGGATTGCGTTTGGTGGGTGGGAAGGATGAGGCGCAGGGAGGGGTGAGGGAGATGGGGTTATGTTAGCCATCCGCGGCCGAAATAAAGAGGAGTCCTTGCATGCTCGTCCGGCAACATGAGGTGAATTTATCTTTATCTTTGACAGTGTCATTGAGTGTCCAGATTCTTCAGACTCTCCAGAATTCTATAGTCCATCTAGCATATCGAAAAGCAACCAGGTCTAAACTTAAGGAGTGATAGCCAAGGCGGTGGTTTTGTGAAAGAGATTGGTAAGAGAAACATTATAAGCCGCTGAATTATGATTGGACCAAATAAATAATAGTGGGGGCGAGGTGGAGGGATCTGGGGGAGTTAGCGAGAAGGTTATTTTATAATATAATCCTAGAAATTTGGCCATAATTAAACGAGCATATATCAGTAATCAGAGTTTAAATACAAGAAGAAGATTGTTTTCGAGGGTCTGACAAAATTATGGGAGTTTAAAATACAAAAAGATTGTTTTGAAGGTCTGACAGAATTATCGAATAACATTGAAAAGATTGGATTCTAAGTTAAAAGGACGATATAATACTGATAGATAAATGGACTAGGAAAAACATGGAGAGACAAGAAAATAGGGTGAAATACATTACATTTCTCAAAAACAAGCGTTCAGCCAAGATAAGGGATCGACAATGTTCTAACATTAATATCTTGGTAAAGACTAATGTCCTAGCATTAATATCTTGGCAAAGACTAATGTCCTAGTATTTTTATCTTTAATCATATTATTTCTATTAATATTTCCATGAGTGAATAATAATAATATCATAATATTATTATTATTCAGTTTGTTTGCAAGCAAACAGCCACATGTGTTAGATGACCAACGTCATCCTTTTGTTCCAGCCGTAGCTGAGAGTAAACAATCAACAATTGTTTCAGAGTTTTTGCTCCTTATTGAGATTGTGTATTCTTCTCAATGCTACCCACTGGAACTGCTGAAAATACATAGTATTCTCAAATGTATACATTGGCTGATTAGCCTCATTTGCATACCGAGAGATTTTACGGCTGGCTTTGCTGAAAATTAAAAGAACAAAATTTGTTTTAGCTCTAAACATGGTGGATACCTAAATGTATTCGTGAGTGAATAATAATAATATTATAATAATATAATATCATTAATATTCGGTTTACAAGCAAACAGTCTCATAAACAACGTGTTAGATGACCTACGTCATCTTTTTGTTCCAGCAGTAGCTGAGAGAAAACAATCGACAATTGTTTCTGAGGCTTTTTGCTTTATATGACTACCCATACACTGATACGCTTTTTTCATCTTACAGTTCAACGACCCCGTCAACTTTTGGTCCTGCTCAACCCTTTTTCTGGAGGAGGGAATGCCTTGAAGATATTTTCCTCTGTCAAATATTTATTTGAACTTGCTGGAATTAGTTGCGATACCACAGGTAAGAGATCATATCCACACTTCTCCATTGTTCTTATTCTTTCTTTCTCTTTTTTTCATTTTACATCTTCACTTTTTAGACTATGACAGTAATAGGTCTGTTCTTCTCACATCCTCTTTTGTTTCTTCCCTCTCTCACTTTGTTTATTGCTTTCTTTCCTTTGTTTCTCATTTTCTAACTGTCATGTTGTATGATTCTTTTTCTTGTCTTTCCTTCTTTTTCATGTTTTCTGGGTTTTTTTCTCTTCTTTTTATTTTTACTTGTTTCCTTATTTCCTACTTTCCATATTTGTTGTTTCTTTTTCTGTTGTTACAAATTGAATATAGGATAGCGAGGACCCTTAAGTCTTGTACAGGAACTAATAAAATCTCTAGTAATGGTGCTACAATAAAATGCACCTGGTACACTCTGTAAAGTGATTGGGTTTAGGAAGGGCATCCAGCCATAAACCCATACCAAAATCTAGAATGTATGAATGCATCATGCTCACTTAAACAGGCTTGGTCCGTTACAACCCATCCTACCATAGTCAGCATGGAAAGCATATTTAAAATGATGATGATTATTCTCTTTTTTCTCTTTCTGACTTTGTGTCTGTGTTTCCTTTATGTCTTTCTTTCTTTTCTTGTAGCTTTCTTTCTCTCTATCTTAATTTCCTTTTCTTTTCATATCTTTTTAGTTTTATCTGAAACAAGTGACTTAGCAACTGTAATACAGAACAAGGATCTAACTCAATTTGATGGGTAGATATATATATATATAATTCTTTGAATCTTCATCCCTGCCGAAGGGACGTTTGAGAAATGTAATTGTATTTACGCCATTTTCTTGTCTCTCTCTATGTTTTACACGGTCCATTTACTTAGACTCCAAGCTTTCAATTTTATTCGTTAATTCTGTCAGACCCTCAAAAACACTCTTCTTGTATTTAAACTCTGATTACTGTTATAGGTTTAGATTAAAAAAATAACCTTCTAGTTAACTTCCCCATATTCCCCCTCCCCCACTCGCCACCATTATTAGATGGTCCAATCATAATTCAGCGGCTTATACATCTCTCTTACCAATCTCTTACACAAAACCACCGCCTTGATTATTCACTCCTTAAGTTTAAACCTGGTTGCCTTTGATATGCTAGATGGACTGTGGGATTCTGGAGAGTAAGAAGAATCTGGACACTCAAATGACAATGTCAAAGATAAAGGTAAATTCACCTCATGTGGCTGGCCGAAAATGCAAGGATTCCTCTTTATTTCAGACGCGGATGGCAAACATAACCCCATCTCCCTCACCCCGCCATACATCTCCAACCCATCCTTTCCACCCATCAAACAAAATCTAAAACTTCAGAGTTGGTACCATGAATGTAGGCACTTTAAAAGGTGGCTCTAACGAGGTTGAACGTAAGGAAGTTGATGCTTGTTGTGTCCAAGAGACTAGGTGGAGGGATGGGTCTGCTAGATTCATTGTGGGTAAAAAACGATGCTATAAACCTTTCTGGGTGGGAAATGAAAATGGGCTGGGTGGGGTAGGAATTATGTTAGCAGAAAAATAGGTAGATAAGGTAATTGACGTAAATAGAGTGAACGACAGAATATTCAAAATAAGATTTGTCCTAAATAGAACTACTGTGACAATAATATCCGCTTATACACCCCAATCTGGACTGCCTGGCGTTATAAAAGACAGATTCTATGAGTTGCTAATGCTCACTTCCTCCCAACTAACCGACAGTGACTACATAATTATTGCTGGCAACCTAAATGGTCATGTTGGACAACATTGTGACAGCTATGACAGAATCAATGGAGGCTACAGGGTTGGTACCAGAAATGAGGAAGGCTCCAGAATTCTGGAATTCTGTGACGCAAATAACCTAACTATCTGCAAGACAAACTTCAAAAAACGAGGCAATCACTTGATCACCTACAAATCAGGGGAACACGCCAATCAGATAGATTATATCCTTACCAGAAGATGTGACAAAGTGTTGGTTGTAAACACTAAATGCCTGCCCCGCGGAGAATGTACCTCCCAACATAGACTCATAGTTAGTGACCTCATAGTCAGGATGAGACGTACTCGACAACAGAGGAGGGCCACCCTGAGAAGAAGAATATGGAAGTTAAAGGACCCCACAGCCAGTAACAAATTTAAAAGCATACTACTTGATGCTTTTGACAGTAAAGAAGAGCAATTAGAGACGTACAGTATAGAGGAACAGTAGGAATTCCTGAAAGTTAACCTGCTGAAGGCGACAGATGATATCTGTGGCTGGAGCAGACCTCTAGGCAGGAGGAGAGTAACATGGTGGTGGAAGAGTCAGTCAAGGCCAAAAAGCAAGCTTGGAAAGTATGGCGGGATGGGGGAAGTAGAGAACACTATCAAGTGGCCAGGAGGGAAGCTAGGAGACAAGTGTACTTTGCAAGAAGGGAAGCAGAGGAAAGAAAGTTCAAGCATGTTCTACAACGCGAGAACCAAAAATGTGAGGTGTTCAGGATTGCTCGACAGTGTGTCAAGGAAAACTGTGATATTGTCGGGGAGAAGTGTGTCTGTAATGATGATAGTATACTTGCCATCACTGATACTGATAAGAAGGTAGCTTGGAAGTGTCACTACGAGAGGCTACTAAATGAGGAGAATAAGTGGGAAAAAGATAGTCTGCCCCAAATCGATCCAATAGAGGGACCAGCAGTGCAAGTTAAAGGTAGTATAATAAGTAAGGCAATCAAAGATATGAAGACAGGCAAAGCAGCTGGGCCTTCGGAGATAGTTACTGAAATGCTGAAAGCATCTGGATCGGTGGGACACACTATGGTCTCCCGAATAGTAAACCAAGTCATACAGAATGGGGTCATACCAAATGACTGGCGTAACAGCATCATCATTAACTGCTACAAGGGTAAAGGAGATGCCCTAGATAGGGGAAACTATAGAGGCATTAAATTAATTGACCAGGTCATGAAGGTCACAGAAAAAGTTATAGCGCAACTAATCAGAGAGCGAATTGATCTAGATGAAATGCAGTTCGGGTTTGTGTCAGGTAAAAGTACCACAGACGCTCTTTTCCTTGTACGACAACTACAGAAGTACCTAGCTAAAAGTAAACCCCTATAATTAGCTTTTGTTGACTTGGAGAAAGCCTTTGACAGAGTCCTCCGCTCCATTATCTGGTGGGCTCTTAGAAAACTAGGTGTTGATGAATGGCTTGTGAGAGCTATATAAGCCATGTATAAAGAAACAGTCAGTAAGGTTAGAATTAACAACGAATATAGTGAAGAATTTAGCGTAAAAGTCGGTGTTCATCAGGGCTCTGTCCTTAGCCCCCTCCTATTTATTATTGCCCTACAGGCTATGACAGAGGAGTTTAAGACCGGCTGCCCATGGGAACTCCTATACGCAGATGATCTAACTCTCATAGCTGAATCAATGGCTGAACTAGAGAAGATATTCCAAACTTGGAAGCACGGGCTAGAATCAAAAGGCCTTAAAATTAACTTGTCTAAGACTAAAGTTCTAGTTTGTGTGGGGCTATGTGGAGGAGGTGACGTCAGATGTGGACGCTTGACCGGAGAAGGAGTGAGGCGATGTGTGTTTCCGAGGTGGCGTCCGTAGGCTGCATCTATGCGTTTCCAAGGCGTCGTCCGTAGGCTGCGTCTAGGCGTTTCCAAGGCGTCGTCCGTAGGGCATCTCTAGCGGTGACTTGGAGAAAGACAGACGTATCTAACTAAGCTGCAGCTTGGCGAATTGATTGTAACCCGAAGATCGAAGCACGGCTGTGAGTGAACCAGCAGACTCGCGGTAAGTGGAATAGCTTTCTCACCACAAGCTATTTCGGCACATGAAGACGTACAATTGGAAAAAAGAAGAGACAAAGCTATTTTAAAACAAAGATTATCTTGTTTTATCACCGCAGGACTAAAGAGATGGCGACGAGATTATGGTTGAGCAGTGAAGTACTTAAAGCTTTCACCGGTGAAGGAGACGTTATTGCTTAGATGCGAAAGGTCTGGGTGGTCGCCGAGCTACAAAAGATAGACGATGTGGCCGGTCTCATGGCGCTATATCTCGAGGGGGGTGCACTAGCATTGTACCTCGAGATGGACGAAATCTGCCAGAGGGACGTGCAAAAAAATTGAATGGCGTATGATGGAAGCGTTTGCGGAAGGTCCGTGTACCGCGTTTGCCAAGCTGGCAAGGATAAGGTGGGAAGGTCAGCGTGTGGTTATTTTTGCTGCGGAGATAAGGAGATTGGCCATGCTGGCTGGGTTTCAAGTCGAGTGCGAGTGTGCAGTGTGGCTGGCATTTATAAACGGATTTCCGGATGATATCGCGGTGAGACTGCAGCAAATACCTAGCTACAAGGAAATGGAGATGCGTACATTGGTAGAGCAAGCCCGCATCATAGCGGAAGATGCTAAGAAGAGTGTTGCAGTGATGAAAACCCGGGGCAGCCGACAGCGAAATGCCGAAAGGGCAACAAACACAGCGAATAATCGTCGTTGTTATAGGTGACACGGTGCGCACCAGACCTAATTTGCTACTGCTGTAGGCGGCCGGGCCACATCGCTACCAACTGCGACCAGGGAAACGGTCCAAGGGGAGTTATTGCGCCGGTAGCTATCCCTTGAGTGTAGAGGCGCTGCCTGTGGTGAAAGTCTTGGTGAAGGGAAAGCCATTACGAGCCCTCGTGAACACGGGATGTACAACGACAATGGTAACCATGGGGGTGGTGGAAAAGTGGAGAGGAAAGAGCATCATAAGGGCAGTCGACGGCAGGAAGATTGAAGGTAGAGGTCGCAGCAAGTTGGAGATGGTGGTAAGGGGAAAGAGAATTAGGCTTTCAGCCATTGTGGTCGACTGCGTAGTGGATGGGATTGACGTGGTTATGGGCATGGACGCGATTGGCTGATTAGGAGGCGTCACAGTGAATGATGGCGGAGTAACATTTGGTGGCGCTGCATCAGCATGCGCTGTGAGTACGCCTCAGGAGGGCGAGAAGGCCCATGAGGAAAAATATGCCGCTCACACTGTACAGGATAAGAACTTCAAGGCCGTGTTCGACGGGCAACGATGGATTGTTGAGTGGTACTGGAAGGGAGAACCGCCAACATAGAAGAACAAAGTGGGTTGTTATCAGCACACACTGAAAGGAGATACTAGGAGAGAGTTTGAGCGAGAGGTAGAGAGATGGATCGAGGAGGGCATACTGGTTCTCTGGAAGGAGGAGGTGAAGTGTGGGGTGATGCTGTTAATGGCTGTGGTGCAACCCACGAAGAACAAGGTGAGACCAGTGTTGGATTTTCAGGAGCTGAACGAGCATGTGTCGTGTCACACTGGTGGTGAGGTCACGGTTGTCTGCGGGGGAAACTCTGCGGGAGTGGAGACGTATGACGGAGGCTTCCACGATCGTCGACTTAAAGTCGGCATATCTACAGCTACACATGGAGGAGAAGCTGTGGCAGTATCAGCTTGTCAGGTATAAGGGCCGGACATATTGCCTGACCAGGCTCGGTTTCGGGCTGAACTCTGCATCGAAGATCTTGGCGGCAGTCCTCAAGACCGTTCTGGGAAAGGCTGACAAGATGAAGAGGGCCACCAATTCCTACATTGACGACATCTTAGTGGACGAGACTATAGTGTCGGCGGCGGAGGATACGGATTGACTGCGAAGCAGTCAGAGGTGTTGGAGGGAGGAGCCGCACTAGGACTTAGGCTGTGAAAAGACAAGACGGGCACGTTAGTATTTCGGAGGGGAAATGAAGTCCCAACTGTACTCGGATGGGTGAGGTCAGTGCTTACTAGTGAGAAGAGAGTGCGAACGAGAGGGGCGGCAGAAATGCTGATAAAGCACCGCCTGGGAACTCGAGGAGAGCTGGCTACCGAGTTTGGCTTGAAGTTGAGTGTAGTCTTCGTGCCCTCAGAGAAAAATAGAGCAGACGTCTTAACCAGGGTGAAGAAAGCCTGGATGGAAGCGCCGGAGGATGCAGAAGAGGGGATAGCCGCTGTGTGTTGGCTAAGCGAGTTGGACCTTAAAGGGTTGCAATGCCATGCACCACATGGTAGTGGATAGGACCCTGTTCCTAGCCAGGTAAATCGATTCCGACGTTCGCAGAGAGAGTGGTCAGAGGCTGCGTCCGATGCCAGTCTATCGATCCCGCTCCGGGTGTGCACGAGACAGGAAGTCTCCCGGTGGATCGCGACTGGAAACGATTGGCGGTGGACGTAATGCACTACCGACAGTGAACATACCTCTCGATGGTTGATCGGGATGGATGGCGATATGGAGGGAAATGAAGATGGGAACTGCAGAGGAAATCACGCGGACGTTGAGAGAGATATTTTTGGAGCGGGGCCCTGTGGATGAACTGTTGAGGGAAATGCTTGATGGATGGAAGGTGGACCGCTTCTTCAGAGCAGCATACAGGCCGAACGGAAATGGGATCGTGGAGCGACACCACCGCACAATCAAAGCAATGGCAGAACGGGGGCACATCTCACCAATGGAGGCAGTGTTTTGGTACAACATGTCCCCTCAGGTGGGACAGGGTGAGGAATCGGTGCCACACAGAGCGATATACAAATTCGAGTGGCGGCACCCGTGCATGGTACCACAACGGCCAGTAGAGAGAGAGTGCATTCGTACAGGTGGGCGAGGAAGTCTGGGTTAAGCCCCCAGACACACGCTGCACATCTCAATGGGGAAAGGGAATGGTAACGGCTATGAATTCCCAGAATAACGTGTGCGTAGACGGAGTGCCACGTCATGTCCAGGACGTCTGTAGAATCGTTGTGTTGATGCCCCAACATTACGGAGATTGTGACGGGATCGCCGACTGCCTGGGTGGATGGCAGATTGTCACATTGTGAGGGGGAGATTGATCCTTGGGATCAGGGGGGAGTGTGGGGATATGTGGAGGAGGTGACGTCAGATGTGAAACGCTTGACCGGAGGAGGAGTGAGGCAAGATGCGTTTCCAAGGCGGCGTCCGTAGGGCATCTCTAGTGGTGACTTGGAGAAAGATGGACGTACCTGACTAAGCTGCAGCTTGGCGAATTGATTGTAACCTGAAGATCGAAGCACGGCTGTGAATGAACCAACAGACTCGCGGTAAGTGGAATAGCTTTCTCACCACAGTATGTAGGAAGGAAAATAGGGCACTGGTCCCATCTGGGAAATGGCCATGCTCAGTGTGTAGGAAAGAAGTAGGCAGAAACTCCATTTTATGTCCCAAATGCAAAGTATGGGTGCATAAAAGATGTAGTGGGATCACAGGTAAGCTAACTAAGAATATAGATTTTATATGTGGCCGGTGCTCAGGTGCAATAAGTAATAGCAAGTGCCCACAGGATACTAGCTCCTTCCATTGTCCAGATGGCTCTATAGAAATAGTGGACACCTTCCGTTACCTGGGTGACAAAATCAGCAGTGGTGGAGGGTGCTCTGAAAGTACAGTAGCTAGAGTCAATGGGATGGAAAAAGTTCAGAGAGCTTATACCACTATTGGCCGCTAAAGGTTTCTCCCTAAAAATGAAAGGCAGACTGTATGATGCCTGCATACGAACAGCAATGTTACATGGCAGTGAGACATGGGCATTGTGTGCAGATGATCTGCGCTGACTGGAGAGGAACGAAGCGTGCATGCTCCATTGGATGTGTAACAGTAATATACGTGAACGGCAAAGCATAAATGAACTAAGTGAGAAATTAGTAATAAGAGGGATCAGATACTGTTTACTCGAAAGAAGACTATGTTGGTATGGTCACGTGATGCGCATGAAAGACGACAACTGTATAAAAAAAGTGCAGGGCGATCAAAATAGATGGAAGCTACGGAGTAGGCAGACCCAGAAGAACCTGGGACGATTTGATAAATTCCGACCTTACACACTTACACCTCTCTAAGACAATGTCATTGGACCGAGATCTCTGGCGTTACGCAGTAATACAGAAGACCCGCCTTGCCTAAGTACAAAGCGAAACCTACAGTCAGTAGGCATCTCCTAACCTAAAATACACACCCATCTCACTACCCCTACCCCACCCCATCTACACCACCCCTTTCTCTGTAAAGTTATGTTGGTGCCACAACATCCAGTCCTAAATAAATGAGGTCGTGTAGGTGTCACAACAAAAAAAAACACAGTCCACGCTGTAATGTGGCCGTGTAGGTAACACGGTAAAAACCTCCCAGTCCACACTGTAATCGTGGTTGGTGTTAGGAAAGGCATCCAGCCGTAGAAAACCTACCAGACAGTCCTATGCGAGCAAGGCAACCAATCTTGCCTCACGTGGGACAATTCACGTCTAAACCCATGCTAGCGTGGAAGATAGACGTTAAACGATGATGATGATATATATATTATTGTTATTGGATTTATTTTTATTGCGTGTCATCTTTGTATTACCAAGTACAGCTCTGTGAACTTTGGGCAGACCTGCCAACCTCTAAAACGGGGAGTACCGGGGAGAAATGAGGTAAAATAGAGAGATTTTACATAATGAAAGCTATACCCATTTTCACAAGAGAAAATGCCTTTCACACACCTCCAAAGTGAGTGGGTGATCTCTTCGACTGACGGGGAGAGTTGACAGGTCTGCTTGGGTGTGTACAGTGCCTAGTAGTACTATTTTCTCTATGCTGTAAATATTTGTAAATATATATATATTTGTCTTTTCTTTACAGATAGTGTTTTCCTATAATATGGGCACTTTATAGCGTTATTCTCTCCAAAGAATTCTTACATTGTTTTTTTGTATTTCACCTCATAACTATTAGTGCTGCTATATTGACATGGGACTATTCTTGTGTTCATTTACATTCTTCATTCTGTAACATTTAAAATACCACCCTAGATTGACTGAAAAATATATATATAGCATCTAATGCGCATTAAAGTTACATCAAGTTATAGAAAACTGTGCTTATATATTTTGCATTAGAAGACATTTTGTTTTCATGTGAGTTATTATCAATGTACATTTGTTTACATAGAGACTGAGTAATGACATGGCCAACCTGCCTTATATACTTAATCATTTGATAATGTGTGCATGTGGTAATGGGAAGGTGTTAGTAGGTGCTGCAATTTCAAGCCTTGACCAAGGTTTTTTGTGGAAAACTAACTAAACTTAAAGCATATGGTGGTTAATTCATACCTACTCCTCAATTTTGATGGATTCATGTTCCCTGCCTCCTTCACAAGATACTGGCACAACATGTTGAAGTGTCTGCTTGTATTTAAACATTGCATCTACCAAACAAAAGTTTGAGAGGACCCTTCAGTTATGTCATAGGCACAACAATCTCCCTACTGCTGATGCTACAATAAAATACTTCTGATATAAAAGCAGAGCCCTTGTCCTGCAATACTTTGTTGACTGGACCTCTCTCCAAAAATAATTTATCCCCATTGTGACTGAGATTCCCATTTCCAATCTGTTTTTCCTCTATATGGCTACCCATCATCATCATCAACGTTTAACGTCCGTGTTCCACGCTTGCATGGGTTTGGACGGGGGTTTTCCCACTTGAGGCAAGAGTGATTGTCTTGCTCGCATAGGACTGTCTGGCAGGTTTTCTACAGTTGGATGCCCTTCCTAACACCAACCACATTTACAGTGTGGGTCTGGGAGGTTTTTACCGTGTTGCCTACACGGCCACATTACAGCGTGGACTGTGTTTTTTTGTCGTGACACCTACACGATCTCATTTGTTTCGGCCTGGATGGTGTGGCACCAACATAACTTTACATAGAAGGGGGCGGTGTGGATGGGGTGGGGGTGGTGGGACGGGGGTGTATTTTGTTAGAGATGCCTACTGACTGTAGTAGGTTTTACTATGTATTTAGGTAAGGCGGGTCTTCTCTATTACTGAGTACCGCCAAAGGTCTCGGTCCAGAGATCACAATTAATCATTGTTAGGTACATACCTTTTTGGTAATGTATATCAATTGCCAACCTTTTCCAGTTATCTGCAAAACTGAATTTCTCCCTCATCATGACATAGAGTTGATAAATTGGCACCTGTCGCACTCTCTCATCACCTGGAAAGACTTCCTTATGACATAGGGATTCACCTTTCTGATCAGAAACATACTTATGCCCACTTCTATGTGATGCAGGCATAGAAATTCCTTCGGGTCCTTCTCCCTAAACAGTACATGATGGCAGCTTCCATCCCAGAATCCTCTAGCTACTTTAGCCAGGAATTTCCCACCCTAGTGAAAATGTCTGCTCTGTTTATCTGTGAGGGCATAAAACTCCCAGTTGTAAGTTAGCTCGAGAATCAGCTCTCCTAGAACACTTTAGTAATGTTTGATTAGCATTTCTGAAGCCGTTTTAGTCCACACTCTCTTTTCTCACTTTATCCCAGATTTGATCCATGCAAACACCATAGCTAAATCTGTCTTGATTTCAATGTCTCACAGTCTCCACTTCAGAGCCAAGTTGAGTCCTTTGTTACTGGATCCATCTCAACTACATTGATAGGGATGGCATCACTCTTCTTTCTCAGCAAAGCTGCATCCACAAACTTGACAGACCCTACACCTAAAATGACACTTGTCACTATGCTGCTTTTCTTTCACCACACAGCCCTTTTTCTGCATGTAGTACATGCCACCTTCTTACAGGGTCATTGTTTAACCTCCTCTACAATATCTTTTATCATGCTGACTGTTCTATCACCCATCTTGTAATCCCAACTGTCATCATTTGCTTGTCTGTTGATATAGCTGCATGTCATGTGAAACCAACTGGCAATGCAGTAATGCCCAACAGCTTTTCTTCCTTAATTCAACATGTACCTGCAGGATCTCATTTCTTCTCCAGAAGATAATTCTCCTGTTCTGTTCTTTCTTAATTTAAGTCCCAATGATTCCTGTGACATTGCGGTGAAGTCATAGTTCTTAACATGACCTCTCACTACTGCTATCACCACCATTTTGTCTACTAGAATATCATCAATACAGGAACTCATGGCTTCCCTTATCTTTTTCCACCTTTTCAAAGATTGTCTTTAGGACAGCTACCATTATCTTTTGGTGTTGAGTTCAGCCCAAACCTAACTCTGCTCAGACAGTATGTTCTACCTTGGTAGTTTATCTGTTGGTGCTTTCACAATTTTCTTGCCTCACAGAGCTGTAAATAAACTGATTTTATGTTAATAATCAGGGCTGCTCCTATCATCTATCACCATGTTTGTATAGTTTCCCTACATTCATCCATTATATGTTGTGTAATCACTCAACTCCTTAACCATTTAGAATTTACATGACTCTATATATGCTATTGTATTTTCATGGTAAACACTTTATCTCACATAATATCAAATCTATGAAATTTTGATATTATTTATTTTGAGAACAATACCTCAATATAAATATGAGCAGCCAGTTACAGCTAGTTTGAATCAGAAGAGGTGAGAGAATTCTGGCCAGATATGGCTGGTTTAAATGCTAAAGATATATATAGAACTGTGGTCAACCATGGTCTCTGATGTAGGGCTGAATTTAATAGGACAATAGCTAAACAGAACTAAAGTGGTGAAAGCAAATACTTCCGTTTTTGATTTTTATAAAATTGTGGGAAATGTTCTTTGTGGTGTAGTACCACCAACAACTTTTCATGAATCTAATAATAACTAGGAAATAATTGATACATCTTTAACCCAAGAGTCAAAGATTGGGGTACATTGTCATATATGTTCTTATAGTCTAATTAAGCAGTCTGTAAGTTCTTCTGTTTCTGCTTGCAATCTTCTAATAATCTTTTTTTATCAATAGCTAATCTTTTTAGTCATATTTGCTACCTTCAGGTAGGATATTTCTGTCATCATCATCATCATCATCATTTTCGTGTCCACCTTTCCATGTTTGCATGATGAGTCCTCTCCAACACAGCCCCCCTCCAGTTGTCACATTCCTTCATCATCTCTTCTGTCAGGTTCAGTATCCTGAGATCAGTTCTCACCACTTCTGTCCTTGTCTTCCTTGGGTACTTTCTACTTGGAATTCCTGGTATTTCTTCAAACCAACCATCATCATCATCCATACTCATTACATATCTGTACCAGCACAATCTTCTCTCTTGTATATGACATCTGAATGTATGCAAACATTATACAATCTACCCTTTGTTTGGAGAAAGAATTCCTTCATTACCAACAGATGTGTTAATATATCTTCTTGCTTTATGTTGTTATTAATGTGATGTAGAAGTTAAAAAAACATTTGATTGGTATGAAGTTTTTAGGATCATACATATTTGTTATTTTCCTTGTGTCAACCACTCCAGTATGTATGATGGGCCCTTTATTATTCTATAAAAGCATTTGGTCATATCTAGGTATTAATAATATGTTATATCTTGATATTTTGGATATTGTTTAATCCATGTGATTTCTTATTACTTTTTCCTCAACTGCTGTTCTGGTTATTACACACACACTGTGTTGCACATGATGTGATTTAAGGACATTATCATACGGGATCGATAAAATAAAGTACCAGTAATGCACTGGGATAATTGCTGGCCTTGTGCCAAAAGTAGAAACAATTATCATCATTATTTTGTGTCCAATTTCCATAGTCATGGGTTGGATGGGTTGTCTTTTCATGTATATGATAATTTTATGTTATTCATTTCTGAGTGAATCCTAGGACTGCTTTTTCACCAGATTTGGAAATCTCATTTTATGATATTACCTGAGGGGTTTAGTTTGACAGTAAGGAATGGAATGGACCTTTGTCACTTTCAGCAATGAGTGTTTCAGTTGTTTGATTTTGTGCAATTCAGTTGTATGAAATTGTGCAAGTGGTTGAGAATTTCATAGACATGTGTACCCTTAATTCAGCATGGCAGTGTACACAGACCTGCCAATCTCTAAAGACCCAAATGAGGAATACCATGACAAAAAAGTGCCCCAAAATGGGGAGATTTTACATAATGAAAGCTGTACGCATTTTCACAAGAGAAGACTCATCTCACCCATCCCAAAGTGGGTGGGAGATCTCCCCATTAGACAGGGAAAATTGACAGGTCTGGTGTGTGTGACAATGCTGACCCTTTGAATTACAGGTCCAGTCTATTCACTCACAAGACATAAATCAATCTGATGCTATGGTAAATGACACTTGCTCAAGATGCCATGCAGTGAGATTGAACCTGGGACTTAATAATTGTGAAGCAATTTCCTTAACCATTCAGCCATGCTGTGTTCACATTTTGGCAGTAAAGAAGGTTTTTATAACCTCTAAGTATTTGGTTCTGGTCTATTTCTAACTTGTTTGCTTGTATTGTTATTTTGATTTAGCAGCATATAGTAAGATACTGCATTGTTGCAATTTTTCTCAATAACTTAGATAGATAGGGTAATAGTTTTGACTGAATGTAAAGTAAACAAATCACATGAAATAAAATTAATATTAAAATTCAAAGTTATGCTTTTGATTGTGATGATAATATATTTGAGACAGCAACAAGCATTTAAAGGCTATTTTCCCTTCTAAAACAGGTGTCAGCTTTGTGGGCCATATGTTAGGTTTCATACCCACCACAGAGGCACTTTTTGAGGCCATGTTTTGTTATTTTAGATGGCAGTATTGGTGGACCGTTGGACAACATGCTTTATGGCACAGAGTTACAGCCCTTTACGATCTGAGTTCAAATCCCGCGGAGGTTAACTTTAGCTTTAGCTTTCATCTTTATGGGGTCATTAAAATAAAGTACCAATAACGCACTGGGGTTGATTTAATTGATTTTCCCTTCCCTGAAAATGTTGGCCTTATGCCTAAATCAGAAACCAATATTTTAGCGAATTACATTTTTTTCTGGGCCATTGTAGTATATTAAAAAACAGAAGTGTTGTTGAAAAATGTATTTTTTTAATGATATAACATTTTTTTTTACAATTATTTCCTCTTTTTTTTATTACCCACCCAGTATCCTTTCTTCTTGAAAGTTTGTTTTTTGTTGTTTTACTTTTATTTATTGTTTTTCTTTGTTGTTGTTGTTGAATTTCTCCTGAAGTTTTGAAACCTGCATGTGCTCACTTAAACCTTTGTTGCTAAAACCTATTTACATATTATTTTTATTATCATTATTATTATAAGGGTGGTGGATTCGCAGAATCAGTAGTGTTGGGCCAAATGCTTTGTGGCATAGAATTATGGCTCTTTACATTCTGATTTCAAATCCTGCCGAGGTTAGCTTTGCCTTTCATCCTTACGCGGTTGATAAAATAAAGCACCAGTAATGCACTGGGGTCGATTTAATCAACTTTCACCTCCCTCCAAATTGCTGGCCTTGTGCCTATAGTAGAAATTATTATTATTATTATCATAATCATGCTTTCATTGCATTACTGGGCACAGCTGTAGGTATGTGCAGTATTATTTTTGATTTTGATTCTATTGTATTGAAAGTATTTTTTGCTACATGTCTGCACAGTAGTGCTATTTTCTATATGTTGTATTTGTAAGTACTGCGTTTTTTGTCATGTATATATGTATTTTTCATCATTATTTCCTTTATTTTATACGTTTTACACATGTCAATTCTATTTTGGAGAGTTATGTTCTCAGTATTATTATTCATGTTAGTTGTTTTGTGTTCATTATGTATTCTATCTAAGGGCGGTGGATTGGCAGTATCGGTAGAGGGCCGGACGTCTTGCTTTGACGCATAGAGTTACGGCCCTTGCCATTCTGAGTTCAAATCCCGCCGAGGTTAACTTTGCCTTTCATCTTTACGGGGTCGATAAAATAAAGTACCAGTAATGTACTGGGTAATTGCTGGCCTTGTGCCAATACTAGAAACAATTCTGTATTCTATCTGTTAAATGTATTTAACTTTCTGATATTAAGAAGATAGGATATATCTTAAGTTAGCTAGTCTGTTAGGGTCCAGCATGATATTTAGATGTGGGTTATTTTCCCTCTAAATTTTAACACAGTTTCATTGATGCTTAAAAGAAAAAGGCCTGAAAATGATATCATCGGAGTTATAGAACATTGTGTGAGAGAAAGGGAAGTCTACTTGTAATAGACCCATCAGAGGGTCCAGCTATTGAAGTCAGCAGTTATATGATCAAGGAAGGTATTAAGGATATGAAGAGTAGAAAGGCCACTGAGCTATCTAGGATAGTGGTTGAGATGGTGAAATAGGACTTGAGCTAGTCATTGGCATAGTCAACCATGATGATATTGTATCTGATGATTGGCATAGTACTATTATCCTTAATTGCTATAAGAGAAAAGATGATACTTAGCTTAATTATTTCAGTTATCAATTTCCTTTTGCTCCCAGTCCATAGCTTAATTATTTCAGTTATCAATTTCCCTTTGCTCCCAGTCCACACTGTAAATGTGGTTGGTGTTAGGAAGGGCAACCAGCCGTAGAAAACCTGCCAGATAGTCCTATATAAGTGAGACACGGTCACTCGACCAATCTTGCCTCAATTGGGACAACTCCCGTCTAACCATGCTAGCGTGGAAGATAGACGTTAAACGATGATGATGATACATCTAAGTATTTTTGTAGCTCAACTGTTGTTATGCTGTAGTAGTTTTCTATTTGTGTCAGACACAGTCTTTATGTATTCTGTGTAAGCTTTTCAATTCACTTTATATCCAGTTTATTATATCAAAGCTGAGGTTATAAAGGCATGGCTAGTATATTTATGCTTATCTTGTTTCAGGTTTTCAATATAAGTTTGACATTTTATTCGTGTGTTATATTTTATTAAAGTTTATTTACTCCTAAGTATTTGTGTGTATTTGTAAGTCCTGTTGTATTGGTTATGTCTCTATCTGTATTTTTTAATCATTCCCAGAGCACTTTGTTTCTGTTTTTATCATCCACATTTGAATTATTTTTATCTCTAAATCTTTATATTTGGACAATTTCTCCATCTTGATAAATATTGTCTGACACTTCAATTAGAAGACATTTATTATTATTACGGCCCTTTACATTCTGAGTTCAAATCCTGCTGAGGTTAGCTTTGCCTTTCATCCTTACAGAGTCGATAAAATAAAGTACCAGTAATAAACTGAGGTTGATTTAATCAACTTTCCCTCCACCTTCATATTGCTGCCCTTGTGCCTCAATCTGAAATAATAATTATTATTATTGAGGGTGGAGGATTGGCAGTATTTGTAGAGTGTCGGACAACATGCTTTGTGGTATATTGTTACGTCCCTTCACGTTCTGAGTTCAAATCCCGTTGAAGTTTGCTTTGTCTTTCATCCTTACGGGATCAATAAAATAAAATATTAGTAATACACTGGCTTGATTTAATCAACTTTCCCCTGCCCTAAAATTGTTGACCTAGCGCCTAAATCAGAAACCATTATAAGTATTATCTTTATTATTCATAAGATGAGAAACACTCTAAGAGTTTATTTTCTTAAAAAATGATGAAGTATATTTTAGAAATCAGACATAAAATATTTGTTTAGTATATAATACCAAATGAACCTTTTAGCGAGTAACCTTGAAAAGAATATGATGTGTGAACATGCTTTTAACCTAGTATTGCTATTTATTTCTCTGGAATGTTTCTATCTCTATAAATAATCTGTCAATGTTTTCATAGAGGTGGCTGAGTATCATTTCACATGTAACTGTTAAAAACAGGGCAATGGACACATCCGGAACTGATATTATGATTTTAATTCAATGGCTAGAGTGGAGGAATTTCTTAGCTTTTTTGCTTGCTTCTTGCACAACCTGCTCATTCTATGTTGACAATTTTTATATTGGTAATGGTGATATACATGATAAACACATGCTGTTCTAGTATGTAGGAAGGAAAATAGGGCACAAGTCCCCTCTGGGAAATGGCCATGCTCAGTGTTTAGGAAAGGAGTAGGCAGAAATTCCATTTTATGTCCCAAATGCAAAGTATGAGTGCATAAAAGATGTAGTGGGATCACAGGTAAGCTATCTAAGAACGTATATTTTATATGTGGCCAGTGCTCAGGTTCAATAAGTAGCAAGCGCACACAGGATACTAGCTCCTTCTATTGCCCAGATGGCTCTATAGAAATAGTAGACACCTTCCATTACCTGAGTGACAAAATCAGCAGTGGTGGAGGGTGCTCTGAAAGTACAGTAGCCAGAGTCAGAACGGGATGAAAAAAGTTCAGAGAGCTTATACCACTATTGGCCGTTAAAGGTTTCTCTAAAAATGAAAGGCAGACTGTATGATGCCTGCATACGAACAGCGATGCTACGTGGCAGTGAGACATGGGCATTGTATGCAGATGATCTGCACAGACTGGAGAGGAATGAAGCGCGCATGCTCCGCTGGATGTGTAATAGTAATATACGTGAACGGCAAAGCATAAATGAGCTAAGTGAGAAATTAGGTATAAGAGGGATCAGATGCTGTTTACTCGAGAGAAGACTATGTTGGTATGGTCACGTGATGCACATGAAAGACGACAGCTGTATAAAAAAGTGCAGGGCGATCAAAATTGACGGAAGTTACGGAGTAGGTAGACCCAGAAAAACCTGGGACAATTTGATAAACTCCGACCTTACACACTTACACCTCTCTAAGACAATGTCACTGGACCGAGATTTTTGGCGCTACGCAGTAATACAGAAAACCCGCCTTGCCTAAGTACAAAACGAAACCTAGTCAGTAGGCACTTCTTAATCAAATATCCACCCTCTCCCACTACCCCAACTCCCCCATCAACACCACCCCTTTCTCTGTAAAGTTATGTTAGTACCACAATATCCAGTCCTAAATAAATGAGGTTGTGTAGGTGTCACGACAAAAATACACAGTCCATGCTGCAATGTGGGCGTGTAGGTAACACAGTAAAAACCTCCCAGTCCACACTAAACGTGGTTGGTGTTAGGAAGGCAGACAGTCCCATACGAGCGAGACGACCAATCTTGCCTCAAGTGAGACAATTCCCATCTAAACCCATGCTAGCGTGGAAGATAGACGTTAAACGATGATGATGATGATGTAAAGTGGTTGGTGATAGGAAGTGCATCCAGCTGTAGAAAGCTTGCCTTCAGTTGTGTCAAAGACAACCCTCTCAGGAATAAATGGGTTTAGACAAAGAACAAGCATGACTGATGAAAAACTATTTAAAAATATTTTCCCCAGCTAACCTTTCTTGAATATTCCAGATGTCTCTCTCAGTATAGAAAAGATTTAAGGGTCATTATTTTTTTGAGAAAATACCCACCAAGAACATCAATTTGCAATAACTACAGAAAACAAACAAAAAAAATCAAACAAAAAAGAGTAAAAAATTTAATTATTAACAGGATATACTCGAAAACATTCAACATGAAAATCAAAAGTGAATTTTTGAAACTAGTCACAACAATATAGAAAACATCATTAACAACAAGAGACACATGTACACACACATTTTGCTAAATGAAAAAAAAATGATAAAAATACTGTATATACTTTTATATAAGCTGAGAAATATGAGAGAAAAATGACGATGGTAAAATGAGGATTGGCTTATATCTGAAGTCAATATTTCACCAACTTCAAAATTCTATGTAAATGAGGTGTTAAAATATTTTCGTTCTGTGAGTAAATATTGTTCCAGTTTCACTTTGGAGGTTAATATTACACTGATTTCACTTCATCATGGAATTTGTATTTCCTATTTTTTTATGTTTTAAATGAATATGGCCTTCAAAATGGTTGGAAATTGGTAAAACATCATTACGTAATCATCATTCATTTTACATCCGCTTTTGCTTCCTTGCAAGATGAGCACAACATACAAAAAATCATAATGGAGTTGTGAAACAAAAACTATTGCTATTAAGTTAGACATTTGGCCAATACTGGCCAAAACCTATCAAAGTAAACAACATTTAAAACATTTTAAATATCAAAATATTAAAACTTCATAAATATATTTTCCACTTATGTGAATTTCAAAACCACACCATCTGAACATAATGTGTTGATTAGCTGCCTTGTCTTATAAACAGGGTTTGGATTTTTGCCTATTTCTCAGACATAAAAAAGGAGGTGAGGTTGGTCGATTATATCTGAGTACATACAGTAAATTTTTCTTTTACCAATACTCCCAACAGTGAGACACTAATTATAGATTAACATTTTGTAACCACGCAGGTGTGTCTTTATTGAAGTTATTTATTCAAGAATGAAAGACGCAACAAACAATCTATCCCTGCATAACTAAATGGAAGAGATTTCCTTTTATCTTCAAGCAAGCAATTAGAAGTAGCTTTGGCTGATGTGTAGAATGATATTTTCGCTATCAGTCATGTTAAGGTGTTTCTGATATTATTTTGTTGGGTTGGTGATTATGTCAAGTATGTGATGTGTGGGTTGTATTATATTATCGGGTGGCAATTGTGTAAAATCTGAGTTGTAATTATTGTTGATATAGTGTTCAGTATTATGTAAGAGTATGTGTGGTGTTATTCTATTAGCTAGTGATTGTATAAAGTATGTGTTAATGGTGAGATGTAATATAGTTTGGTGGTGAGTTGATAGAGTATGGGTTGTATCAATGATGTAACTAGATTGTGTACTGCCCGGGGCAGCCCTTTAGTTTGCCACCCCCAAGCCCCCACAGAAAATACATATTGCCCAGTGACTCACTCTTAAAGTTTTATATATATATATACTAGTCTGTATACAATTATAATATGCTGCAGCATTAAAAGAACACTTATAGCCTCCAGCAGACCCAAAAGTGTCGCCCGGGGCGGACCACCCCCTCGTCCGCCTCTAGTTACCCTACTGGGTTGTATTGTAAGTGTAGTGGATTGGCAGAATTATTAGAGTATCAGATGAAATACTTATCAGTATTTGTTCCCACTCTTTATATTCTGAGTTTAAATCTTGCTACGGTCATCTTTGCCCTTCATCCTTGTGGGGTCATAAATTAAAGTACCAGTCAAGTACTGGTTCAAAGTAATCTATTGCCTTTCCCTGTCCCCAGATTGCTGACAATTATTTTATTGGATGATGAATGCATAGATTTGGTTTTGTATGCAAAGAATATACCATTTAATTTGTGCTAATGAATTAAAGATATGGGCTGTATTTACTTATTACACTAATCAGTTTCCCTTTGCTTGCTTCTCTGTATGTTTCTAGTTCCACTGTTATCACTTTGTAGTAGTTCTTGTACATGAGGGATAAGTATTTTCTATTTATATCAACTTTGGAGTAGTGACTTTAGAATACTCTAGCTAGTTTCTTGGTTTTTCTGTCTAAGCTCTTCAATTCACTTCGCTTCATTTTAATAAAACTGTAATTTATAACAAATGGCTAGTCTACTTATAGTTGATATGTTATTTAGAACATTGAGTTCAGTTTTAATATCAATCTAATTCCTTCAATTTCTCTGTGTTGAATCTTATCAGTTTCATCAACTCATAAGTATTTGTATGGGTGTCTGGTTTAACTCTGATTTCAATCCCACCATATTTGTGAATGAAATGATATTACAATATACAAAACAAAATCTACATCAAGATTAATGTCAAATTCATCATATAAATACTTAATTATTTCATGCCATGATATTTCATTCTGGGTATCTCATTCTTTTCTTTTTCTTTTTTCTTTATTTGAATTAACTTGCCTTCTCTTGTAGCAACTTTGGAAATGTATCTAATCCCTTCTGTCATGGCTGAATTTATGAACACTTTTAGTAGGTTTTCAAAGTCATTGATATAGAAAAGGTGGTTTTTAGTTTGTCTGTAGTATTTATAACCATTGGTGGTTCCATTTAGCAGATTTAGAAGAGTAGAGGAGATAATGAATTTCACTGAAAAATTCCTACTTTTACGGGCTTAAGTTTGATACTAATTAATGTCTCTTTGCGTTGTATATGATATGCAAGATGTGTGAAGTGTGTTCACTTCCCAATGACAACATGAGATTCGCAGTTATTTGGAGCTCCAATAAGTCTTGCAAAGAAAGAAGCTGTTGTGATATTTCTTGAGGAGGAAATAAGAGTAGAATTCAAAAGTAATTTGAATGATAGACTATTTCTGAAAACCACAATAGCTTGAAATAAATCTGTGCAGAGCATATGGGATACCTCCTGCCTTATCCAGCACAAAGAATGCTCTATAGACACTTTTGGATGTATCGGGTTTTATTTACAGTGTTGGGAAATGGATGCCTATTTCATTATTCTTTGCAATTAGTTTTGTTAAACTAATGCATCTATAATATTCCTTCCTAACCTTTCATTTGTATGTAGGACTGTGTCTAGTTCATTGAATCCTATCTGTTTATATGTCTGTGGTCTGATGCTCATATTTCTGTTTCTTTATTGAGCTTGGTATCAGTGTTCTTAATTTTCCTGTCTCCAAGCTTTCTTATCAGCTCCTCTAGTAAATCTATGAACTGTCTGTAGCAGTGTTTGTTGTGATGTACAAGTGTACAACTTGATGTTTATATGCAAAAGATGGTTGATTGTCCACCCATAGTATTTGTATCAGAATCCAGTTTGGTTTAACATGCTGATTAGAGATGTTAGCACCAGGTAGAAAAGGTGTGGTGAACAGGCATCACCTTGGAATATTATCTTCTTTTAGAGATATGATTTTTTTTTTTTTTTTTTTTGCTTTTACACATTGATTTTAGCCATTAAGGTAATCAACCATTTGCTCCTCCAAAAATGTTTGCCCTTAGAAATCATTTTCATTGATATTATATATTATAAGCACCGATTTAAGATATCAAAGAAAAGCAGGTCTACTGATGGGAATTGAACCATGTTTAACATTAGTAAAATATCATCATCGTGTTTCTACGACTGATGCAGCAGGTTGTTGTGGTGTCACTCTAGATGTTTGATTGTGTGCCCATCATGAAATTTCAATGGACCTTAGAAATGCTTTGTGGTGTCCATCTCGTCTCCAAGCATCCAGTCCTTCACTAGATTTAGCCTGTGAGCAGAAACAGTTATGTAAACCTAAAGTGAGAGTCAGGTGTGAACCAGTTTACTCATCCTTCACTAAAGATGTTGCTGCCAGATATTAAGGTATTCTCTCTACCTGAACATCATGGTTTTGAGATAATGTTTCTTTAAATTCTGGATAATGGTACATCAGGTTTTGCAATAACATTTCTTCAAATCACTTCACTCTATTTTCTAATAGAATAATATATCCAGCTTGTGATGGTAAGTGATTTGCACAATATTTTGTGAGGAATAAAATTGTACAGATAAAACAGAAACAATTTATATAGTACTTAAAGATTTGGAATTTCTTCCCTGGAACCAAGTGCCTCTCATTTGAAAATCACAGAGCTAGAGGAACATTATGAAGCTGTAATCCATAAAGAAACAGTAAAATCAGGTATGGCTGATCATTTGTGATAGGAAAAGTTTAAGTGTGGAATAAATTAAAGTTAATAAATAGGGAACAGCACTGAAATATGACAGTTAAGAAGATCAGCATATATGTTTGGTTCTAATAATATACTTAGTGGTCCTAGCATCGATACAAACACCACATGGGAGCCTTTAACTAAGAAAGAAAGAAAGAAAGAACATTAAGTTTAAGACCATTAAAAAATGTTAGGTTTAAAGCTACAAAATTCCATTACCTAATTTCCCTGGGGGACAATTGAATATAAGCATTTATTAAATTCTAAGTCCTTTAGTTTATCTAGTGTGAGTTAAATTCCCGAGTCAGTGTCTCTATATACCCTAGTTTAAACAGAATGACTAAGCTGAATCTCAAGTAATTAATATATATGAGAACATTCCAAGCTTGGATATGGAATGAAAACAATCTACCTAAATTCTAAGAATATTACTGAATAGGATTAGCACCCACAGAAAGCTGAAGGGTACAGTGTGAGGATGTAGTACAAGATTGTAGTCTTTATATGTATCATCATCATCACCGTTTTACGTCCGTTCTTCCACGCTAACATGGGTTAGACGGGTTGTCCTGTTGTGAGCAGTGTCTGGTCGGCTGACCATGCCTTGCTCATACAGGAACTGATTTGGCTTGATTTCTACAGCTGGATGCCCTTCCTAACACCAACCTCATTTACAGTGAGTGCTGGGTGCTTTTTCGTGGCGCCTACACGTCCACTTTACAGTGTGGGCTGGGTGCTTTTTTGCCGTGGCACCTCCACGACCATCTTGCAGTGGGAGGGTGTGGGGGCATATTGTCTATATGCTTCAGCTTGTACTCATGGGAGGTCGGGTACTCTGTATTACTGCGTGACGCCAGAGGTCACGGTCGTGTGTCATCGTCTTGGAGAGGTGTAATTAGGTAAGGTCGGCTTTTATCACCTCATCCCAGGTCATCTTGGGTCTCCCCACTCCGCGGTTTCCATCGACTTCTAGTATAGGTATTGCATTTTTGTGTTGTCGAAATAATTGTATATCTGTGTCTAATTTTGACTGAAGCATTTGTCATTACTTTTCTTCTTTTTTGTCAATACTAATTCACTTAATTTCCAACAAAGTATATTATAACTATAGCATTTCCCTGGAACATTGGGGGTTATTTATACCAACTATATAATTTTTAACAGGTATTTAACCTTTGAGTATCTATAATATTTGTTCCCAGCCATTTCTATCATAACGGATTCCACACTGTAATACCCTTTTCAGTGCATCTTTAAGATCATTAGGCAATTTATTTTTAATAAGGAAATGGGAGAGAGATCTACCAAAATGCTCAGAAGAGGAATAGCCCTCTTGTGACATGGTTCCAACAGTAAGTCAACTAGGAGAGTTCATAACACTATACTTTTGATAGAATCCAAGAATCCATGGAGGAGGAAAAATTGTACCAAGAATGGACATAGTTCACCCTAGAGAGACTAAACAAATTATCTCAGATTGCTATGAAAGGAGCTATAAAAGGGGCCAACATTTGAAGATATCTGTACACATCACAGAATCATTCACAACAGCTAGAAAGAAGAAGCAGAGAGCAGAAATTTGTTGAACAATAACATAGTCCATGAATACTCAAGTGCTGCTCACTGAATATTCATATGCAATACCTGCAATATAATCTTCAATTAATTGCTGCTCAAACTGCTGAAATATCATTCCAGAATCTGTTGGACTACTGAAAGCACAAATTACAGCAAACAGTTCACTTAACTGTGTTGGTATTCTGAATTCTGTGGCCTCAAGCAATGCACTGTATCCACTTAATTTTGAACTTAATATAGCAATATGAAAGAGATAAGAAATGCACAGTGTCTTTGTGTTTATATATATATATATATAATTAGGAGACAAAGCTAGTCGAGTAGAGTGAACATAGCTTCAGCCATTTCTTCACTCACTCCATGGGAAACTAAGTTCTTACTATTAAAATTCTAACCCAGCTGCCCAGAGCGGACACTTTTGTTAAACAGCAAAGGAAGTGGTTTTATGTGGGTAAGATGTATATATATATATACAAACGTACATGGTGTATTATTATGGTTAATTGTTGTTATTGTAGTGTAATAGTGGTTGGTGGAGATGGTTCACTAAGCAGCACAGTGACTTGCCTGATGAAAAAGACTCAGAAGGATGTTAACATTGATGTAAGTGACTCATCAACTGACCTGAAGCAATGTCTTCTACCTATTGGAATCATACCTGCTGGTAAGTGCCTAGCTGAAGCAAGTATTTTTTTGTTTATTGTTTTATGGGGGTGGGGGTGTTGGGAGTACACATGATCATCTCAGAATCTGTAGCATTGAGTGACAGTTAACACATATCTTCACTGTGGATTCAGCATGGACAAATGGTTAAAAAGTTTGCTTCGCAATCCATAAGGTTACAAGTTCGATTCCACTGCATGTCATCTTGGGCAAGTGTCATTTACCACTTCCTCTAATTGACCCTAGTCATGTGAGTGGTATTGGGTAGACAGAAACTAGTTAGATTTCTATCGAATGGACTGTACCTGTAAATCAAAGGGCCAGCCTTGTCACACACTGCCATGCTGAACCTCCCTGAGAACCATGTTAAATGTACATGTTAGTTCCATGAGCAGGCCATTCCATTGATCTAACAGCTAGAACATATCTCCACTTCACCCTCAAGATAGTGGAAAATACTCAAACGTGTGGATAGGGATTGGGAATCTCAAAGCCATTTGACTCATTACTTAAGCTAATTTCCTGGTGTGATTCTCTTGTTAAGTAGAACACTGGTACATTATCAGTAATTGGTTATTTTGTTTCCTTTTGTATCTGAGGGGTGTTATTTGCCAGAATCTACTATTGAGGATTAGGAATACAATTGCACTATTTGGGAGGTATCCTTGTTTGTACAAGGTGATGACTTGTCAGTCATTAGAACATCAGATAGAATGCTTTGCAGTATTCATTTTAGCTCTCTGTACTCTCTGACTTCAAATCCCTGTGGTCAACTTTGCCTTTCATCTTTTCAAGGTTGATAAAAAAAAGTACCAGTCCAGACTGGAGTCGATTCTTCCTCTGTATATATTTCTCACTTCTCTCTTTTTCTCTCCTTCTCTGGAAGATATTGGTTGTGTTCTGACCTGGAGAAATGATGGTTCCGCCAGATTTAAAGCACCCATGTCATGACAACACCCCTACAACTCCTTATTGCTTGTCCAACATGTAGTTGTTTTGCATTTACAATAGAGTTGATAAACATTACATTGTAGGGGAACTTGTACCTTCTAAGACATCTTTAGCAGTAATGTAACAGGGGATACACTGTAACATCTAAGCATAGATGAAGCAACATTATAATACAGTAACAACTAGTGTTTTAATGACATTTTCCTGCTAAAACTTCACGAGCTTTATATTCACTGTGGGTCTTCTTTGAGGCAAAGTTTTACAGCCAAATGCCTTCCATGGTACCAACCTTTTTAATCACCACCTACGTGTGGGAGACAGAGGCATTAGATAATTGCTGCACTATATTGTGGTGTGCCATATTGAATTATGAGCATTACATTGAATTATTTGATGCCCTTTTGCATCAGAGAACTGCATTGCATAATAAAAAAAATTACAGTTACATTATGGGTAGTTGTAGCATTGCCTTACAGAAAGCAGCTTTGAAGCATGTAACCCAAGCTACATATATCACTCATGATACATATTTGAAGTATATGACAAATTAATTATGTGTAATACAATTTCATCATAATTGTGAATGAAATTATATTACAATGTACGAAACAAAAACTACATCAAGGTTAATGTCACTCTATTTGGCAGTATCGGTAGAGGGTCGGACGCCATGCTTTGACGCATAGAGTTACGGCCCTTGCCATTCTGAGTTCAAATCCCGCCGAGGTTAACTTTGCCTTTCATCCTTACGGGGTCGATAAAATAAAGTACCAGTAATGTACTGGGTAATTTCTGGCCTTGTGCCAATAGTAGAAACAATTATATAAATACTTAGTAATTCCAAGCCATGATATTTCTTTCAGGGTATTCTCATTATTTTCTTTTTCTTTCTTTATTTTTCTAGGCACTGGTAACATGATGGTAAAAATGTTACATGGCAATGATGATGTCATAACAGCAACACTTCACATAATACGAGGTGAGATCATAGCTCTGTTTATCTATTTATGCATCAGTTTGCTCTTATTTTAATAGAATGGTATCAGCAAGCATTTAAAAAAGTCATTTACTTTGCTAGAACAGTAGTTAGCTTTCACTATGTAATGTTTTACACCCAGATTCTCTTTCTGGTGTCAACCCTTTTAGGTGACTCTTATCAGATATGGATATTAAACTACATTAGCAAATGGTGAAAAGACCGTTTTATATATAATTTGGAACACTTAATTTTCAAGTTAGGCTTCTAACATTGGCACAAAGCCACCAATATGGGGTAAAGTATAGCAGATTGAATTAACTCCAGTGCTTGACTGGTACCTTATTTTATTGGCCTGGGGTAACAAAGGGCAAAATTGACCATGGCAGTATTTGAACGCAGAACATAAGAACCATAACTAGATATTACAAGCAGTTAATCCAGTGCTCCAACAATTCTGCTTATCCATCACTCTCAAATATTGGTCTCCATCTCTACTCCTTCAAATTTAAAAAAAGAAAATATGAGAAATAAGCTAAGTATGGGAACAAGGCAAAAAAAAAAGAACTCGAGAAAGGTATAATTAGCAGTGGAGGTGAGTGTTCTGAAAACAAAGTAGTTAGATTATGAACCAGTTGGAAGACGTTCAGGGAGCTATTACCTCTATTGGTAACAAAGGGTTTCTCTTCCAGAGTGAAAGGCAGATTGTATGGTGCCTTTGTATAAATTACAATAGTAGCAAGATGTAACTCTTGAATGACTAGAAAACTAGAAATAAATGAGGCAAACATCCTCCACTAGATATGTAATGTTAGCATACCTAGCTGATGAAACAGATGTTTCTCCTATTATACACCTGCTCTCCTCTTCCATTACCCAACGACCATTACTGTCTATCTTTCATTACTTTTAGTACTGCCTCTCACCCATCACTTCCCTCTCTGCTACACACCAATACTAGTATCTCATCCACTACACTCTTTCTCCTTTCACCAACTCAGCATGGTTCTTCTGTCATTGCTCTCTCCCTTATTCATTCTATTGTCTCTATTGCATTGAAGGAACAGAGATAGTGTTCAAGTACTCTTTAGTCTTGGAGAAATTCATGAACACATCAATAAATACTGATAATGATAGGAATTAAAGTTTGTGAAAGAATTAGATAATTAAAAATCTCTTAACCTTGTATATATATTAAGGCCAAAAAGCAGGCTTGGAAAGTATGGCGGGATGAGGGAAGTAGAGAAGACTATCAAGTGGCCAGGAGCGAAGCTAGGAGACAAGTGTACTTCGCAAGAAGGGAAGCAGAGGAAAGAAATTTCAAGCATGTTCTACAACGCGAGGACCAAAAACGTGAGGTGTTCAGGATTGCTAGGCAATGTGTCAAGGAAAACCGTGATATTGTCGGGGAGAAGTGTGTCCTTAATGATGATGGTGTACTTGCCATCACTGACGCTGATAAGAAGGTAGCTTGGAAGTGTCACTACGAAAGGCTACTAAATGAGGAGAATAAATGGGAGAAAGACAGTCTCCCCAAATCGATCCAATAGAGGGACCAGCAGTGCAAGTTGAAGGTAGTGTAATAAATAAGGCAATCAAAGATATGAAAACAGGTAAGGCGGCTGGGCCTTCGGAAATAGTTGCTGAAATGCTGAAAGCTTCTGGAATGGTGGGACACACTATGGTCACCCGGATAGTAAACCAAGTCATACAGAATGGGGCCGTTCCGAAGGACTGGCATAGCAGCATCATCATTAACTGTTACAAGGGTAAAGGAGATGCCCTAGATAGGGGTAACTATAGAGGCATTAAATTAATCGACCAGGTCATGAAGGTCACAGAAAAAGTAATAGCGCAACTAATCAGAGAACGAATTGATCTAGATGAAATGCAGTTCGGGTTTGTGTCAGGTAAAAGTATCACAGACGCTCTTTTCATTGTACGACAACTACAGGAGAAGTACCTATCTAAAAGTAAACCCCTATACTTAGCTTTTGTTGACTTGGAGAAAGCCTTTGACAGAGTCCCCCGCTCCATTATCTGGTGGGCTCTTAGAAAACTAGGTGTTGATGAATGGCTTGTGAGAGCTATACAAGCCATGTATAAAGAAACAGTCAGCAAGATGAAGAGTTTAGCGTAAAAGTTGGTGTTCATCAGGGCTCCGTTCTTAGCCCCCTCCTATTTATTATTGCCCTTCAGGCTATGACAGAGGAGTTTAAGACCGGCTGCCCATGGGAACTCCTATACGCAGATGATCTAACTCTCATAGCTGAATCAATGGCTGAACTAGAGAAGATATTCCAAACTTGGAAGCATGGCCTAGAATCAAAAGGCCTTAAAGTTAACTTGTCTGAGACTAAAGTCCTAGTTTGTAGGAAGGAAAATAGGGCGCCGGTCCCATCTGGGAAATGGCCATGCTCAGTGTGTAGGAAAAGAGTAGGCAGAAACTCCATTTTATGTCCCAAATGCAAAGTATGGGTGCATAAAAGATGTAGTGGGATCACAGGTAAGCTAACTAAGAACATAGATTTTATATGTGGTCGGTGCTCTGGTGCAATAAGTAGCAGCAAGTGCCCACAGAATACTAGCTCATTCCATTGCACAGATGGTTCTATAGAAATAGTGGACACCTTCCGTTACCTGGGTGACAAAATCAGCAGTGGGGGAGGGTGCTCTGAAAGTACAGTAGCTAGAGTCAGAACGGGATGGAAAAAGTTCAGAGAGCTTATACCACTATTGGCCGCTAAAGGGTTCTCTCTAAAAATGAAAGGCAGGCTGTATGATGCCTGCATACGAACAGCAATGTTACATGGCAGTGAGACATGGGCATTGTGTGCAGAGGATATACGCAGACTGGAGAGGAACGAAGCTTGCATGCTCCGCTGGATGTGTAATAGTAATATACGTGAACGGCAAAGCATAAACGAACTAAGGGAGAAATTAGGAATAAGAGGGATCAGATGTTGTTTACTCGAGAGAAGTACAAAGCGAAACCTACAGTCAGTAGGCACCTCTAACAAAAATACACCCCTGTCCCACTACCCCCACCCCATCCACACCACCCCCTTCAATGTGAAGTTATGTTGGTACCACAACATCCAGTCCGAAACAAATGAGGTTGTGTAGGTGTCACGACAAAAAAACACACAGTCCACACTGTAATGTGGCCGTGTAGGTAACACGATAAAAACCTCCCAGTCCACACTGTAAACGTGGTTGGTGTTGGGAAGGGCATCCAGCCGTAGAAAACCCGCCAGACAGTCCTATACGAGCAGGACAACCAATCTTGCCTCAAGTGGGAAAACTCCCATGCAAGCGTGGTAGATGGACGTTAAACGATGATGATGATGATCATATGTGTGTATTTATATTCATATTTTATTTTCCTTGAGCCCTCAACTTGTTATGAATTCATTGTGACATGTGTCTTTAGCATTTTAAACCTGACTGATCCCATTACTCTCCTCGATTGACAACAGTTGTTTTCTTCAACAGAGAGATAGAGAAAAAATGACCCTTATACTTGACTGGTAGTTTATTAACTTCAAAATGATGAAAGGTGAAATTAACCTTGGTGAAATTTGAAGTTAGGATGCAGAGAGTTGAAATTAATACTGTAAGACTTTCTACCTGGTGCTCTAAAGACTGCCCATTTTCCAATTTGTAATGTATATTTATATATATATGCAAACACACATACATACACACACTCAGGCTCAGAAGCTCCCGCGCCTTGTGACGCATGAGGCAATCATAGTGTTCCATCACGTTCGGTCAGCAGCCAGTTGCACAGCGTCCCGCCATTGTCTGTTTGTCGCTCGCAGGTCCCTCTCAGCTGTCTGGCGCCAGTTCATATTGGGTCGCCCTCTTCGTCTGCTTCCCTGCGGGCTCCATTTAAGTACTTGGTTCGCCAATCTCTCCGGGAGAAGTCTCAAAGCGTGTCCAAACCAGTCCAGGCGTCGCTTGCAGATGGTAGAAGAGACTAGCTGCTGGTTGGTGCGGTTGACTGGGTACTAAGAAGAGCGTCTAAAGACCAGGGTATATCTTGGGTGGGAGAGCAAAAGTTGTCTGACCTGGACTTTGCGGACGATATTGCTGCACTTGCAGAGAGCACAGCTGACCTGCAAATCATTGTGAACAATATCAATGTTGAAGCAGGAAGCTTAGGTCTCAATATCACTGCCAAGAAGACCAAAAGCATGTTATCTGGGACACACCCATCACCAACTAGTGTCTTCATTGGACATACACACACAGTCACATATAATTAGTTGATGGTTAACAACTACACATGAACTGGTGTTTTACTCACTGCCATATTAGGAGAATTTCTAGCATTAATGAGTTGAAGAAAAAGGAATTCATCAGATTGTGAAAGTGGGTTGGGTTTAAAGTGTGAAGGTTTATATATGTAATTGACAAATAAATGAAGAAAAGAAAGGAAAAGTGCTGAGGTCTACAACTTATTCATGTAACCTATAATTTCTTTGTAGATGAACTATATTGGACATATTTACAATGTTGTAAACCATGGATTAAATATTCATGATTTTAGCTGATATAAGAATTGAATCTAGTTAAAAGAAATAGTCATATTTGATAGTTAAATGAAGACACTGCTTTTCACACCTATAAACTTTACATCAATCTTTCCTTTGTTTGATAAGTTTTCTGCCCTTCCTATCACCAGCTGCTTTTCAGCATATACTGGGTGCATTTATCATGTAGATCACCAACACTAGAGAGGTTGTTATGTCTTTAACAGAACTAAAATGGCCTCTCAAACCTTTGAGGTATGGGTTTTACTGTGGGGTGCCTTTCCTGTTGCTAACCACCCTTTTAGAGTATACCGGGTGCATTTTTGTGGCACCATCACTTGAGAAGTTGTTGGTCATAGACCTAACTGTAGAGCCTTTTCAGCTTTGGAAAGGGAGATAGGTATGAAGATATAGGTGCATATGGGGATTTGACTGGGCAATGAATAAAGAGTAGGGGTAGTTGATTGATGTATGGGGATGTAGTGGTGTGAGGGATGGGATCAATATGGAGAGATAGGGGGTAAGAGATGAGTAAGGGCTAGGGCTGCTGCTTAGTGTATGGGGAAAGGGGGTCGTGGGGAAGAGATATGTAAGAGGGGTAGTGAGAGTGTAGGGGTTTATAGTGGTGGGGTGAACAAGAGGTAGAGAAAGTAGCTACTAAATTGCAATGGTGAGGATATCTAAGGTTTTTAGAGTAGGGGTTAATAGTTAATGAGTGAGTCAGGACAGGGTATGGGTGGTGGGGAATGCTAGTGGGTAGGAGGGAGAGGGGCTCATCGCTAGGTCAGGTCATATTGTATGCATCTGGCCAGGTCTTCATCATCACAGTATAGTGCCAGTCCTGTCAATCCTTTGTTATCTTAGTCGTGAGGCTTAGTTTCTGAAGGTCGCTCTTGACTACCTCATCTCATGTTTTCCTGGGTCTGCCTTTTCCTTGAGTTCCAGCCACAGAGATTGCTCTGCATTTCTTTATGTAGTTGCTAACCTCCATACATATCACAGCACAGTCTTTTCTCTTGCACATTACATTCAATTCCTCTTATGGCAAGTTTTCCTCTCAATTCACTTATGCTATGTCGTTCATGCACACTAACATTACACATCCATTGGAGCATACTTGCTTCATTTCTCTCCAGTTTTCACAGGTTTTCTACAGTTAAGTCCCATGTAGCACTGCAATTAGTATGCAGGCATCATACAGTCTACCTTCACTCTGAGCGGATAGGAAGATAGATAGGTGTGGGAGTATGTGTGTGATGCAGATCTAGGTTTGCAAAATAACATAAATGAATTTTTAAATGTAGACTTTTGCCTATACTTTTTCTTTTACAATTTTGTCCAAATAGGATTACAACAACCCACCAACATATACAGCATTTATCAAGGTGGAGAATTATCTTTGTATTCTGTCCTTCTGATGGGCTTTGGATTTTCAGGAGAATTGATCAAGTCCTCTCTGAGGAAGAAATGGATGGGTTCTGCCAAGTATTTCTGTAAGTTGCAGCTAAATATTTCTTCCCTATTTCTCTCTCCCAATGATACAGGTATATAAGTCATTCTAATGGCAGTGTATATAGTCTGTGATAATGCAAGGGGAACAGTTGCTACATAAAAGAATGGTAATGTTGATACAGTAGTATATGAAATATGCTGATGGTGAGGCTATTGATAGTGGTATTGTATGTAGCAAGTGTGGATATTATATTACATGAGCTGTCATGGGGAAGTTTATAGCTATGATGGTAATGCTAGAGGTTGTGCAGTTGGTGATGGTCATATGTAGTATAACCTGTGGAAATGTTCTTAAGATTTACTGTATAAGTTGTTTGATATTGTGTAACCCCAGGCTAGTCTTATGTCCTGCAGATCCTCAAAAACTCCCATCACCAAACTGAGACAACATAAAGTAGAGGAAACATTCTTACCCTGCTGAATACCTGACAATACTCTCTAATGTTGTTGCCACAATAGAATATACCCAGTGTATTCTGTAAAGTGTTTGGCACTCAAACGGAAGCAAAATACAGTAGAGCGGACTCTTCAGTCTGGTCAAGCATATGGCAACCTCTTTAGTGCTGGTACCATGATAAAATGTACCCAGTACACCCTGTAAAGTGTTAGTGCTGGCCTTGCAATGAGATAGACTTGGTACACTATGTAAAGTGGTAGTGCTGGTGTCACAACATGCACTCTGTAAGGTGGTTAGAAACCATGTCAAATATGGAACAAGATGAGGTCTCTCTGACCTGTCTAGTCTTAGACAATAACAACCTGTCCCACTCATGTCAACATGTAAATTGATGATGATATGTGTGTGTGTGTATATATATATATATATATATATATATATATATATATATATATCTGTGTGTGTGTGCGTATCTATATATGTGTGTGCACACATATGCATGTATATATGTGTGTGTGATTGTATTTAAGTTTTTTGGCAGGTATACATAGAAATTATGCATATATGTCAGTAGATCTATGTATGAGAGTTTTATATATATCTTCTATAGATGGGAACGTGTGTGTCTATACTTTTCTATTACATACAAGCTGTTGTGTGTGTGAGCATGTATGCCCATAATTTTACATGTATTACTGTTCTTCTAGATGGATTGGGAACCAGATCTTGCTCATACATTCTATTTCTATAAGCTGGATAATTTTCCTAACACCAACCTCTTTAGAGTGTATACTGGGTGCCATAGTCTCTGTTCTTTCATGAACTGATGACCAAGAGGATGGGAAATAGGCAAGAGAATGAGTGTGATGGGTGTATCCACCATGACTCACACACATCATACTTTGTATTTTCTAATTAATACCTTTCCATTCTAGTTTCATTGTTGGACTGCTTGCTTACAAGACGTCACAGTTTGAAGTTGAAGCTGTCCTACAGATTAGCACAGTGAGTTCTTACTATAAACATATAATTAAGCATACATATGTACATATACAAACATCATCATTATCATCACCGTTTAACGTCTATTTTCCATGCTTGTATGGGTTAGATGGCTGTTGTGTGCTGAGGCCAGGCCAGTCAGGATACTAAGTTCTACTAGAGTGCTTTGTTTTGGCTTGGTTTCTAAGGTAGTATGCCCTTCCTTAATACTAAAAACTTATACAGGATATATGGGTAACATGGTTCCTATGGCTGGATGCTTTTCGTAATACAAACTATTTTACTGTATGTACTGTGAGCATTTTATCATGACTCTGGCACTACCACCTAACATGGTGAATTGGGTGTTTTTCATTGTGGCACCGGTACTACCACCTTCAAAGTTGGATTGGGTGCTTTTGTCATGGCATCAGCACTACCTCATTACAGCACTAAGATGCTCAGTGTCTTTGGTTTTGCAGGCGAGGTATTAATGGTAGTTTGGGCTGGGGTACAGATATTGCATTGATGGTGTGGGTCAGATCATGAAGGTGGTCTTGAAGCAAATGGATAGTGTCTCACATAGTGTGGAATGTGCCAGTCTTCCCTTGATAGCCTAAAATTTATATGCTTTTTGTTAGGGTGGGAAAGATCATGTTCAGCAAGGAAGGTGAACCAGTCAAGGTTCATATTATCTTTCCAAGCTAACATGGGTTGAGTAAATAAGTCAGGAGTATACTAGTAGGTGAGACCTGAGAGTTGTTCCATTTCTCTGCTTCTTCAGGTTTGGGGTGGAGGTCAGTCAACCCCTCTGCCTTATGCTGTTTCATTCCATTTAGGTAGGAAGGCGAGTTCCCTGTATTAAAGAATATTACCAGTTTTCTCAATTCTCGGTCATCTTCTTTGTGAGGTTCAGCTGCATGAGGTCAGCCTTCACTGCATCATCTCACAAGGATTTGGCTTTGTGTGATCTGTATTTATTTATGCAGCTGTCATCATTCATGCGTATTACATGTCCATATCATCACAGTCTCATCTCCTGCACACTGCACCTGATGCCTCTTATACCCAGCTCATTGATGCTTCATTGCTCATGTATTACACATCCATTAATGCATTCACTTCATTTTTTTCCAATCTTCATAAGTCCGCTGTACACAAAAACCCACGTTTCACTACCATTCAGCATTGCATTTTACACACAACCATCAAGCAATCTGCCTTTTATTCCAAGGAAAATATCTTTTGTAGCTTGCAGTGATCCCTGAACCTATGCCAACTGGTTCTCACTCTGGCTACTGCACTTTCAAAACATTCACCCCCAACTGCTAATTTGGTTCCCTAACTACTTCTAGGAAGCCATCTGAGCATTTCATTGAACTTTATGGTCTGTCTTGTTATCATTGTTTTGCTTTTAGTTTGGAGCATCCTGTAGTTCATATGTACACTTTTTGCCTCATCTTCCTTGTTAGTCAAAAGATGTTATCTTGGGTTATAGTATGTTGCTGTGTCTCATCTTTTACTTCAATCCCTAGCAGCTAACTTCCATATGCTGCTTGTGTATTAGCTGCTGTACACACGCATGCATGCAAATTATGTAAATACATATACACATACATCTATGAGATTTTTTTGTCTGTCTGCAGGTGGGAATCAAAATAATGACTTTCAGATGAATTCAATTTTTGTTTAAATTTAATCTAAAAATAATTGCATTCACTAAAAATAAACTATGATCTGTTGATCACAAGTGTGGTATTCTGATTGGTCCAATATAAACATTCAGTTTACATGTCATTCCAATATGTGTTTGAAAAAACTAATAGCAAAAGTTGACTGAATGGTTTTAGTGAGACGTTTGTGCATATGGAGGATTCCCTATGACACTTCCAATCTGAAATAGTGTTACGAAGAAAAATCTCAATTGGTTTAATCCTCCATTCAATCTATATGTCTCTACAAATATAGCACATCCTAAACACATATGTCACAAACTCTTTAATACTGATAGTATTAAGGTTAGCTACTCTTGTCTAGATAAACTCTTTTCAACATCATATGCTACAATAGAAAAACAGGTATGTACACAGACATCAACCCATGCACTAACCTGTAACTTCCCAAATCACACTAATTGTCTACTGGGAGGATTTTTCCTCTCAAAAGGCTGTCTATTAAACCACCCTTGCATCACCAGATGTTATGCAAGAAACCACATGGGTCTAACAGCCAATGAATGATTTATGCAACTTATGAGCTCTATCAGGCACAGGGACAATGCAAACTACCCCTCCCTGCCCTGTTTCATCTAAAGACTCCAAAAGCAAGAAAATAATGACTTCTTACTTACTAATGCTCGTCACTACCAACTCTACCCTCTTGTGTAGCTACATATATTTGCAACAGCTTGCAGTATCCATCAAGAAGACTAATGCATTGTTTTGTTGCCATCAAAGAAGTTGCCATGTTAAGTAATTTCAAACCATTGGCTATTAATACCTAGGAAAGAGCACCTTATCTCTAATTGACCGATATACTAATGTATGGGACACTATACTTTCTTAGTCATCTTGTACTGACCACTATTACTACCTACCATTGCTAACACTTAAAGCCATATAATACACTGAGAAGTAACCTACTATAGATAATAATTATTAAATATAAACACTAAATTTCTAATTCATTATAAAAATAATAATTTAGAGCATTTATTGATAATTAACTTCACGTTAGAAACTTCAATGTATGTATTCTTTTGACTATGAAAAATAGTTTCATAAATTAGGTGTAAAAGCTTTTATGGTGAAGCTTCTAGCTTAAAGTTGATTTTCAATAAATGCATGCATATGTATAAGTATATATATATATGTGTGTGTATATTATTGAGTAAAATGACAGGAAGTCAGACTGGTGAAATTCCTTCAAAGATTTATTTCAGCAAACGCTATGTACATTTCAGTGGCCAGGTTATGTAAGATCCTGACACCTAAATATGTCACCAGGATCTTACATAACCTGGCCACTGAAATAAATCTTTGAAGGAATTTCACCAGTCTGACTTCCTGTCATTTTACTCAATAATATACACACACACATATATATACTTATACATATGCATGCATTTATTGAAAATCAACTTCAAGCTAGAAGCTTCACCATAAAAGCTTTTACACCTAATTTATGAAACTATTTTTCATAGTCAAAAGAATACATATAATAAAGAAATAGTGGTAAACACAATCCACGAGGCTATAAGGAGAGAAAGCAGATAAAAACAGGGAAAAATGTTTTTGACTCAAAGGCGATCAAGAGGGCCAGTTGTTGTCAGTTATATATATATATATATATAAAATATAAAAAAAATAATGAATAAAACAATGAAACAGTTCCTTATATTAAACAAAAAAAGTTCATTATTTAACGATCGTTTCTAGGACATATATGTGTTAGAATTGGCATGCATATTCAAAAGATCTATGTACAAAATTATACAAACTATCAAAGAGAATATGCATACCATCACATATATATGCTGTCTTCAGAAATAATGAAGTATATTTATTGATAATAATAACAATTCAAAATTACAGGTCTGTTTGGGAACAGATTTTAAATAGACCAATGAAATACATAAAAATTCATCAAGAAAATACAGTTAGGTGTGTGTATATATGCAAGTAACTTCGTTCACAGATATGCATAAAAATGTATGTTCACATGCATACGCATGTCGAAAAAGTGTATGTAAATATAAAAATTCAGGGCTAATGTCTCTGTATGTTTATAATCCACAGACAAAATATACATACATATACATATATATATATACACACATATATACACACATATACATACATTCATACACACACACGCATATATACATAAACACACACATACCTACGAACACACACACACATATATACACACACACACACACACACGTATATATTATTATTATAACTATATGGATATTGAGGCGCACACATAAACACGGCCACACACACATCCAGATGCAGAATTAAAAGGAGGTAAGGGAGTAAGTAATTAAGGAGGGTGTCAGACTCAGCATATTTATAAAAATGTATCTATAAATTTAGAAATAAAAAGAAATATAATAAAAGAAATATAATAAAAACATTAAAAAACATAAAAGAGAGACATAAAATATACATGCTTATATACATACGCACATTTACACATCCATTCGTTCGATACATACATACATACACACACACACATACACATACTTAACCTCACGCATATTAACCTGTTTGTATGCATATACATAAAACCAATTAAAACATATACTCATACATATAAATACACACCGATATATATATATATATATATATATATATATATATATATATATATATATATATATATATATATATATACATATATATATATATATATATACATACACATATATATATACACATATGCACAACACACATATATACATATATGTACACACACATACACACATACATACACATATATATATATATATATATATACATATATATACACACATATATATACACACATATATATACACACATATATATACACACACATACATATACGTATATATACATACACACACATACCCATGTATATATACACACAACCACACACTCACACACAGTCAGACAATTATGCACATATATACACATACATACACACATCTCTACAAATACATATACATACATATACATACATACACATATATATACATATATATATATATATATATATATATATATATATATATATATATATATATATATATATATATATATACACTCATACACACTTATTTACATGCGCACATATGTATTTTTATACTCACATACAAACATACATACATACTTACATACACATACATACATCCACGCTTACAAATACGAATAATTATGGGGGGGGGGGATTAAAATTATTAGTGGGAAATAGTAAATATAGGTTTCAAGGAACATAGAATATTAATCTGCATTTAAATCATAATATGTGTTTACATAGTAGTGTCAGTATTAGGAAATGGTATTTGTAAGAAAGAAGGCTAAATTATGCATTTTAATATAAGTAGACTATTAATTATAGGTTAAATAAAGTAAAAATAGTTAATATATTAATTTCTAAGGTGTATACTACTTAGGTTTATAATATTTAAAGCGGAATTTTGAAGTTAAACAGTAGTAGAGTATTAATTATAGCTAAATTAACTAAATTAAAAATATTAACATGATGGTATCAATTTTAGGAAATGAATTTTGTAATAAGGAAAGCCAAATCAAGTATTTCATCGGTAGTAGAATATTAATTATAGGTTAACTAAATTAAAAATTATATATTAATTTCTATAGTATATGTTAATTAGGTTTATAATAATTAAAGCAAAATTTTGTACTTTATCTATAGTAGAATATAATTATAGGTTAACTAAATTAAAATTAATCTATATATTTATTTGTAAAGAATATATTAATTAGGTATATATTTAAAAGTTTTTCTCAGTTTATGATTACATGATATTCTGCAATCCATCTGTATTAGAATTTTAATTTTAAGCTAACTAAATTAAAATTAATTTATAAATTAATTTCTAAATTGTATATTAATTAGGTTTATAATATTAAAAAGTATTTCTCTGTTATTGATTACACGATATTTTGTTATATTTCATCTGTAAAGGAATTTTAATAAAAGGTTAAATAAACTAAAATTAATCTATATATTAATTTCCAAAGTATATATTAATTATGTTAATAATATTTAAAAGTTTTTCAGTTTATGATTACACGATATTTTTTAATTTCATCTGTAGTAGAATTTTAATTAAATTAAAATTATAGGTTAACTACATTTAAATTAATTTATATATTAATTTCTAAAATATATATTATTAATTAGGTTTATAATATTTAAATGTTTTTCTCAGTTTATGATTACACAATATAATTAATTCCTGTCGCTTATTTAATAGGATATCCTTAGATTTCATCATTTCAAATAGTTCTTGGGAACACAATCTACATTCATTTCTATTATTTTGATAAGGGGTGGCTCTTTTGAGCACACTCCAGGTCATATCATATTCTATATTCTTATTTCTATAACTATTAATTTTTTCTGCTAGAGATGTTGTATTAGCCAGTGCGGCATTTTTAAAACTATGTTTGTGGGTATTAAACCTTACCTTAAAATTGTTAGAAGTAGCTCCTATATATGAGCAAATAGAATCTTTAGTTTTAACTTTACATTTATAAACTATGTTGTTAACAAGACAATTTCCTTTTAATGGGCAGTTTGCTTTGTTTCTACAGTTACAACCTTTCGTTAATTCTGTATTTGAGGAGATATTATGGTTAGTTTGTAAATAAGTGTGTATGAGTGTATATATATATATATATATATATATATATATATATATGTGTGTATGTATGTATATGTATGTATATGTATTTGTAGAGATGTGTGTATGTATGTGTATATATGTGCATAATTGTCTGACTGTGTGTATTTATTTATTTTTTTAATATATATATATGTGTATGTATATATATGTGTGTATGTGTGTGTACATATATGTATATATGTGTGTTGTGCGTATGTGTATATATATGTGTATGTATATATATGTGTATGTATATATATATATATGTATGTATATATATATATATATATATATATATATATATATATATATATATATATATATATATATATATATATATCGGTGTGTATTTATATGTATGAGTATATGTTTTACTTGGTTTTATGTATATGCATACAAACAGGTTAATATGCGTGAGGTTAAGTATGTGTATGTGTGTGTACGTATGTATGTATCGAACGTATGGATGTGTAAATGTGCGTATGTATATAAGCATGTATATTTTATGTCTCTCTTTTATGTTTTTTTTATGTTTTTATTATATTTCTTTTATTTCTAAATTTATAGATACATTTTTATAAATATGCTGAGTCTGACACCCTCCTTAATTACTTACTCCCTTACCTCCTTTTAATTCTGCATCTGGATGTAAGTGTGTGTGGCCGTGTTTATGTGTGCGCCTCAATATCCATATAGTTATAATAATAATATATACGTGTGTGTGTGTGTGTATATGTGTGTATGTGTTCGTAGGTATGTGTGTGTTTATGTATATATGCGTGTGTGTGTATGAATGTATGTATATGTGTGTATATATGTGTGTATATATATATATGTATATGTATGTATATTTTGTCTGTGGATTATAAACATACAGAGACATTAGCCCTGAATTTTTATATTTACATACACTTTTTCGACATGCGTATGCATGTGAACATACATTTTTATGCATATCTGTGAACGAAGTTACTTGCATATATACACACACCTAACTGTATTTTCTTGATGAATTTTTATGTATTTCATCGGTCTATTTAAAATCTGTTCCCAAACAGACCTGTAATTTTGAATTGTTGTTATTATCAATAAATATACTTCATTATTTCTGAAGACAGCATATATATGTGATGGTATGTATATTCTCTTTGATAGTTTGTATAATTTTGTACATAGATCTTTTGAATATGCATGCCAATTCTAACACATATATGTCCTAGAAACGATCGTTAAATAATGAACTTTTTTTGTTTAATATAAGGAACTGTTTCATTGTTTTATTCATTATTTTTTAAATATTTTATCTTGACTCTGTATTCCGTTTATCTTTCACCGAAAGTGATTTTTGAATGCATCTCTTCTTTCCATGATATCCGAATTACATTGAGTTCTTCATACGGATTGGACACTACCGTAAACTTTTGGTAGATTTATCTACACATATATATATATATATATATATATATATATATATATATATATATATAGAATTAGTATATTTACCAACATATGTGTACAGATGTTCACCTATGCTAGCAAATATATATGTTATGTCTTACTACCTTTGTGGTTCTATGCATAGAACCACAAAGGTACTAAGACATAACATATATATTTGCTAGCATAGGTGAACATCTGTACACATATGTTGGTAAATATAGTAATTCTCTATATTTATCTCCAAATTATTTGTTGAGCAAAACTTGCCAACATTTACTGCTGATTCATGGTAGTAGTAGGCTCTTGTCATAATACCACCCCGCTCCTAACTGATTAACCTCAGTGTCACGTGATTGATTCTTTAGAATCTGCCACTGACCAGAGGCAGTGAATTTTTTCAGTGCTCTGGAATTTAGTCCTCGCTAGCTTTGTTCCACCCACTGAATTATTATTATTTTTATATGGGTTCCTAGTGTCCGCGCATCACCTGGGAACTTAGCTGAGAATAGACTCCCTGATGACGTAAGGAATTCTCTATAGTTATATTATGTAACTATATTTATCCCCTTACAGAAACTAATTAGTTGGAGTGAAAATTTTAGTAAGTAAGTTGATTTTTAATTTTTAAAATTTCCTTATTTTACGTCTTTCATATATATATATATATATCATAATCATCTCTGTTTGACGTCCATTTTTCCATGCTGGCACGGGTTAGATGTGTTGTCCTGTTGTGAGCAATACCAGGTCGGTTGACCATGTCTTGCTTGTACAGAACCGATTTTGTCTTGTTTTCTACAGTTGGATGCTTTTCCTAGTGCTAACCAAATTTACAGTGAGTGCTGGGTGCTTTTTGTTGTGACGCCTACATGACCACTTTACAGTGTGGACTGGGTACTTTTAGCCATGACACCTACACGACCACTTTGCAGTGTGGGCTGGGTGCTTTCTTTCCATGTTGCTGTCACTACCACTTTACGGTGTGGGCTGGAGGCTTCACTGGATGTATGTCCTCATGGGAGATGTATGGGAGTATATATGTATATATATATGATGATGATGATGATATATATCCCAAACTATTGTGCTGCTGTGAGAAGGGTTCAACGCTGCTAACTGGCGTCTCTCTCCTCAGCGGTGCCATCCTGTTCCAGGTTCCCAAAATTAGGTTCTGCCCTGAGAAAGTTTCAGCGCTGCAAACTGGCCAGTACCACACTGTAAATGTGGTTGCGGCTTCCTAACTGAAATACTGTTGTGAGAAGGGTTTAGCACAGCCAACTTGCCTGTCTCTCCTCATAGCAGTGCCATCTAGTTTCTGGTTCCCAAACTATGATGCCAACTGGTCTGTCCCTCCTCATAAAGGTGCCATCCAGTTCCAGGTTCCGAAAATGTGTTCCTCTGTGATAAGGGTTCAGTGCGCCCAACAGGCCTGTCTCTCCTCATAGCGGTGTCATCCAGTTCCACACTGTAAATGTGGCTACAGCTCCCAAACTGGTACTGCTGCTCGGCCAACTGTCCTGTTCCCCATCAAAGCAGTGCCATCCAGTTCCAGGTTCCCAAACTGTTGTTCCACTGTGTGAAGGGTTTGGCATGGCCATCTGGCCTGTTCCTCCTTATAGCAGTGCCAACCATTTCCACGCTGTAATGGTAGGTGCAGGTCCCAAACTATGGTTCCGCTGTCTGAAGGGTTCGGCATGGCCAAATGGGCTGTCCCTCCTTATAACAGTGCCATTCAGTTCCAGGCTGTAAATGTGGTTTGTGTTAGGAAGGGCATCCAGCTATAAAACCCTGGTCAAATTTACAGTCCCGTCGGAGAAAGGTATAACGTTGCCAATCCTGGTCAGATATGTCTCTCGACGCGGACGACCCATCTGGCCCTTGCAATGGACGTAAAATGGTGATGATGATCCAGAATTGACTATTGAACTTTATTATTTAATGGTGAAACATATTTCTAAAGCAATAATGGAATATGTATGAAGGAGAAAAATAATTATTGCCAGGTATCTATAGTTGAAGTTTTTGTTATAATTTAATTTGTTACCTTTTGTAACTGTGTTCTTACATTCTTTACAAATTATCTCCTGTTAATGTTTGATATATTTATTTATATATATGTCAATCGACATTTTAATTTTATATCATCATCATCATTGTTTAACGTCTATCTTCCATGTTAGACGGTTTTGTTCCATTTGATGCGGGATTGGTCGGGAGACCGTGTCTCGCTCATATGGAACTGTCTCTAGCAGGTTTTCTATGGCTGGATGCCCTTCCTAACTCCAACCACATATACAGTGTGGACTGGGAGCCTTTTTAATGTGTCTCCTACATGACCACTTTACAGTGTGGACTGGGTGTTTTTTGTTGTGTCACCAACACAGTGGAAGAAAATGGGAGGATGTGGTAGGGTGTGTGGTGTGGGGTGTATATTGGCATGTCTTCTAGAGTGGTTATTAAATAACTATCCAAATCTAAAGATTTGAAAATAGAGGTAACCAGGATTTCTGGACATAAACAAACCCTATAATGTTAACTGCTTTTGAAATGATTAAAAAACACATAAACAAATATATACAAAATAGAGAGGATTTACAAACATCAGATGTAGTATATTACAATGATCCGGTTATAATATAATGGTCATGTTTGTCTAGATTGAGAACAAGAATCCTCCAGATATAATTATCAAAGAGAAGAATGAAAATCTCTCTTCTGATAGACTTTTTGACCCCTTCTGATCAAAACATTGCTTGGAAAGAGGTTAAAAACCTCTCAAAGTGTAATTGAACTGGGCAGGATGTGAGGTATGAAATAGAGCCAATACCAAAAATAATTCCTAACCCATGCTAGCGTGGAAAATGGACGTTAAACAATAATTGTTTCTACTTTAGGCACAAAGCCAGCAGTTACCCAGTGCATTACTGGTAACAATAATGATGATGAATTGGAACTCTAAATATGCTAAAAAACATGAACAATTGCAGAATAGCCGTACCAAGATTGATGGCTGCATACAGTCCCCAAAATAGCTTTCTGTGGCATATCCTTCATCCTAGACATACTTACACAATTAGCAACCAATAAAATAACACAGTGTGTTCTCTGACGTGTAACTGACACCCAGTACTATAAAACATGTAGATGACTTCACATTGTATAGTGCTGCAGATAAACAAATGACAGTTCTTTCACAGACACTACATACATTCAGTAAAGGAATTTATGAAAAATTCAGTTTAGAAAAATGTGTCAAGGCAACATAGAGGAAAAGAAAATTAACGAAAACCACTAATATCATGTTAGATAAGGAAACAGAAATACAAGGGTAAGACCACACACAGTCTTACAAATACTTTGAAATGAATGAACCAAACACACATACAAATAAATAAAAGCTTAGGGTGAGATAGTATAGACACTTTAGATTAATACTTAAAACTGTATTAAATACACAAAATAAATAAATAAAAAATAAGGTAATAGGCATCAATACTCCAGTTATATCACCCTTTAGCATTTACATTACTCTATACATACTATGAGTTTTGATGTTATTTATTTTGAGAACAATACCTTAACACCAGTATGAGTGGCCAGTTACAGCTGGTTTAAATGCTAAAGGGTTAAATAAGTTATAATTACAATATTCTCAAGTGGAAACTAAAATAATTAGCAAAACTTGACAGGAAAACAATGGAAATAAAGGAAAGGAAAGGTTTCTCTTTGTTGAATATAAGTCACCAATTTAGCGGAGAAGTATTTAGAAGTTGGTAAGGTTGCCACGAGGAACCAGGTTTGGTAGAAAGATATGATAGGAATATCGACCACGACTTTAGCTTGTTTTTACATTATTTATTAACAAAGGTTGAGCTGGCATGCCAAGAGAAATTAAACAAACGAATTAAGATTCCAGAAAGACACGGGCTACTGGCTGAGAGAAGCGTTGCCAGGCCGTGGTTAAATTGTTGTGTTACATATTGGCTAGTGATTTCATGGCGCAAGAAAAATGGTTGTTTACCTTAGCACGGTCGAAGCTGCGAGACATAGCGTCCTCAAATCTTTGCGGGCTATTTCTCCCTCAGAACGCGTAGGGATACATCCTCTTCTACTGGTGCTGATTGGCTGAGCTGAGCCAAATCATGCACAGAGAATGTATGTGAGCCCACGGAATGTAGGTCACTACAGAAATAATAGCTCAATTTATGATAGAACACACAAAATTACAAACAGAAATATTATATTAACCACAATTACAGGGATGTAGGGGTCGTCTGCAACTAAAGATACCCAATGTTGATGTCAAAGACAATCAGGAAATGAAGTGTTGCTTGATTGCAGTATCAGTTCTAATGGCTGATAAGAAATGAATACATTAATCAAATGTTAAGATCTGGAAATAGAGATCATCGGAATGTTGAGACTGAAAGAAATAATCATCACCATTTTATGTCCACTTTCCAGACTGGCAAGGGTTAAATCGGTTGTCATGGTCTAAAACTAGAGTGGTCAAGGAACCATGTCTTGCTCATACATTCCATATTTTAACATGGCTTCTATGGTTAGGTGCCTTTTCTAATGCTAACCAGTTTGCAGTGTACTGGGTGTTTTCATTGTGGCACCAGAACTACCACTTCATAGAGTGTACTGGGTGCATTTTATTGTGACTATAGAAGTTGTATTTTTGGCTAAACTGGAGAGTCCTCTCTACCCTGTATCATTTCTGTTCAATTACCAACCACTTTACCGTGTCACGATTACAGGAGAGGTTCTCAGGTACTCAGCATGTGCAGAGAGTCCTCTCTATGTTGTCTTGACCATTCCAAGGAGGCTTAAAGGGACCTCTCATCACATTTACGTTTAGCCTTGCAGTACTTGTACTGGTGGGTGGGTCTTTTGTATTATTGCATGTTTCCAGTCAGTTCAGTCCTGTGTCATCTCTCCATGCAGTTAGCTTCCTTATAATAATAATAATAATAATAATAATAATTGTTTCTACTTTTGGCACAAGGCCAGCAATTATCCCAGTACATTACTGGTACTTTATTTTATCGATCCCGTAAGGATGAAAAGCAAAGTTGAACTCAGACCGTAAAGGGCCGTAACTCCATGCTGCAAAGCTTGGCGTGCGACCCTCTACCGATACTGCCAATCCACTGCCCTATAATAATAATAATAACCACTCCAGAAAACATGCCTACTGGGAACAGCTCAAATATTGAGAAAGGGTCTGGATTATTAGCAATAGTGAATTGATAAGGAAGGATATGAAAAGGCTGAGGTTACTCTATGTTATTGGTTGTCCCTAAAATAACCAGCCCAAAACAACATCAAAGTTGGTCGTGAGAAATAGTCAAATAATGATAATAATAATAATAGGTGCATTGGGAATAATTGAGAAGAATAGAGACAAATACCTAACCCAAACTTCTTACAGGGTTGGAGTAACCATTAAGCAAAATAAACACAGGCTTAAGGCATCATGAGAAGAGATGCCACTTCATTCAAATTAAATGTATTTGTCATTAAAAAAAAAAAATTTCTTGCACCATAACCTTTTAAGTGCTTAGGGCTGAAAAGGACTTAATCCTGCCTTGTGCACAACACACAGGAAATAACACTATCAGGCACTGCACACATATTACCTCAAGTATCTTCGATACAATAGAAAAGACAAACAAAACAGCGTATGTATCCAAGGAATTTTGAAACATGCTCCATAATGTAGTGGAAGCTATCATCATCATCATCATCGTTTAACGTCCATCTTCCACGCTAGCATGGGTTAGACGGTTTTGTTCCATTTGATGCAGGAATGGCCGGGAGACTATGTCTCGCTCTCATGGAAGAATTTCTGGCAGGTTCTTTTACAGCTGGATGCCCTGTATTATATGATTTCAGAATTCTATTTGTTTGGCAAGTGACTTATATAGATTATATCAAATTTGTAATATTTCAAAGGATATATATATATTAAAGCAAGAAAACTTAATAAAATATATTTGTAGGGCCGACAATTTCTGTTATTAATACAGTTATCTCACAAAGGACAGTCTTTATATTAATTTGTGTGATATATCTGTAAAATGTAAAAAGATGAAATTAAACATCATCATCATCATCATCATCAGGTTTAGCGTCCGTGTTCCACGCTTGCATGGGTTTGGACGGGGGTTTTCCCACTTGAGGCAAGAGTGGTTGTCTTGCTCGCATAGGACTGTCTGGCGGGTTTTCTACAGTTGGATGCCCTTCCTAACACCAACCACATTTACAGTGTGGGGCTGGGAGGTTTTTACCGTGTTGCCTACACGGCCACATTACAGCGTGGACTGTCTGGCGGGTTTTCTACAGCTGGATGCCCTTCCTAACACCAACCACATTTACAGTGTGGGGCTGGGAGGTTTTTACCGTGTTGCCTACACGGCCACATTTACAGCGTGGACTGTGTGTTTTTTGTCGTGACACCTACACGATCTCATTTGTTTCGGCCTGGATGTTGTGGGACCAACATAACTTTACATTGAAAGGGGCGGTGTGGGTGGGGTGGAGGTGGTGGGACGGGGGTGTGTTTTGATAGAGATGCCTACTGACTGTAGTAGGTTTTTACTTTGTATTTAGGTAAGGCGGGTCTTCTCTATTACTGAGTACCGCCAAAGGTCTCGGTCCAGTGACATTGTCTTGGAGAGGTGTAAGCGTGTGAGGTCGGAATTTATCAGCTCTCCCATGTTTTTCTGGGTCTGCCTACTCCGTGGCTACCGTCTATCTTTATTGCCCTGCACTTTGTTATACGGCTGTCGTCTTTCATGCGCATCACGTGACCATACCAACGTAGCCTTCTCTCGAGTAAACAACATCTGATCCCTCTTATTTCTAATTTTTTCCTTAGTTCGTTTATGCTTTGCCGTTCACGTATATTACTATTGCACATCCAGCGGAGCATGCAAGCTTCGTTCCTCTCTAGTCTGCGTATATCCTCTGCACACAATGCACAGGTCTCACTGCCATGCAGCATTGCTGTTCGTATGCAGGCATCGTATAACCTGCCTTTCATTTTTAGGGAGAACCCTTTAGCGGCTAATAGTGGTATAAGCTCTCTGAACTTTTTCCATCCAGTTCTGACTCTAGCTACTGTACTTTCAGAGCACCCTCCCCCACTGCTGATTTTGTCACCCAGATAACGGAAGCTGTCCACTATTTCTATAGAACCCTCTGCGCAGTTGAAGGAGCTAGTATTTTGTGGGCACTTGCTGCTACTTATTGCACCAGAGCACCGGCCACATGTAAAATCTATGTTCTTAGTTAGCTTACCTGTGATCCCACTACATCTTTTATGCACCCATACTTTGCATTTGGGACATAAAATGGAGTTTCTACCTACGCCTTTCCTACACACTGAGCATGGCCATTTCCCAGATGGGACCGCCGCCTTATTTTCTTTCCTACAAACTAGAACTTTAGTCTTAGCCAAGTTAATTTTAAGGCCTTTTGATTCTAGGCCGTGCTTCCATGTTTGGAATTTCTTCTCTAGTTCGGTTATTGATTCAGCTATGAGCGTTAGATCATCTGCGTATAGGAGTTCCCATGGGCAGCCGGTCTTGAACTCCTCTGTTATAGCCTGAAGGGCAATAATAAATAGTAGGGGGCTAAGAACAGAGCCCTGATGGACACCAACTTTTACGCTAAACTCTTCACTATATTCGTTGTTAATTCTAACCTTACTGACTGTTTCTTTATACATGGCTTGTATAGCTCTCACAAGCCATTCGTCAACACCTAGTTTTCTAAGAGACCACCAGATAATGGAACGGGGGACTCTGTCGAAGGCTTTCTCCAAGTCGACGAAAGCTAAGTATAGGGGTTTACTTTTAGCTAGGTACTTCTCCTGTAGTTGTCGTACAATGAAAAGAGCGTCTGTGGTACTTTTGCCTGACACAAACCCGAACTGCATTTCATCTAGATCAATTCTCTCTCTGATTAGTTGCGCTATTACTTTTTCCGTGACCTTCATGACCTGGTCGATTAATTTAATGTCTCTATAGTTACTCCTATCTAGGGCATCTCCTTTTCCCTTATAGCAGTTAACGATGATGCTGCTATGCCATTCCTTCGGAACAACCCCATTCTGTACGACTTGGTTAACTATCCGGATGACCATGGTGTGTCCCACCGAACCAGATGCCTTCAGCATCTCAGCAACTATTTCCGAAGGCCCAGCCGCCTTACCCGTCTTCATATCTTTTATTGCCTTACTTATTATACTACCTTCAACTAACACTGCTGGTCCCTCTATTGGATCGATCTGGGGGAGACTGTCTTTCTCCCATTTGTTCTCCTCATTTAGAAGCCTTTCGTAGTGACACTTCCAAGCTACCTTCTTATCAGCGTCGGTGATGGCAAGTATGCCATCATCGTTAAGTACACACTTCTCCCCGACAATATCACGGTTTTCCTTGACACATTGCCTGGCAATCCTGAACACCTCACGTTTTTGGTCCTCACGTTGTAGAACATGCTTAAACTTTCTTTCCTCTGCTTCCCTTCTTGCGAAGTACACTTGTCTCCTAGCTTCCCTCCTGGCCACTTGATAGTCTTCTCTACTTCCCCCATCCCGCCATACTTTCCAAGCCTGCTTTTTGGCCTTAATTGACTCCTCCACCTTACTGTTCCACCACCATGTTACTCTCCTCCTACCTACAGGCCTGCTCCAGCCACAGACTTCGTCTGCCGCCGTCAGCAGGTTTGCTCTCAGGAATTCCCACTGTTCCTCTATATTATACGACTCTAATTGCTCTTCCTTACTGTCGAAAGCGTCAAGTAATATGCTTTGAAATTTATTTCTGGCTATGGGGTCCTTTAGCTTCCATATTTTTCTCCTGAGGATAGTCCTCTTCCGCTGTCTAGTATGTCTCGTCCTGACTATGAGGTCGCTAATTATCAGTCTATGTTGGGAGGTGAATTCTTCATGGGGGTAGGATTTAGTGTTAACAACAGACACTCTGTCACGTCTTCTGGTAAGGATATAATCTACCTGGCTTGTGTGTTCCCCCGATCTATAGGTGATCAAGTGATTGTCTCGTTTTTTGAAGTTAGTGTTACAGATAGTTAAGTTATTTGCGTCGCAGAATTCCAGGATTCTAAACACTAAAAGATAATTTGTATGGCATATATTCAATCAAGTAAATAAATCTTTCGCCTTTTACCACTCTTGTAGTAATAATAATAATAATAATTGTTTCTACTTTTGGCACAAGGCCAGTAATTATCCCAGTTCATAACTGGTACTGTATTTTATCGACTCCGTAAGGATGAAAGGCAAAGTTAACTTTGGTGGAATTTGACCTCAGATCATAAAGGGCCGTAACTCTATGCTGCAAAGCATGGTGTCCGACCTTCTACCAATACTGCTAATCCACTGCCCTAATAATAATAATAATAATAATGGCTTCTGATTTGGGCCGAAATCCGAAAATTGATTAAATCAACCTCATGAACCCATTAAGATGAAAGGCAAAGCTAATCTCGATGGTATTTGAACTCAGAACGTAAAGGGGCATAGCTATATGCTGCGAAGCATGTCTAAAACTCTACCGGTACTACCAATCCACCATCCTTGGTTAATAATAACAATAATTGTTTCTAATTTAGGTACAAGGCCAACAATTTTAGGGGAGAGGAAAGTCAAATAAATCGACTCCAGAACATTATTGGTGCTTTATTATATTGACCCCGTAAGGATGAAAGGCAAAGTTAACCTCTGCGAGATTTGAACTCAGAATGTAAAAAGATGTAACTCCATACTGCAAAAGCATGGCGTCCAACCCTCCACCGATCTCTACTATAGACACAAAGCCAGCAATTTTTGGGGGAAGGGAAAATCAACTAAATCTACCCCAGCACATTACTAGTACTTTATTTTAACATCCTGTAAAGATGACAGGCAAAGCAATAATAATAATAGCACCAACAACTACAACAAGAAAAAAGATGAAGAAAAAGAAAAAGTAAATGAAAATGTAGAAGATATTTTGTTCATAATAAGCTTTCTTTTATCAATTTCTTTACATTTATTTTGTTTGTTTTGCAGGGACACTGACACCAGTTGTGGAAATGATGTGGGTAAGTGGGTTACCAGTTTGTGTATACTTATGTATATATATGATTATAAAGGAACACTTTGCATGAAGTGTACACATATTTTGAATATGGCAAGTGAGAAAAAATTCCAATCAACTGAGACTCATCATCATCATCATCATCACCGTTTTACGTCCGTTCTTACACGCTAGTATGGGTTAGACGGGTTGTCCTGTTGTGGGCAGTGTCTGGTCGGCTGACCATGCCTTGCTCATACAGGAACTGATTTGGCTTGGTTTCTACAGCTGGATGCCCTTCCTAACACCAACCTCATTTACAGTGAGTGCTGGGTACTTTTTTCGTGACGCCTACACGTCCACTTTACAGTGTGGGCTGGGTGCTTTTTTTCCGTGGCACCTCCACGACCACCTTGCGGTGGGGGGTGTGGGGGCATATTGTCTATATGCTTCAGCTTGTACCCATGGGAGGTCGGGTACTCTGTATTACTGCGTGACGCCAGAAGTCACGGTCGTGTGTCATTGTCTTTGAGAGGTGTAATTGGGTACGGTCAGCTTTTATCACCTCATCCCAGGTCATCTTGGGTCTCCCCACTCCGCGGTTTCCATCAACTTCTAGTGCTCTGCACCTTTTTATGCAGCTATCATCCTTCATACGCATCACATGTCCATACCAACACATCCGCCTCTCCTGCACACAGCATTTGATTCCTCTTATGCTCAGTCTCTCTCTCAATTCATTTATGCTTTGTCGTTCACGTATATTATTGTTACACATCCATCGGAGCATGCAGGCTTCGTTTCTCTCTAATCTACGTAAGTCTTCCACCTTCAGCGCCCAGGTCTCGCTACCATGCAACATCGCTGTTCGGATACACGCATCATACAGTCTGCCTTTCATTCTGAGGGAGAAGCCTTTTGCAGCTAGCAGTGGTAGTAGTTCCCTAAACTTCTTCCATCCCGTTCTTACCCTAGTTATTGCACTTTCTGAACACCCACCTCCGTTGCTAATTCGGTCACCTAGGTAGCAGAAGCTGTCAACTGTTTCTACAGGGCCCTCCCAGAGATTGGTGGTACTTGTTTCCTGTGGCTGTTTGCTGTTTGCTGTCTCAGCACAGCTGCTGCATGTGAATCCTACATTCTTAATTAAGCTTCCTGAGATCCCGCTACATCTCTTGTGTACTCATTGTTTGCATTTGGGGCAGAGAATGGAGTTCCTACCTACACCTTTCCTACATACTGAGCAAGGCCATTTCCCTGAGGGGATCTGGGTTCTGTTTTCTCGTCTACTTACAAGGACCTTAGTCTTTGTCATGTTGACTTTGAGACCCTTTCTTTCTAGTCCCTGCTTCCAGGTTTGGAATTTATTCTTTAGTTCTACCATAGATTCAGCTATGAGTGCGAGGTCATCAGCATACAGGAGTTCCCATGGGCATCTGGTCTTAAACTCCTCCGTTATTGCCTGCAGGACTATGATGAACAGGAGAGGGCTAAGAACAGAGCCCTGGTGGACCCCAACCTGTACGCTAAATTCCTCGCTATACTCATTGCTAATCCTAACTTTGCTGACTGCTCCCCTATACATGGCTTGTACCGCTTTCACAAGCCATTCATCTACTCCTAGTTTTCTAAGAGCCCACCAGATTACAGTGCGTGGAACTCTGTCAAAGGCTTTCTCAAGGTCGACAAATGCCAAGTAGAGTGGCTTACTTTTAGCTAGGTACTTTCCTGTAATTGCCTCACAAGGAAGAGGGCATCATCAGTGGTGCCTCTTCCTGGTACAAACCCAAATTGCATCTCGTCTATTTTCACCCGGTCCCTAATCAGCTGTGCTATAACTCTTTCTGTTACTTTCATGACCTGGTCCATCAACTTTATACCTCTATAGTTTCCTCTATCTAGTGCATCGCCTTTACCTTTGTAGCAGTTGACAATGATGCTACTGCACCAATCTTTTGGTATGGCCCCTTCTAGTATTACCTGGTTAACGATACGTGTGGTTATAGTGTGACCTACAGACCCAGATGCCTTCAGCATCTCGGCAGCTATACCCGATGGACCGGTTGCCTTCCCCATCTTCATATCTCTGATTGCCTTACTTACTACGCTGCCGCTGACTTGTACTGTACTATCATTGCAATTTCAAAATGGAAACCCTCTTTAGGTGTGTTCAGATCATAAGCAAGTAGGAAAGAATATTTATATAGTCTGAGCTGATTCAAGTTTTTTTTATCTCTTTGTTGTTTTTCATTAGCAAGGATACAAGGTATGTTTATTGCGCAATTGTAATTGAATTGTTGTTTGCTTATGTTTGAAGGGATGACATAAGCAGAGGAGTTTAAAGTCTCCTCTGCTCGTGTTGCTATTCTAGAAGGGTTAGACTGGTTGAATTGCTTAGTATAGAGTGTGATAATGAAGGTGATATACAGTAGGAATAATGTAAGTTGAAGTGACTGATATACCAGGTGGTACTTCGATAGTTCAAATGAGCAAAATCTAAAAGGTGAAGAAGAATGAAAGTCACAAATCATCATCATCATTTTATGTTCACCTTCCATGAAGGCATGGGTTGAATGGGTTGTCATGGTCTGAGAATAGACAGGTTGGAGAAATCTTGTTTTGTTCATACATTCCATATTTGACATGGTCTCCATGGCTGGATACACTTCCTAATATCCACCACTTTACAGGCTGTACTGGGCACGTTTTATCATGACACCAGGACTACCACTTTACAGAAAGCACTGGATGGATTTTATAATGGCACTAGCACTAAAGAGGCTGTTATGCTCAGTCAGACTGGAGAATCGTCTCTGCCTTATATAAAGTCTCTGATTTCTCGCTGACCACATTACAAAGTGTACCAGGTATTTTCTATTATGAATCCAATGTTGTCTTGGTGTTTTCCATTGTGGCAGAGGTTGTCTCATCCACTGTAGGCTAAGGGACTTCTCCATTCCATGTAGTCTTGGATCATCATCATCACCATTTTATGTCAATGTTTCCACGCTAGCATGTGTCAGACAGGTTGTCCTGTTGTGGGCAATGCCAGATCAAGTCATACAGAAATGATTTTGGCTCGGTTTCTACAGCTGGATGCCCTTCCTAACACCAACCTCATTTACAGTGGGTAGGGGTGATTTTTTACCATGGCACCTACACGACCACTTTACAGTGTGGACTGGGTGCTTTTTGTCGTGAAACCTACACGACCATTTTACAGTGAGAGGGGTGTGGGGGCATATTGTCTATATGCTTCAGCTTCGGCTTGTACCTGTGGGAACTCGGGTCTTCTGTATTACTGCGTAACACCAGAGGTCTCAGTCATGTGTCATCGCCTTTGAGAGGTGCAATTGGGCATGGTTAGTTTTTATCACCTCATTCCAGGTCTTCTTGGGTCTCCCCACTCCTTGGCTTCCATCGACTTCTAGTGCTCTGCACCTTTTTATGCAACTGTCATCCTTCAAACGCCATATTTACTTTTAGTGTTACAAAGAAAAGGAAATAAACAAAATGAAAGATTAAATAATTATGTATTATTTCTTATCATTTTAGATACCAATATCAATGCAAGTAAGGCAAACGGGGAGGATGCAAAGTGGAAAACTATTGAAGAGGACATCCAAGGACTCGACAGTTTTTTGGTCTCTCTTGTAGAATCTGGCCCCTCTTTGAAGTACTCCTTTGGTGATAGTAGTGGCCAGCTATTCATTATAAAAAAATGCTCCTTGTCTGAGCATATGAAGTTTTACAGTTGCCTAGGAAGTAATAAACCATCTGTGGTAAGTATTGAATGTCAGGATTTGTACCCCAGTATGCATTAGAGTTATTAGTGCGGTATTCATTCCAGCTTTCTGTTCAAGTCATGCCGAGTTCAACTTTACCTTTCATCCTTTCAAGGTCAATAAAAAAAATACCAGTTTAGTACTGGAGTTAATTCTTCCTCTATATCTTTTTTTCACTTTTTCTCTCTCACATTCTATCCTTTTCTGGAAAAAATCTGCTGTTTGTCCTGGAGAGGGATGGGCTCTGCAAGTCTTAAAATACCAAGGAACACTATGCCACTACAACGCCCCCATGACTCCATCAGGAGTTACAGGGTCATGTCAAACTATACCATTCTGATCTTAGTTTTACATGAAGATGTATTTATGTAGAGTGAAGGTTTGATTTTAAAAATTACATAAAACTCCATGGAGCATATGAAGTGATTGTTTTAGAAAATCACCACTACTCTTAGATTTTCAAATATATGCTGTGTTGTACATAAATATTCATAATTTAATTTATTACAGCATTGATGAAGGAGACTCACCTTCCCTCACAAATGGGGTAAAATGCAAGAAAGAGAGAGTTAGACCTGATCTGACTCTCCTGTCCACCTTCCTAACCTTATCCACTCCCACTTCCCTTATCTATCCCATGCCAACAGAGAAATAAAAAAGAAGTGTTCCCACCCCTACTCATATTGGTTTCTGATTTAGGCACGAGACCAACAATTTGGGGGGATGGGAAAGACAATTCAATCAACCCCATAAGGATGAAAGACAAAAGTAACTTCGGCAGGAATTGAACTCAGATCGTAAAGGGGCGTAACCCTATCACAATCTGAGTTCAATTCCTGCCGATGTTAGCTTTGCCTTCTTGCACCCGACCCATATTGTGCTCCCCCTCCCACTTTATCTCATCTCCAATTTATTTTCTTGTGCAACCCTTACCAGCACGGAAGAAAGATGTGCTCCTCCTACTCCTACATACTGACGTTAAGATATTATTCTCAAAATAAATAACATCAAAATCTTGTAGATTCGATATTATGTGAGATATTTATGTAAGATAAAGCCTTTACCACAAAAATACAATAGTATATAAAGGGTTAAATGGTGATGATAATGATAAATACACATTTTGCAAATTAAGTCCTAGTTTGTGTTTGATTATAACTCACTTTATGGACAAAAGGAAAAGTGAAGTTATCTACTGATAAATGGCCAATTAGTTGTGAAACATCAAAAGATAATCTTTATTATTATTTGTACAAAGAGAATAACAATGTTTTTCACATTTGTTTAAATTTTCCACAGCAAGACTTATAAATTATAGCTATACTTCCAATTAATTTATCTTACGTTTTCTATTGTTTTAGTATTTCACTGACTTTACAACACAAAATAGCTATATTTAGAAGAAATTAAACAAAACACTTTTGAAGGACGTGTGTGTATGTGCAGAAATAAAACAAGGAAAAGCAACACAGTAGGACAATACAGTACATTAAAGATATATATTAGTTTAATGCCATTTCGGACATTAGTCCTTCATCAGGAGATAGAAGAAGAAATAGAAAGATAGACAAGAAAAGAAAGAAAATGGGAAAACAATTTTCACAGGAAGAAAACACATGTAGTTAGTCAATCATTTAAATACCCTAAGGAAGGTTTCTTTGTGCTAAATGCACATATGTATTATAGAAAGTTGTAAAACATTCTGGAACTGAAATTATGCTTGCTTTAAAACATCTAGTATGTTAGTGTTGTGTTTTTTTTTTGTCATATATTTATTTCTAGCTAACATTTAATGGTCCATGCACTAAATATTTTAACACTAACTTATTTCTCGTTATTTCTTAAATAGTTTTGCCTGAATTATGTAGACTGTGTACAGATTACTTCATGTAGGATTGAACTTCTTGATCCAAACCTTACCAGCAGTCGAAGTGTTTATTTGAACTGTGATGGAGAGTTAATACCTATAACAACAGATGTAATTGATATCAGGTGAGTAATATGAGTGTTTTGACATAATTAATGCATGGGCACATGTATGTGGTATATGTTTGTGTGTGTGATGTTTATGTAAGGTGGTAATGCTTGTTCCACAACAAAAATCATCCAGTCCACACTGTAAGGCAGTAGTGCCAGAACCACAAAAATGCTCCCAATACATGCTGTAAAGTGGTAGTGTTAGTGTTGGTAAAAAGCTTCTAGTCCACGCTGTAAAGTGGTTGGCATTAAGAAGGGCATTCAGCCATAGAAAACCAAGCCAAAAATAGAATGCATGAGCTAGAGGTGATCACCTGACCTATCTAGACTCATGCAAGCATGAAAAAATAGACATTAATTGATGATGATGATGATATATATATTGTATAGCTTTACATCAAAGGTTCTCAACAGGGGGCGTTTGAAGCTTTGGTGGGCATGGAAGGCTCTTTACTCAGGTAAGCTTTATAAGCCATATTTGTACATCTCTGAGACAGCCAGTGTGAATGCATTTGAATGAACAAAATGAAGAAAATAAATGAAAGAAGCTTGTCATATGTCAATGAATTCCCTAGGGAGATAAAAGAAAAACGAAAAAAAATCAAAGAAAATGAAAATAAAGACAACACAAACGACAAGAAAAAGAAGCAATGGTGATGAAACACACAGGCCGGCGTTGGTGATTGATGAGGTTGAAATGCTGTGTGGTATTTAATCTCCCTAGGTAATAAAATCTGGAGGCAAAATTCTATCCTTACCAAAAAAAACAACATAAATCATGTCTACATATACACACACTTAAATATAAATGCATGTATATATACAAATGTATAAATGCATAGCTATATACATATGTAAATGTATGTATGTATGTATGTATGTAGATTTATATTGTTGTTTCCTTGAGCAAGACACTTTATTTCACATTGCTCCAGTTTACTCAGCTCTAGAAATGAGATGATAGGGACTGGGGTCCCTATCATTCCATTGCAAAGTGGACGTGTCGGTGCCTCGGCAAAAACACCCAGCACTCACTGTAAATGAGGTTGGTGTTAAGAAGGGCATCCAGCTGTAGAAATCAAGCCAGAATCAGTTCCCGTCCCACCCTTGCAAGCAGGGAAAAGCGGACGTAAAATGATGATGATGGTATATATATATATATATTCTTTTTTCAGCCTGTCTACCTCTGATGGTAGGGTCAGTACCTTAGATAGAACTCAATGTAATCTTGTAAAATCCATAGAGAAGTTCTGTGTTTCGCTGATACAGTCAGATATTAGGTATTAAATTAATAAAAATAAAAACAAAGTTATAAAGTAACATGACTTTGTTCTTTTTATTTTCATTGTCAATTTGATAACACACACACACATATATGTGCAGCGTGACAAGAAGTTTGCTTCCCAACCACATGTTTCCGGGTTTAGTCCTACTGCCCGGGCCGACCAAAGCCCTGTGAGTGGATTTGATAGACCGAAACTAAAAGAAGCACATCGTATATATGTCTGTGTGTGTCTTTGCGTTTGTGTTTGCCCTCCCACCAATGCTTGTTGGTTTGTTGACGTCCCCATAACTTACCAAGGTGATGTTCCAGACAGAAAAATCAGGCTGAAATGGATTTAGAACCTTTGCTTTACATCATAATATCTCACACATTCCTTGTCTTTTAATGTTTTGTGTAATGGTATATATGAATGATGACGATTGCCCTGTTATAGTTATTAAAATTATTGCCTTTGTACCTGAATTAGAAACCATTAGTATTATTGCCATTCAGGTGGTGGATTGGCAGTATTGATAGAGTCTCGGATGCCATGCTTCATGGCATAGAGTTACACCTCATTACATTCTGAGTTCAAATCCCGTCGAGTTAGCTTTGCCTTTTACCCTCATGGGGTCAAAGTAACAGTAACACACTGGGGTCAATTTTATCGACTTACCCCTTTCTCCACAAATTGTTGACCTTGTGCCTAAATCAGAATCCATTATTATTACCATTCTGAGTTCAAGTCCCACCGAGGTTAGCTTTGCCTTTCATCCTTACGGGATTGATAAAATAAAGTACCAGTAATACACTGGGTTGATTTAATCAACTTTCCCCTTGACCCAACATTGTTGACCTTGTACCTATATCAGAAACCATTATTATTTTTATTTTCAGGCGGTAAATTGGCAGTATTGGTAGAGGGTCGGATGCCATGCTTTCCAGCATAGTTACGTCCCTTTACGGTCTGAGTTCAAATTCCGTCGAGGTTAACTTTGCCTTTCATCCTTACGGGGGTCGATAAAATAAAGTACCAGTATTGTACTGGATAATTGCTGGCCTTGTGCCTAAAGTAGAAACAATTATTATTTTCATGTTTTCAATAGTTCATGTGAGTTTCTGCTGCACCTCTATGCTGCTGAAGTATGTGCAATAGGCAACATTTGGTAGTGTAGGATTGCGTTTGTATGCTACATCTGTTTTACTTTAAGGGATTTTCTTTAGTTGTTCCTGTTATTTTAGTGTTTTGTCTGTTTAATGTATAGAATATCAGTTGAGTGAGTTGTTATTGGAATGTGTTGCAGCATTGACTGTTGATTATGTAAGAATGTACTGTATTAAATTGAAAGCGGATTGTGCTAAACAGGATATTGTTTTTTTTATTTATCTGTTCATATTTTTTTATACTACTTAAGATGGTGAATTGGCCTAAATTTGTTGGACTAAATGCTTTGGTATTAGTTTTGGCTTTCTACACTCTGAGTTCAAATCTCATCGAAGTCAACATTGAGGTCAAGTACTAGTTCAATGGCAGTAAATTAGTGGAGTTGTCAAAACATCAGACGGGCTGCCTTCTGGTATTTGTTCCAAGTTTATGCATTTTTAGTTTAAATCTTGCCTCCTGTCACCAGGAAAACAGTAGCATTTCTGGCAGATAGTATCAGCAATAGAAAAACCAATAAAAACATAGTTTCCTTGGTCAGATCTGACGATTGATTTCTGTTGTATTTATAATCTATCTAGTATTCCAATATTATTGATCGTTTTCACAATTTGCTTATTTTCATTTTCAGGCTCTTGTACTTTGATAGTTTCTCAATTTCTTCACAAGCAATATTTTAGTCAGTCATAATTAAGATGTCTCACAATACAAAATTCTTGTTTCTGTTTTTGATGATTTTGTCTGAACAGTTTTGTCTTTATCTCTTTGTTAGACTGGATAGGCATGCCTCAGATTCTCATAGGCAGATTATTTACTGCTTCTTCTCAGTTTTATGTGTCAGCATATTATACAATTGACATATACTGTATTTAATGCGTATTTTTACTACTTTTTCTCAGTTTTCAGTTTTTGAATCCCCAAGCGTGACCAGCCAAGCTCATGAATATTATCCAACCATCTTGCTTGGGGTCTACCCCTGGGTCTCCTGCCGCTTGGTCTTGCCCATAAATCTGTCCAGTGATTCTTTCCTGAGACATTCTAACAACATGCCCATAGTATTGGAGCTGTGATCTCTCAATTTGGAGACTTGATCTCTGAGCTACGCATTTATTGAGTAATGTTACTCCAAAGACCCTTCAAAGAACTCCATTTCGGTCGCTTGTATTCATGATCGTATTCTTTCACTCATTACCCAACATTCATGTCCATAGGTAAGGGATGGCACGAATACCGAAATCTAAACGGTATCCATGGAAATATTTAGAATTTTTAAGGATTAAACAACCCTAAGTAATGTGATCAATTGTTTTGTTGTTGATTGTATAGTCTGCACATGAGCTTAGCATTTTGTTTTATAGTTATTTTTGTTTATTTTTTGTGGTTAGTATCAGTCCCATGCAGGTAAAATCAGACATACCATTTCTGCTTTTAGCACTGGGCTTTTGAGTTACTGTTGGCTTACACTCTTATTTACTTCCTCTCTGTCAAGTTTGGCAGGATATTAGCCATGAAGTGTTTTTACTTTGTATTTTTTTGTTTATTATATTTTGAGTTTCTAATTCAGTTGTCTTTCATTTTCATATTTACCTTTTCACGCTCAGAGTTGCTGAAGCATGAAACAAACTACCTGCATCAATTGTTAGCTGCCGGGACACTGCATCCTTTAAAACCTCCATGCTTCTTGAAATTAGCCAACATTACACCTGATATACGCCCTCTATACACACACACATGTATATCATGACTCATACACTGTTCACTTTCATGACATTTGTACATTATTCTATGTACTATACATGCACCTTTGATGAGTTGTAGTGCACCTGAGTACTGTACACAATTATTTCATTATTATAGAACTCTTTAGTTAAGTCAAGGGCCCAACATTTCTAGTTACTGGTGGCATGATAAAATGCACCCAGTACACTCTCTAAAGTGGTTGTTGTTAAAGGACCCAAAATAGAAAACTTACCAAACACAGGGTTAAGAGGACTCTTCAGTTGCACCAAGGGCACAACAAACTCCCTAATGTTGGTTCCATAATAAAATGCACCCAGTATACTCTGTAAAGTGTAAGAATGTACATAAATGAGATGTCCATATTGACAACCTGCCCAAACTATACTAGCATATAAAAGCAAACCTTAAAAAACAATCATAATGATGATGTAGCTTCTAGTTTGTACTATATTGTTTCCATATGCATTTTTTTATATACAGTCCCCTTCCTCTGTATGTGGGGGGAAGATATATCCTACCTGTATCAACTTTAGAACACTGTTAGTAATTTTCTAGTTATACTGTAAGCTTTAGAACACTAATAATAGTTTTCTAGTTTTCCTCTCTAAGCTCTTCAGCCACAGTAGTTTTTTGGTTTTCCTGTCTAAGCCCTTGAATTTACTCAACGTCCAATGTATTATGTTGAAGTTGTATTATGTAAAAACGACTTCAACATGGTAAATGTTTTATACCTCTTATTTCAAACACTGTGTTCATTTTTTAAAAATTTTATTTTGACTCAATGAAATCTTCATTATTTGTATGGGTGATATGTGTGGTTCTGTTCTAATTCTCTGATTTTACTGTCTATCTAATTTATTGTTCTCAAGTCATTTCTGTTGTGCCATTTTCTGCCTTTCATTGAGGCTTTAGTATTTTGCATGTGGTGTATTCTGTTGTGATTCTCTAATCCTTTAGCATTTACGTTACTCTATGTTTAATATTATATTTTCATGGTAAAGGCTTTACCTCACATAATTTTGATATTTATTTTGAGAACAATACCTTAACATCAGTATGAGCTGCTGGTTACAGCCAGTTTGAACAGAAAGAGGTGAGAGAATTCTGGCCACATTTGGCTGGTTTAAATGTTAAAGGATTAATAATCTCATTTAAGATTTAAAATCAGTACCATTTTTAATTATTGGAGATTTGTACAGCATCACTTACTATATTTTCTTTTTTTAATATCATTTTTTGTTAATTTTGGTTTGGCATTGGCAATGTTTAGACTCTCCATATTTCTTTGAGATACTGGCTGGAGTGCTCCAGGGAGATACATTGGCTCCCTACCTTTTTATCATCGTAGTGGACTATTGTATGCGCCTTGCACTGGAGAAACACCAGGACTCTGGCTTTACTGTAGCACCGGCTCAGAGCAGGAGAGTTAAGGCGAAAAAGATATCGGATGCTGAATTTGCCAACGATATAGTTTTGGTGACGGAGGCAGAGGATTTGATGCGGGAGGTTGAGACTGTGTCAATGAGTGTGGGGCTGAGAATGAATGAGACTAAAACAAAATATCTGGTGGAGAATGTTGAGAAGCCAGAGGGGATCACTAATGTAGGCGGGAAGCCGCTAGAATTGGTTGAGGGCTTCCTGTATTTGGGAGCAAAGATTGGGAATACGGAAGATGATGTGGTTGAGAGGAAGAGCAAAGCCTGGGCGGCGTGGCACAGCTTGAGATCGGTGTGGAAGTCGGACCTTTGTAAAGACCTGAAAATCCGCCTCTTCATTGCTGTAGTGGAGTCTGTGCTGCTGTACGGGTCTGAGACTTGGACACTGTCCAAGAAACTCACCCAGATGGTGGATGGGTGCTACACGAGAATGCTGAGGATGGCTCTGAACATTAATCAGTATACACTGAGGATGAAAAACTCAGAGCTGTATGGGAGCCTCCCAAAAGTCACCTCAAAAGTGACACAGAGGAGACTGAGGTTAGCTGGACATGCTCACCTGTGGGAGCCCCTACATGGACACACTGGAAGAGGAAGACCAAGGTTAACGTATGTTGATGCCCTAAGGACAGATACTGGTCTGTTGAAGATGCAGGACATGGTAGCGATAATGAGGGACAGAGACCGCTGGAGAGAACTCGTCCATGAATCTCGGGAATTTTACCGGCCCTAGAATATTGGCAATGTTATTGGAATTATGGAGAGCTATGATTCCAACATTTATGTTAATACTACCAAGTGCAACAATCGGCTGCACATCACATCTTAGGGGTTAACTAAATACTTTGAGGAAAGCTAATATATTTGCAGCATTGCTTCTTTTTCTCATGTTTTTTTTATCTCTCTTTTATCTATATATATAAAGTTGTAGTTCCTGTCTGTTTGTTTGTTTATTTATTTGTTTCACGAACTCCTCCTGTGGTTTTGGAGATAGACCCCATAACCATATATATTCTGAAACTACATTGCCTAGGGTACTTGGATAAGTATATTTCATTTAAATCAAAGGGTTTCCTGGGAGGCACAAACCCCTGCTGAAAATGTTTTCCCTTCGATTTATATGAAATTTAAACCATAGGTAAATGACAAGATATGATGCATATTCACAAAATTTCAGCAAATTTCAATAATATTAAGACACCCTAATGGGGGTTAAACCCCCTATAGTGAAAATTTTGGAAGCCCATAACTTGAGTATTGGAACCTCTATTATCACGGGGTTTTTCTATTAATTAAACGTAAATCAACAAAACAAGTACCTCTCTTTTATAGTAAAATTTGGCTATGGCTAAACATCACTAGAATTATTACAAAAAAAATGTGTGAAACACAGCAAGATGTGGGTAATTCGGCTAGTGTGCTTATATATGTATATATCATATGTGCTTGTGTTTTCATTCTGTAAGCATTATATTATTATATTTTTATAGAACTGTGAATAAAAGATTTTATATGTTAATACTCATGCATTGCCTATTATCATTGTTATTTGTTGCAGGTTTCACTATCATGGTTTGAGACTATTTACGGCTCCAACTTAAGGCATATCCTACAGAATTACATATGCAGAGACAGCACGGACAATCACAATATATATAAATATCTATATACATATATATATATTTATATATAAACAATCTTTTTATGATACATTGAGCAAATTTGAATTTTGGAAGTATGTTAGCTTATAGTAAGCTACTACAACACTAACATACTGTACATATGTATGTGTGTATTACATATATATCATCATCATCATCATCATCAACGTTTAACGTCCGTGTTCCACGCTTGCATGGGTTTGGACGGGGGTAGTCCCACTTGAGGCAAGAGTGATTGTCTTGCTCGCATAGGACTGTCTGGCAGGTTTTCTACAGTTGGATGCCCTTCCTAACACCAACCGCATTTACAGTGTGGGTCTGGGAGGTTTTTACCGTGTTGCCTACACGGCCACATTACAGCGTGGACTGTGTGTTTTTTTGTCGTGACACCTACACGATCTCATTTGTTTCGGCCTCGATGGCGCGGCACCAACATAACTTTACATAGAACGGGGTGGTGTGGATCGGGTGGGGGTGGTGGTGGTGGGACGGGGTGTATTTTGTTAGAGATGCCTACTGGCTGGAGTAGGTTTTACTATATATTTAGGTAAGGCGGGTCTTCTCTGTTACTGAGTACCGCCAAAGGTCTCGGTCCAGTGACATTGTCTTGGAGAGGTGTAAGTGTGTGATGTCGGAGTTTATCAGCTCGTCCCAGGTTTTTCTAGGTCTGCCTATTCCGTGACTACCGTCTATCTTTATTGCCCTGCACTTTGTTATACAGCTATCGACTTTCATGCGCATCACGTGTCCATACCAACGTAGCCTTCTCTCGAGTAAACAACATCTGATCCCTCTTATCTCTAATTTTTTCCTTAGTTCGTTTATGCTTTGCCGTTCACGTATATTACTGTTACACATCCAGCGGAGCATGCAAGCTTCGTTCCTCTCTAGTCTGCGTATATCCTCTGCACACAATGCCCAGGTCTCACTGCCATGCAGCATTGCTGTTCGTATGCAGGCATCGTACAACCTGCCTTTCATTTTTAGTGAGAACCCTTTAGCAGCTAATAGTGGTATAAGCTCTCTGAACTTTTTCCAACCAGTTCTGACTCTAGCTACAGTACTTTCAGAGCACCCTCCCCCACTGCTGATTTTATCGCCCAGGTAACGGAAGCTGTCCACTATTTCTATAGAACCCTCTGCGCAATTGAAAGAGCTAGTAGTTTGTGGGCACTTGCTGCTACTTATTGCACCAGAGCACCGGCCACATGTAAAATCTATGTTCTTAGTTAGCTTACCTGTGATCCCACTACATCTTTTATGCACCCATACTTTGCATTTAGGACATAAAATGGAGTTTCTACCTACGCCTTTCCTACACACCGAGCACGACCATTTCCCAGAAGGGACCGCCGCCTTGTTTTCTTTCCTACAAACTAGTACTTTGGTCTTAGCCAGGTTAATTTTAAGTCCTTTTGACTCTAGGCCGTGCTTCCATGTTTGGAATTTCTTCTCTAGCTCGGCCATTGATTCCGCTATGAGTGTCAGGTCGTCTGCGTATAGGAGTTCCCATGGGCAGCCTGTCTTGAACTCCTCTGTTATAGCCTGAAGGGCAATAATAAATAGTAGTGGACTGAGAACAGAGCCCTGATGGACGCCAACTTTTACGCTAAACTCTTCACTATATTCGTTGTTAATTCTAACCTTGCTGACTGTTTCTTTATACATGGCTTGTATAGCCCTCACAAGCCATTCGTCAACGCCTAGTTTTCTAAGAGCCCACCAGATAATGGAGCGGGGGACTCTGTCGAAGGCTTTCTCCAAGTCGACAAAAGCTAAGTAGAGGGGTTTACCTTTAGCTAGGTACTTCTCCTGTAGTTGTCGTACTATGAAAAGAGCGTCTGTGGTACTTTTGCCTGACACAAACCCGAACTGCATTTCATCTAGGTCAATTCTCTCTCTGATTAGTTGCGCTATTACTTTTTCCGTGACCTTCATGACCTGGTCGATTAATTTAATGCCTCTATAGTTACTCCTATCTAGGGCGTCTCCTTTACCCTTATAACAGTTAACGATGATGCTGCTATGCCAGTCCTTCGGAACAACCCCATTCTGTATGACTTGGTTAACTATGCGGGTGACCATGGTGTGTCCCACCGTGCCAGATGCCTTCAGCATCTCAGCAACTATTTCCGAAGGCCCAGCCGCCTTACCAGTCTTCATATCCTTGATTGCCTTACTTATTATACTCCCCTCGACTAACACTGCTGGTCCCTCTATTGGGTCGATATGGGGGAGACTGCCTTTCTCCCAATTATTCTCCTCATTTAGTAGCCTTTCATAGTGACACTTCCAAGCTACCTTCTTATCAGCGTCGGTGATGGCAAGTGTGCCATCGTCGTTTAGTACACACTTCTCCCCGACAATATCACGGTTTTCCTTGACGCATTGCCTAGCAATCCTGAACACCTCACGTTTTTGGTCATCGCGTTGTAGAACATGCTTGAACTTTCTTTCCTCAGCTTCCCTTCTTGCTAAGTACACTTGTCTCCTAGCTTCCCTCCTGGCCACTTGATAGTCCTCTCTACTTCCCCCATCCCGCCATACTTTCCAAGCCTGCTTTTTGGCCTTAATTGACCCCTCCACCTTACTGTTCCACCACCATGTTACTCTCCTCCTGCCTACAGGCCTGCTCCAGCCACAGACTTCGTCTGTCGCCAACAGCAGGTTTGCTTTCAGAAATTCCCACTCTCCCTCTATATTGTCCGACTCTAAATGCTCTTCCTTACTGTCGAAAGCATCAAGTAATATGCTTTGAAATTTATTCCTGGCTGTGGGGTCCTTTAGCTTCCATATTTTCCTCCTGAGGATAGTCCTCTTCTGTTGTCGAGTACGTCTCGTCCTGACTATGAGGTCGCTAATTATCAGTCTATGTTGGGAGGTGCATTCTTCATGGGGGAGGGATTTAGTGTTTACAACAGACACTCTGTCACGTCTTCTGGTAAGGATATAATCTACCTGGCTTGTGTGTTCCCCGGATCTATAGGTGATCAGGTGATTGTCACGTTTTTTGAAGTTAGTGTTACAGATAGTTA
>OZ024740.1:353446354-353558854 GCA_964016885.1 Eledone cirrhosa
AATTGATCTTATAAATTATGACCTGTTATATTTTTATTTGAATTCTACCCTTTCAAGTTAATACTCACAAACACTGTGCTGTGTAATCATTATTGAATTGTTTTACCAATAAGATGGACAGAGATCTATGTTCTATTGGTATGTAGGAAATGAAAGGAAAAAATAATATATAATTAATTTAATTTTCTACAATTAGTGGCTACAGTATTTGAACAAAATAACCCTATTTCTGATTTAAGAGCTACAAATCAGCCTACGATTAGTGACAGCTCACTACACAAAACTCTGAACAAACAGTTATTTTTAAATGATTTAAACAGACATCATTCTAATTGGACAGACAGTTTGGAATTGGAACAACACAGCACATTATCTACAAACTCATTAACATTTAGCATGCTAGTAGTTTTTATGAGTTGTTTTCCTTGACACTGCATTATCTATTAAGGGGAGATCACTCTATGGTGCCTTAAGTTGCCAACAGCGTGTTAAAGATTAATAATGTTCTGCAGCTTTGTATATAAAGCCTGATTTTCAGGCAGCTGTAAACTTAGTTTGTTCGTTTTTTGGCCTAACAACCCATCTCTCTGGTTTCACTGATGGAGGCCTAGTCCTTCACATGAAATATATTGTCAGAGGCTACACATTTCACCTATGTGAAATAAATAGCATCAACAATAATCCACCAATCAGCTCATATGACACATTTTCCTATTAAATCAAGGTTGTTTATACCAGCTCCTCATTTCAGAAGAGCTGGGAAATTATAAGCCATCTCAGCTTCTGTGAAGAATGTAACTGCTGCTTAAAGGCAACAAATTTAAAGATGCCATTATGAATTAATTATTCTTCCAACAATTTCCAATCACAGTACAACTCATTCTGAAGTCAACTAAGGACACTAGCACATTGAACTGGTGGACAACATTTTAAAGATTATAGGTTATGAATATCTGTGTCACATTCACTCCACCATCACATATATGCTAAAACAATCACTGATACCCCTACATTCACATGAATATTAACACATTTCTCCATATTATCCAATTAGTTAAGCACCCTAAAATTTTGTGAATATGTTTTATCAATTATTTCTCTTTCACTATTCACCTCCATCTCTTTCTCTTTGTGTGACTAGAAGTCTTTATCTATCTTTATGCTGAAACATGTTCCCTTCTCACAACCTCCATGTACTCTCCTCTCTCTTTCTCTCGTGCACACACAAACACAAACTTATGTTATTACCCTCTAATAAACAACTTCCAACTTATAGATTATCAAAACCAGCCAATAACAGCTCACCAAAAGTGATTTCAACAATTAAATTATGGCCTACTGTATTCTTCAGAGAAAAACAAAATTTTATTTCTTATGAAGAGTGAAAAATCTCCCAATAAATATCACAGTCTGAAGAGCCAAGAGATGAAAACTGACAGCCACTGTGCTATATTAAACTTTCCAGTACCCACATTAAATCTTACACTACACTTGGTATTGAGCTCTCTTATTCTTTGTGGTATGTGTACACAGTACAGAAACCATACTGATTTCCACACATACCCACATACATACTTTATGGTGATTATACAAATATATAAAATATTTTCCTATGAGGTATTTAAATTTATACTCAGGTTAATGGGAACTATCCTATGGGGAAATCTAAAACCCTTTTTATTTGATTAAAAATATTTACACATACCCATACATATATAATAATCATCATCATCCTTTTTATAACATCTGTTTTTACATGCTTGCACCAGTGGACAAGTCATTTTCAGTACAGCCTCACTCCACTTACTGCGTTCCTTTGTCATCTCCTTTGTGAAGTTCAGCATTTGGGATCTACTCTCACTACTTCTGGCCAGGTTTTCCTTGGCCCTCTTCTATTACAGCTTTCTTCCACTAATCATCATCTTTATGCTTCAAATGTCCATACCAACATAGTCTTCTTTCTTGCACACTACATTTGATTCTTCTTATATTCAGTTTCTCTCAGCTCATCTGTGCTTTACTGATCATACACATTAATATCATACATCCACTGAAGCCTGCTTGCTTCATTTCTCCCCAGTCCTCACTTATCCTCTGCATTTACTGTCCATGTTTCACTTCCATAAAATACTGCACTATGTACACAGGCATCATACAGCCAGCACCCTACTTTACTGATTGGGGAGTTGCATACACAGCCCTGGTTGATCAACATCCTATGACAAAAGTATATATATATACACACACTCATACATGCAACAATGCTAGTTTGATTTTCCTGCATGCTGGCTCATGTAAAAAAATATAGTTGAAATACAAAATTTATCATAGCAGAAAACTATAAATTGTCTTTTGGTTAGTTCAAACCATTTTGATTGGCAAAAATCACATAGCTTTTTCCTATATTCATGCCTAATGAATTGTAGCTCTTGTGAGTCAATTTCAATAGCTTTCAACTTGAAGAATACAGGTTTTGCCAACAAGATAATATGTCGGCTTGTACCAAATGATTCACCATTGCCTTTAACGAAGCTATGTTAACCACTTTAAATTGTTGCATCAGAAATATTTAAAAAAAATTTATTGTGAGACATCTATTTACAAATAATTTTTCCAGTAATTGAAAATGCAAACTATGAAAAAATTATGTGAATCTTAGAACAATTACTCTTCATACAATTGAACTATAAAAGGAATGTTTCCTTCTTTGATTTAATTGCTTTGGCTGTTATAAATGCTAATCAGTTACTGTGTTATTAATTCATGTTCTTTTCTATGGGGAAATACAGCTTTGTCCTTATATCTTTAACATTGATTAAATATTTTCAATTTGAGTTATTTTTCTTGTTCTTCTTCTGCTATCAGCATACATTGATACATAAGTCTGACACCATTCAACACAATAAATAAAGAATCTTTGTTATATCAATATTATCATTTTTCACCTATTTTACATAGGACATGGGTGTGACAGGTTGTCACAGTCTGAGACTAGATAGATTAGAGAACCGTATTCATAAATTAAAATTAGAAATATAAGTCATGACTTTTTAATGTTGTCCACGAGTGGAGTTAGGATTCAAGATTTTGCTCGCTCTGATCAATCAATAAGATCTCAGACCTCATTTGCTTACCAAGTAGGGTGGACTTTGTCAAATTGGACCAAAGCAACAATGTTTCCATTGCTGATACTATCTGCCAGGAGTTGTGACTAGTTGAAGGGGCAATGGGAAATAAAGTATCTTACTGAAGGACACAATGCATCACCCAGTCCAAGAATTGAACTCGCAACATCACAATTGCGAAGCCAACTCTCTAACCACTCGGCCATGCACCTAGCTTTAGTGTGTGGAATTATCATTGAATGACCAGTATTGAAGCCATAACCAAAGTCTTCTCAGGCAGGTTACATTAGGATTTAATTAAATATTCATCCATTTTTATGGACAGACGTGGAATGAGACATGGCTACTAATTATTTATAACTGGTCAAGTGACTGCATAAAGAAATGGTTCTCAAACTGCATACCTCGATGCACAGGTGTGCTGGAAGATTTATTTAGGTATCCCACAAAAGAGCAACATTTTATTTCGAAATGTGAAAAATACAAATTGAAATTCACTTTATCCTGTAGGTTACCCTGGACCTGCCAGTTTTGTGGGTTTCTTTGGCTTTAGGTAGTCTCAAGTTGCAGATAATTGGATGGTAATCAGTTAACAGCTGAGTCCTCTCTTAACACAAATGTCCATTTCAATCAAAGAGATCAAAGAAAACAACAAAATCAGTTATTGATTTGTGTCGTTGGTACCTCCTATACCATGTATATTTATGGATGTCTCTGTGCTGGAAGAAGGTGTTCATAATAGAGAGTCCATTGTTAGAACAGAAGTCTAATAAGGCCTCTCCATTCGTATTTAGATCAGAATCACTGTTCATTCCAATCACTCCATTCCATGTCAGGTGCTTAGTGTCAACATGGGCATTGAAGTCTTTTATTAGGATATATGACTGTCTTCACTACATTTAACACTACAGTGACTTCATCAAGGAAGGATCTGTGTTCGGACTTTTTGTTTGGTGCAAAAACTTGCACTACTTACAGAGACCTATTTTTCAGCCTAAGCTTCAAGAGGCAAATTCTCCCTTCTAATGGCATCCAGTCTGTAACACATTCTGACAGCTGGAAGCCTGCACAGTGCTCTCTACATGTAAATGGAGTTCTACTGAAGCAGGTAGAGAAGTTCAAGTATCTTTGGGCCGTGTTCATGAGTGATGGAAGACAGGAGGCTGAATTAAGTGCAAGAATTGCAGGAGCTGATGCATTACTGCACCAGCTTCAGCATTCGGTAATCTACAGAAGGGCGGTGTAAAAGCCAAACTCGCTATCTTCAATTCAGTATTTGTGACAACTCTTAACTATAGTCGTGAATCTTGGATAATCACTGAAAGAATATGATCACAAATACATGCAGCCGAAATGGGGTTCTTCCAAAGGGTCTTTGGAGTAATGTTAGAGTTGCTACTTATCTGAATTGAGAAATCACAGCTGCGATGCTGTGGGCATGTGGTTAGAATGTCTCAAGAAAGAATTGCTGGACAGATTTTACGGGCAAAACCAACCAACAGGAGACCCAGGGTAGACACTGAGCAAGATGGTTGGATAACATCAATTTGCTCAGTTGGTCTCGCTTGGGATCCAGTTGGAGATGGTTGCTTCTGACAGGACCCGATGGAAGGAGTGTTTGTGGACTCTGCCTCTACAATCCTCTCAAGAGGAACTTTCCTCCATTTATTGACTAAAGAAGGAAGTACCAATAATGTTTCTATAGTTTTAATTAGCTACACTAGCAGAAAAACCATCATTCGGGTGGTTTTCTGCAAGCATGTGTAGTGTGCATATTGATATTATACGCAAATATACATGGATGTAGATATGATACATCAAATAAAATCGTAATTGACAATATGCACAGAAATTGAAGAGAGACTGTGTTACACTCTCTTTTGTAATCAGTAAAGTAATCCATGATACATTTTAAAAAGACGATATTTATAAACTGCATTACGGTGAAATGTAATGAAAACGAAAAAGGAGAAAAATTAGCGACAGAAATATAAACCTTATATAACGATGCAAATATATGTTTATATAAGCGATGTGATATAGCGTATGGACGCTAACCGGAAGTATTGACATTTGAAAGAAGTGAATCTTAAAATAAGCAATCATTATATATAAGAATATTTATGTTCAATCAACACCTAGGCCGACATAAATAAAATAGCTCATTAATATAAGTGAATGAGGAGTGTTTTTATCATAGCATTGGGCTCTAATTCCCTGATGGCCTAGTGTTGGGTAGTGGGTACTATTAAATATATATATGTATTTTATTACAGTAGAATAATGTTGCAAATATGTTTTAAATATATACATAAATAACATAAGAAATGCGTAAATAACATTATAAATTGCTCGCAATTCGTTCAGAAGGACATTACAAATATAATGTTTAAACCGTGTATAAAAACACAATAATATAAATTCATTGAACAAAAATGATAAGGGGGGGGGGGGGCAATTCACCACCAAGTGTGATAATCGACCGCGCCTCACACCTTAGGGGTTAACTGCACACTTTCAGGCAAGCCAACACGCTCACAGCATTACCACATGTGATGGCGAAACTAAGGCGCTGAAATAACCAGGCACCCTCACAGGCATCACCTGACACCTCAATAAGGTGAGCTGCCAATGAATACAAATGAATACAAATGCCAATGAATAGAAATGGCTGTGCTTTGTACTATTTAATGAAGTAGCGTAGCTTGAAGACCTTACCTAAAATATACAACTCATTCTTTCTTATGTATACATATATTTATATACCAGGTCCGAGCACAAAAGAACCAAACTCCCATTGTCACTGCCTCTATCTCTCCCGCTCTCAAATGGGGGCCCACACTCTGGCCACCCTGCAATCCCGGCGGACTGGCTGTCCCGCGGCCCGGTGGACAGAATAGAGAAGGCGTTATCCCGGAGGGTGGTGAAGGAGACGCGCTGGAAGAGTAATTCCAACTCGCAAGGCTCACACATGCGGGTAGCCAAATCTGTGCCGATGGTGGTGAGCAGGGAAGAGTTCAAATTCTCGCTGGCATTGACTTTACCTTTCACTAATCCGAAGTTGGTCGATAAAATAAGTATCAGTCACTGACTGAAGTCGAAATAATATTGTATATTCCCCGTAATTCTTTGGCCTTGTGACAAATTGGAAAAACGATACAATCAGTTTACTAACTGATTAGTGATTGTGAAAATAATTCACAGGTCTTATTTCTTATTAGATCTTATTTCAATTATTTCCCTATACCACAGCCACAATATTATCATGTATATATTAACTGCTTGATTAGAGCTTTATCTAACACTTTCAGGTCACATACAAACATCGTTGTTATCAGTTTGTTTGATATTGTTGCTGTTTATTTCAATCTTTAAGTGGCATAGCTAGATGGGTCGATGAGCATGTCTATCTACCATTTAAAAGTGGCCAGCTCGTGTTCCGTCTTTGGCGCTAGCTGGTTTCCCAACCATTATAACCAAGATAGTTTATCGTTGCAGGCTCAGTTCATTTACATGTAAACTAGGAGAATGGCCCGGCGTTGCTCGGGATTTGCTGTAGGGTTCTTATATATTTATCCTTATCGAGCCTCGTGAAATATATACGTTTGTTTATATTTTGTTATTGTGTATGCAAAAATATCTGTACACGAATATATAATTATATATATATATATATATATGTATATAGTTATATATTCGTGTACAGATATTATATATATATATATATAACAATACAGAGTACGGAATACCTCGGGCCTCGGGATGGTGTCTACATTTAATGCTTATAAAAAAAATTCATCGTAGATTACCAGGGGTTTTTTTCCGTGCGAAGAAAATCAATACTTTATCGCGAAATAAATACTTTTGTTTATATTTTGTTATTGTGTATGCAAAAATATCTGTACACGAATATATACGAATATATTATATATATATATATATTAAAATAACAGATTACAGTCTAAGCAAAGAATCGCTGCTTTCACCCTTAACGGGATCTTCTGAAACTAAAAAAATCAATCTGTGAACGCAGAAGTAAATATTTCGAAAAACGTTACACACTATACACACACACACACACACACACACACACACACACACACACACACACACACACACACACACACACACACACACACACAGCCAGACATACAGACATATATAAGGGCGCAACGTTATATCTATGTATCTATCTAAAAAGAAAGACTAAGAATTATAGAGAGATATTGCTAAATCGCCTAATGCAGTCCCTAGGGCATTGAAAATTTGAAATATTTTTTGCTTCTTCAAAACACTCACAACATTACATGTATAAAGTTTGAAAACAATCGGTTGGGTGGTTCTCGAGTTTTATGGAGTGAGACAGACGGACAAACAGACATTCTCTGTTTTAGATATATAAATAAGTAGGACATGAGAAACTCATCGTTCTAAAGACATTATATAATTAATGGGAGATTCGTTAGCTTGCTTTTCTGAATTCAAATGTGACTATAGAAGGCATGGGTGAAGAGAGCCAGTTAGTTCATTCAGTACACAACTCCACATCAGAGCATACAAGAGAATCAGTAACATTAAATGTTATTGAAAACCGCTAAATAAAAGAGAAAAATGAATTTTCCATAACGAAAGAATATTTACAAATATAAAAAACTTATTTAAGAATGGTTAAATTCCGAGATTTCACTATTCTATACAGCTGTTTCATGAGTGAAATAGATATGGATGGAACCATAAGATGACACACTCAATCGTCAGTACAATTTCCATATCACTAAACGCATTATATACGATTAGCGACCATAGATTCGAACGCACATGGCGAAGAACGTAATAATTTGAGCATACAGACAGCCCAACGGGAATGCTAATGCCACACAAAATAATTCTGTGTCACACAAAAGACTTATGGCAAAACTCTCTGCAATGGGTGTGAGAGGTGATCTTTTTAACTTGTTGAAGTCTTTCATTCTCAGTCAAAAAGAGGTAGTCACGATCCTAGGAGAGCATTCATCGGGTGTATCACAAGGATCTGTTCTTGTGCATATAATAATGACATAGATGCCAACTTAAAGAATGCCACAGTACTGAAATATGTAGATGACATCAAGCTGTACCTTGAGATAAAAAGGACAGATCCTGAACACTATAGATCTTTCCTGCAATCAGATCTGGACACAATGCAGCAATGGATCACGGACTGGTAACTCAAGCTGGCTGTGGATAAAGTGTACCACCATGCATTTTGAGAGGAAACCCAGCGTCCACATACTCCTTCCACAACACTAATATCAAGAAGTCTTCTTGTGAATGTGACCTGGGCATTACTGTCGGCAGCGATTTGCGTTGGACAAAGCATGTCTCTAAAATTGTCAAGAAGGCCGAGGGTGTCTAGGCATCACTCAGCAAGTCCTTTGTCAGCCGCTCTCCAGCTGTCTATTTAAAGTTGTATATAGCTATGGTGTGGCCACACTTAGAATTTGCATCACCAGTCTAGAACCCCTATCTTGCTCAGAACATTGACCTCCTGGAAACTGTTCAGAGACGCACAACCAAGCAAATACCCTCCATCAGGAATCTACCATACTCTGAACGTCTTGCTTCCCTGGGCATGGATACATTGAAGCTCCGACGTCTGGCAACTGACTTGGTGAACACCCACAAAATTATTAACCATCTTGCCAACAACAACCCTGAGCACCGTTTTTGAATTCCATGTGTCTAACACACGTGGGCATGCCTACAAAGTCAGAAAACAGCACAGCTCCCATGACATTTTTTCCTGCTCAGAGTTGCTGAAGCATGGAACAAACTACCTGCATCAGTTGTTAGCTGCCGAGACACTGCATCATTTAAACTCTCCAACTATATTGATATCGTCTACGTAACGAGAGTACATGATGAGGTCTATGGAGCTCTCATTAAGGAGATCTTTAAGTCTCCTTTCCCACCATACCATAAACAAGTTGGCAACATCACCAGCTATGCTGACGCCAATGGCTGCTCCCTCATTTTGGGTGTAGATCTTCTCGTTGAACTTGAATATGTGGCCCTTTAGGGTAGTTTTGGTGATGTTGCCAACCTTTTTATGGTATGGTGGGAAAGGAGACTTAAAGATCTCCTTAATGAGAGCTCCATAGACCTCATCATGTACTCTCGTTACGTAGACGATATCAATATAGTTATAAGAGCATCCCCACTAGAGAGCACTAACAAGTTTTATTTAGAACGTAGCACAATGGAAAGCATCCAGCAGAACGCTAATTCCATACACCAGAGTGTAACTGTAACTATCGACTACCCTTCCAAACACCCTAACAATAGACTACGTGTATTAGACACGGAACTCTGGATTAACACTATAGACGAGAGAGCCCAAATTCTCCACTCACACTATGCTAAACCCATGGCCTCCAAATACCTGATACTCAAAAACTCAGCAATGTCCAGTAGTGCTAAGTTTAATATTCTGATCGCAGATTTGGTACGAGTGATGAAGAATGTGTCCTGCATGTGCGACCCAACAGAAATGGAAAGACACATCCAACACTTCATCAACCGCATGCAGTTCTCTAGCTACAACCAAAGAGACAGAGTCAGAGTATACGAAGGAGCCATGGAGAAGTATAAGACCCTCATAGAACTGGACATGAAAGAAATTTGCCCATTATACAGGAGCAAATCATGGAATAGCTTAGATAGGGTTAGACATAAGATAGGGAAAGCCACCTCATGGTACGACTACCAGAGTGTCATGTTTGTGGACGCTACCCCTGGAGGGAAATTAGCTAACCAGTGTAGAAAGGCCCTGAGAAAGACCCACTTAAAGATTAAGGTGGTAGAAAAGCCAGGAACCACCATAAAATCCCTGATCAGCAAAACCTACCCTTTTAAGAAAACCCACTGTACTAATAGGAAATGTATCATATGCAAGGTAAACCCCCGGATAAACTGTAAAACTAGAAACGTAGTCTATAGCATAAGATGTACAGAGGGTACTTGCAGAAACATGACAACAACATACATAGGCGAGACAGCTCGTAGCATAGGTGAAAGGTTAGACCAACACTGGGGGGAACTAAAAGGACGAAAACACGGTTCAATACTATACGAACATGCCAGACAACAACACGACGGTAACATAGACAACATAGAAATTAGAATAATATCTAAACATAGAAATGACCCAGCAGATAGGCAAATCAGAGAGACCAGTGAAATAGAACTTAGTAGGCCAAGGCTAAACAGAAAGAAAGAATGGAATAACAACATCCAAACAAACAACACTGACCTAAGAGAAGTATAAATAAATAAATAGATAAATAAATACATACACAAGTACAATAACAACAAACACATATAAACACACACTAGTAAAGATAGAATACATTAACCAATACACAGTCACCCAATCACGAACACACATCAAACAAAACACTACACACGCAAACGCATGCGCAAAGAAGACAAAATAAAATAAACAAATAAATAAACATATAAACAGACTAAATAAAGATGGCGTAGAAAATACAATGCAATGGGAGGAAACAATAGCACCACTGACGATGTTGCAGATGTGCAACGAAAGAACTTTGATAAACTATATATATGTGTTTGTGTCTATATTGTATCTGTATTATTTTTGACCGTTGGTCAGTCAATGGCAACATTGAGGACCGAATAAATTAGATTACCGATATAAAAGACACAGAAGCGAAAAGCGAAAACCAACCAAACAGTGAGTGTGTTCTGTTATTAATTCTGGCAATATTACACAAATATGACCCTCCTCAAGTATAACAATATTTGTTTCGACACACGATTTCATATCAAAAACCTCGCAAAACTATATATATATATATATATATTAAAATAACAGATTAAAGTTTAAGCAAAGAATCGCTGCTTTCACCCTTAAAGGGATCTTCTGAAACTAAAAAATCAATTTGTGAACGCAGAAGTAAATATTTCGAAAAACGTTACACACTATATATATATATATATACACACACACTATATATATATATATATATACATATATACATATATACACACACAGAGATAGCGACGTCATAATGTCGTAATGCAGACAACTAGCCATACAGACAGATATTATAAGGGCGCAACGTTATATCTAAAAAGAAAGACTAAGAATTATAGAGAGAATTCACTAAATCGCCTAATGCCGCCCCTACGGCATTGAAAATTTGAATTTGCTCAAAACACTCACAGGACCATAAGTATTACATGTGTAAAGTTTGAAAACAATCGGTTGGGTGGTTCTCGAGTTTTAGGGAGTCAGACAGACAGACAGACATTCTCTATTTTATATATATATATATATATATATATATATATATATATATATATATTCGTGTACAGATATTTTTGCGTACACAATAACAAAATATAAACAAACGTATTTATTTCACGAGGCTCGATAAGGATAAATATGTATCAAATATATAAGAACCCTGGAGCAAATCCCGAGCAACGCCGGGCCATTCTGATAGTATATATATATATATATATATATATATATATATATATATATATATATATATATATATATATATATATATATAATATATATATATACACTGACATTCACGGGGGTATAAAAAACATTCGTTGTAACGAAAAATTCTTTATAACGAGATCGACCTAACACATCGAACGTGAGGCCGGAGATTGAAAAAAATATCGTTATACTGAACAATTCGTGACAATGGTATTCGCTATAACGGAATTTTACCTGAATATACATACATGCATTGCCAAAGAAAAATCGGATAGCAAGTCAAATAACTTACTTAAGAATGGTAAAATTCCGAGATTTCAATATTCTATACATCTGCTTTATATTATTACGTTCCTCACAATGTGTGTTCAACTTATTTAAAAGATCTATTGACAGATTTTAACCTCACTTTAAACCTATTATTTACTAGCTGAATGACCCAGCGTTGCCCGGGTTACTGCTGTTATTATTCAGATTAGTAAACAATAAATTTGAAGATTTTTTTTCTCATAATTATTTCAAAATATCTATATTTTATTTTTAAAAATATCAAAATTGTAATTATAACAGTATTTAGAAATGAAAATCTGTCAATCTTGAAGTCCCTCGGGGTAAACAATATTCATTTTGTAATTTTTTGTTGGTGTACAAATGAATAAATTGTTGTTGCATTGAACTCGTGAGCAACCAACATAGAGTTGACCGTGGGAAAAGCATGTAGTAGAGAGATCAACTACCTTGAGGGATTGACCCTGAGATTTGTTAATTGAAATAACAAAACCTAGTTTGACTGGAAGATGAAGCCTCTTAAATTCAAATGGAGCAGCTGTAGGTATGAGAGAATTTTTTGGAATAAAGACATTTTTTTTCAATATTGTAAACAAATAAATATCAGCATCCCAAAGAAATATATATTAATCTCTATTTTTATATGCAGTGTAAATTAACTTACATACACTCACACACATATACTTGTCAGTCGTCAAATATGTATATGTATGTGTAGATGTGTGTGTGTTCATCAAAACACACACAGACATACATTCATACAAACACACACATGTAGTTTTACCCCCAGCGTTCGTTATGTCAGTCGTCACAGATATGTATGTATACTCACGCACATATACTTATCAGTGGTCACATATGTATGTGTGTGCTTAATTCTCTGTGTATCTGATTAAATATTTACGTGAAGATGTGTGTATGTAACTTACTAAGGCCTAACGTACGTAACGAACGTGCAAACACACACTCACAGACACATACACACTCATACAAAATGTGACGTCGTCGTCGTGCTATCAAATGTCCTTTTACTTAGTTGACTATAGTAGAATATTTTAGTTAAAATGTTATGTTGTTTTAATCCAAATGAAAATAAAAATTCCATGTTAATCCCGGTGTCTTGTAAAATTTGATTTGATTTGGTCCAGCCGTTTGAGAATGCACAAGGAAAAGACAGACAAAGAATTTTATATAGAGAGAGATTATTAATAAATCCATAAAAATTAGTCAGTTCTCTCTAGTTTTGATTACTTTATAATATATTATCAAAACAATCGAGGTACTAAGCCCTGTCCAGCTCGGAGTGGGAATCAAGTGCGGGTGTGAGACCAGACACTTCATAGAGCACGCACCTCCCTCGTCACCCCAGCTCTTCGTGAAGCTGGACATGACTAACGCCTTCAACAGCGTTAGACGGGATCACGTCCTAGAGACATGTCTTAGACGAGCCTCCTCCATCTACCCCCCCCCCCCCTCCGTTCACCACTCGTACGGAAGAACCAGCTCACTCATGGCCGCTGACATCAGGGTCACTTCCGCGGCAGGTACCCAGCAGGGAGACCCACTCGACTCGCTCCTATTCGCACTGTCAGTCGACGACGTAGCCCGGTTGGTCCGTTCATCCCTCAACGTCTGGTACCTCGACGACGCGACCCTGGGCAGCCCGGCTGAAACGGTAGTTTCGGATCTTCGTCAATCACCCCAGCCCTAAAGCTCCTAGGACTTGTGATCAACCCAACCAAGTCTGAGGTGACCAACATCAGCTACAGAGAGACCGAATTCTGCAACGCCGTACTCTGCTCCCATCCCATCCTGGCCGGGCTCGGTTGACACCCAAGGACGCCGCATGCATCCTAGGCTTTCCCATTCTCCCGAAAGCCATAAGAGAATGCCTGGAGGCCAAGCATACGGATTTATCCCGATTAGCGGAGAGGCTGCACCTCATTGACGTTCATCCTGTGCCCTTCCTCTTGAGAAACTGCTTCGCCCTCCCAAAATTCATGATTACGCTGAGCGGTGCACCTTTCCACCAACACGCAGATGTTCTCGGGGAACTTAACGCCACCATTCGACACTGTGCGGAACTCATCTGCAATGTCAGTTTCGACAGCGCAGGCGGGCAACAGGCGAAACTCCCAGCGAGGTTCGGTGATCTCGGCCTCCGATCAGCTTCGGACCTAGCTTTACCTGCCTACCTTTCCTCTATCTCCTCCTGTGGCACTCTCGTCAGCGAGGTTCTCAGCCAGACGGCCGAAACTGACCTGGCCCCCGAGATGGAACAGGCTCTGGCCTACTGGACAGGCGAAGGCCTCTCTACCCCCTCCCCCAATATACTATTGTACAACGCAACTGGGACGACATCAATTGTAGGGCTTCTGTCAAGCAGATCGTGTCTGGTTTGGACCAACAGCGCCTCGCCTGCCTTCGCTCTGTTTCTCAACAGCGACGCGTGGCTCAATTCGGTGCCCTTCTTGGTGATATGTGCACCCGCATGGGAGTATCCCAACGCTTTGGCCTCCGCGTATGTGAGCCACATAAATGCTGCTGCAGGACGGTTGTTGACAAGTTCGGTCTGCACCCTCTTTCTTGCCGCCAGAGTGCAGGCCGGTTCTCTCGACTCGCCGCTCTCAACGACATACTGAAAAAGAGCTTGGACGCAGCTGGCTTTCCATCTCAACTGGAGCCAGCACGTCTAGACCGCGGCGATGGCAAGTTCCCCGACAGAATCACCCTCTTCCCTCTTCGAAGCAGGTAGATCCCTCATCTGGGACGCCAACTGCTGCGACACGATCTCCGCCTCCAACTTAGTCGCTTCGGTTGGGTGGCTGTTGCAGCGGGTGTCACTGGCCATCGTCCGTGGGAATGCTTTTGCTGTCTTGTCTGCGTGGCGCAGCCCTCTGGCCCCATGCTCTAGGCCCCATGCTCTAGGCCCCATGCCCTAGGCCCAATCACCCTCCCCTCTTTTCTGCGACACTAGAGTTCTTGCCAACCCAATCCCCTTCCCGTTCTTTTTTCTCTATATTTTCTTTTTTTCTTTTGTTTCCTTTTCTTTTTTGTGGAACTTGCGAGCCAAGCAGAGGTAGAGGCTGCTTTGGAGTACATCGGAAGTAACATAGAGTACAAAGCAAGAGGCAAACAGTTCGGTACCATCTCGGTACTGTTCAAAACCGAGGCCCTCGCTATTAAGCACTCGGTGACCCCCTGCAGAACGGAACGCATTATCATGCATCCGTCCTATATGGGTAAAAGGACAGTGAAGGTACGCATTCCCAGCATCCCACCAGGGATGAACATATGGTGGCTGCTGGGATGCGTAATCAAGGAGGGGACAGACACCACCCTCCTGGACATCAAAAGGACAGAGAGAGAGGACTGGTCCGGAATGGATTTGGAGATTCTTCTCCAAATGAAACCGGAGGATATGAATAACATCCCGGATTTTGCTCGCCTGCAGGACGGGACAACAATCCAACTAATGATTGACGGAAGAAGGCCACGCTGCTTTGTTTGCGGGGAAGCAACGCATCTTCAAGCCTTCTGCCCTCAGCGCAAAAATGCAGGGGGTCGCAAACCTACTTTGTTGCCAACGCCAGTGTCAGCACGGAAAGCTGCACCACCACCAAAAACAACAGCAACAAAAACACGGACACCAACATCAAAAGCAGCCGGATCACCACCAACACCAAAACCAATCCAAGGAGAAAACGAGGAAAGCTCTCCCACTCCCCCTACCCCCCAATTATACACATAGACAAAAAAAAAATAAACGCACACACAGACACAGAGACACTCACAGACACAGACCCTTTGTCTTCCAGCAGCGAAGATGAAGGAAAACCCCAAAGTGCAAAAAACAGAGAAAACTCACAAAAAAAAAAGCCCCAACAAAACACAAAAACACACACAACAAAAAATACAGACACCACTAACGCAAACACTTCCCCAATAACATCAGCACCAACAGCAACATCGACACCACCTCCACAATCCCCGAAACGCAAACAACCTAAACAAACACAAGTACAAATAAACACACAAACACCTGAAATTGCAGACACCACACCTACAACAAACATAGACATACCCGAAACAACACCACCAAAACCATCGCCACCACCTTCACCAAAACGAAAACAAATAAAACCACACCAACGAAATGTTAAAAACTTCGTGCTTGTCAGAAGGGCCAACGATAAACTGATGGCCCTCTTAGCGCGAAGCGAGGACATTCAAACAGAGGGGGAGATTTTTGAAATGAGCACATTTTGCGTGCCAGAAGATTTGCTTCTGGTCCGAATGTCACTAAATTCCTTCAAAGAAATTCGAGAGAGCTTTCCTCAAGACGTGGGAACCCCGAATGTGAAACCCACATCAAGACTTTTAAAGGGGTTCTCAAAAGAAACCCCACCAACCATGGAGGTCGAACCACCCGACCTTCACAAGACCCGGGAGGTAAGTAAACCTTCCCTCTCTCTCTCTTAGCTTACCAATATGGCCATATTAAGAGTAGGAAGTTTAAATGTTCGCGGCCTGGGGTCACCCTGGAAGCAGGGTCGCCTGCTCAACGACCTCCGGTCGCTGGAAATGGATGTGATTGCCGTAAGCGAGACCAGAATTTCCGACACAAGCGCACTAGCCCCCATTTTCGACGACTATCAGATCTTCGCATCTGTTAGCAGGCCAGGAAAGGGGGGTGGGGTGGCAGTGCTGTTTAGGAAAGGACTGGATCTCGAGGTAAGGTCGATCTTCTTGGACCCGGACGGTAAGTTGGTGGTCTTGGATATGAGCAGTAGCGAAGGTGGTGCCTTTAGACTGCTGGCCGTCTACGCCCCTACAGGGGCCGGACGACCTGACTTCTTTAGGCGCCTGGAGACCTTTCTGGGTACGTCTCGCCCTTTACTGTTAGCGGGGGACTGGAATGGCATCTTAGACGCACGCTGGGATTGTGTGGGAGTAGCCGATAGGAGCGGGGGGTGCAAAAGCCTCAAGCACCTACTCAGCCAGTTCCAACTGTCTGACAGGTATCGACTAGATTTCCCCAATGTGCCAGTGTGGACATGGACCAACCGAATGGGGTCATCTAGATCGTATATAGACAGGATCTTCATTAGGAAAATAGATAGAAATAGTGTGGGCTGTCCACTTTTTAAAACGGTCGCCTATTCAGATCACAACTTTGTGATCTGTACGGTCGACCTAGATAAAACGCGTAGGTTGTGACCGGGTTACTGGAAGCTGAACATGTCATTTCCGGCACGTAAGGCTTACAGGGACCGAGTCAACAATTTAGTTAAGCAAAAGTTGACAGGGGGATCATCAACAACAGATGGTGGGGGGATCTCAAAAGAGAGATTAGAGTAACTTCGATAGAGTTCAGCAAAGAACTAGCGTTAGAGAAAAATAGAAAGGAGGGGGAGCTGGTAGATAAGTTAGACGAGGCTATTTGTAGTGGCATTGCAACTGACGTGCTAGCGGCGAGAATGGCATTAGACCATTTCTTCAATGCCAAACACGAAGGTTGCATTGTCAGAGCTAAGGCGCGTGCGCTGAGAAACGAGGGAACTAAAGCTGTTCGATGGGCCCGCGTGGCGGAGGCGCAGCGTGGTAATAAAACCACAATTCGGTCTTTGGCGGACTGAGACGGACACGAGATAAGCGATTCCAAGCGGATGTGTGAGTCCTTTCGCCAGCATTTTGCTCGGTTGTTCAGGGAGAGTGGCGAGTCAGAGAGAGTAGCGGATTTCAGTCCCTACCTTGACGGTTTGCCGCGCATCTCGACGGTCGACGCTGAGCGCTGCGAAAGGTCGATTACTTCAGCCGAAATTCAGGACGCTCTTGTCGGCTGCATGAGGCGCAAGTCACCCGGTTTGGATGGCCTGCCCTACGAGCTTTACGTAAATATGCCAGACTTGTTCTCCGAACTCCTAGAAGCACTCTACTGCAACTGGCAGCAGAATGGGAGTATTCCCAGTTCTGTGAGCAGGGGAGTGGTGACGCTGATAAGGAAAGACGAGAACAAGAGGGATACATTAGACAACTTCAGGCCCATAACTCTGCTCAACACAGAGTTTAAGATTTTGGCGAAGGTGTTAGCAAAGAGATTGGCGCTTGTCGTTGAGGATTTGGTTGGGGAGGCGCAAACTTGCGCAATCCCAGCCAGGTCCATACACGACAATCTCCACCTCATGCGATACATCATAGAGAGGGTAGGGTGTAAACCTGGCTTCGGTGGGGCACTGATCAATTTAGATCAATCGAAAGCATTCGATAGGGTCGACCATCGGTATCTGGAGTTTGTCCTCAAAGCAGCTGGCTTCGGCCCTGTCTTTAGAAGCTGGATCGTTGCAATGCACAGCGGCACACGCTCGGTGGTCAAGGTTAATGGCCACCTCTCGGAACCATTTCGGCTCTCCCGATCGGTCCGTCAAGGGTGCCCTCTCTCTTCCCTTCTGTACGTATTGACTCTCGAGCCTTTACTGCGGAAGCTGGAGCTGTTGCAGGGCATCCCGCTCGAACCGGGGCGTGGAAAGGCGGTGTCGGCTTATGCGGACGACATCACCGTGATGGTTTCGAACACCTCAGAAATCGAGGTGGTCGGCACCTTACTGAAGGAATATGAAAGGTTGACAGGAGCCAAACTTAACCCGGAAAAGTCGGTGGGCTTGCAGCTCGGAACCTGGAGAGGCAAGCCCATGCCGTCCAACAGCGTCGTGGGGCGCTGGACGGACGGACCGGTAAAGTTGCTCGGGGTTTGGTTCGGACCAGACCTCCAGGTGGAAAAGAATTGGGACGAGGTAACGAGCAGAGTAGCCAGTCTCACCCAAAAATGGGCTGGGAGGAAGCTATCACTGAAAGGTCGCGCAGAGGTAGCGAATGCGTACATCGCGTCCGTCATCTACTACCGCCTAACCGTCGTGCCTTTCCCCCGTCCGCGCCTCGTCAAGTTGGAACAGCTCCTCTTCAAATTCTTGTGGAGGGGACAAGTTCCGTTGGTGAGGCGGTCCATCTGCTGCCAGCACCCTCTACGCGGAGGGCTGGGCATGCCGTGGCTAATGATGCGCAGACATGCGTTGAGGCTGCGACATCTCCAAATATTCTGCCTCAATGGTGAACAGGTGTGGTCGCCGTTTATCAGACGGGCCTTTCCGCAGCTCATTTCTTTGACTGAGCTGCAGTCCTGGGTCAAGAAGAGACCGAGACTGGGTGACTGGCACCTGGAATGTTGCCAGGAACTCACTGCCTTTTACCAAGCGGGCAATGCGATCAGTGGAACTTCCACTCTCGAGTTCTATAGAGGATTAGTGGTGGGCAAGTGCGATGACGCACTCGGAGAAGCTTTGGGCCTCGACGAAGTCGAACTGACCAGTCTGTACCGGAGGACTTTTGAGCCGGGGACGATGGACAATTTCCAGAAATCCCTCGTTTGGCAGTGCTACCGGGGGGGCACTGCCGGTTCGGGATAAACTCTACAGGCACGGAAGTGCTGTCAGACGGACCTGCCCAAGATGCGCACAGAACGACGAAACCGTTTTGCACGCACTTGTCCAATGTCCGTGCATTACTGACTTGTGGAGTTATGTCGAACAGCTACTGTCGCGTATGGAACGAATACGGCTATCGGCCGAGTCCATAGTGAAGATCGAGCCGCCACCTTCCTTAGGTCAGGAAGAGCAGGACATTTTCCTCTGTCTGGTGGCAGTTGCGAAAGAGATTATATGGTGGACCAGGTTGAAAGGACTAAAGACAAACATTTTTCTCTTCGGCCAATCCCTCATCAACTTCTTCAAGATTCACCTGGAAAGGAGGGTGAGGGTGGAGAGAGAAGTGCTGCCCCCCCCCCCCCAGTACATTTGCTAAAAGGTGGGTGAATGTGGCGAGAATGGCTCGTGTGAATGGGCCTACTCTGACCATGCGCTTATAGGCTGGCTAACTTGAGGAGAGGGGTGCTCTCCCTGGGTGCCCTAGAAGCGCAGGGTGGTTCAGGATTGGTGGGGTACCCGAATCACGCCAGGTCGTCCACCCCCTATCGGGGAATTTATTTTGTTATATTTATGCATAGTTTATTTTATATTTTTATATTTTCATTGTTAAATTAGTCTTGCCATTGTGCACTTTTACTCGACCTTATTGTAAACCCCCACTGTCCCTGTCTTTGTATTGTCCCCTACATGTCGGCCCTTGTGGCTAATAAATGAAATCATTATTATTATTATTATAAATAAATAAATAAAGAAAGAAAGAAATCATTATTATTATTATTATTACTGTAAATAAAAGTTAATTATTTATTTAAATTTAAAAAATAACTATTGTAGAAATTTATTATTATATAATACGAAATAATTGTTTCTACTTTTGGCACAAGGCCAGCAATTATCCCAGTGTATTACTGGTGCTTTATTTTATAGACCCCATAAGGATGAAAGGCAAAGTTAACCTCGGCGGGATTTGAACCCAGATCATAAAGGGTCATAACGTTTTGCTGCAAAACATGGTGGCAGACCCTCTACCGATTCTGCCAACCCACCTGATTTTTTTTCAGCATCGAAAAACGGTGTTTTACAACATGTGATGTGACCTAGCATTGTCTCTGATCTGCATATCCCGTGGGTGAAACTTTTGGGTTCATTTGTTAAAGAAACGAATTGATTTGGTTTGTATTGAATCTAAAATTAATGAAATTCGTTGTGTAACATGGGTCTTCGTTTAATTTCAATTCTCTGGGGCATTTGTAAGTATCGTAGATGGTGAAGGCTGTTGACTTGGCTTTCAAAATTAACTCTATCAACTGCAGATAGTTTGAACAGATTTGGGTGAGATTAGTCCTCATCTCAGTATTCTACACAGCTTCTTTCGCTCCCTGCACCATAATGCCTTCGTCTTCAAAACACTCTACAATTTCTGTAACTTCTACAAGGTTCTCGGCATATTAATTGCAGGCACCCAACCAACTGCCCCACCTGGTTACAATTGGCTGGGTTGGGGGAAGTATCCGATTGTTTTGAATTGCTCTCGACGGTGTTTGGTTTTTACAGTAGCAGCCTTGATGATGGCGATCAGTTATTCGACTGCGGGATAGAAAACCTTTATTTTCGAGTGGCAAATAATCTATTAAGAACGTTTTGGGGGATTTTTAACTAAACCAATTAGTAGATTAACATATTTTGTTATCGATCTCACATTCATCAACATTTAAAAATACATTTTGATCAGCCAGGCAGCTCTTGCAATTTTTAACCGTGTTTCCACTAAGCATCTTAACATATTTTCGGCCCATAGATTGAAATGGCAGTGACTTATTGATATGATCGAAGAGACCTCTCAAACGTGTATTAGTGAGCTTTGTGCAAAGAAATGTCGGCCTCAAGAAAAGCTTTGGTCACTATTGCACCCCAAGATTTATTGTTTTAAATGATTTGATAGATGGCTGTTCAATTTTAGTGGTCTTTAAAAGATAATTTTGGTATCTTTAGCTCATTCTATGCTACTCAACAGAACGCCTTTTATCGCATTTGATATCAACGCGGCAGTCTCTAGTGCAACTAGTTATTTTGAATCAATACAAATTCTTTTGGGAAGTTTTTTCTGTTAATTCTAGGGCTGTTACCTTCTGACTTGTTTTCGGCTTTGGCATCTCCGTTAAGAATAAGAAACTCATAATAATCAAAGTAAAAATTACTCGAAACAGGAACCCCGCCTTCCCCCAAGCTCAATAAGGCAACGACAAAAGAACTCTACAATCAACTTCAAAAAGATCCAGCAAAGCAACAGTGAAAGAAAATGATTCAATTCAATTAATCATATATGAAAATTTACAAAATACTTAACAACAAATTTAAACGATACATAAAAAATATATCGAAATATTATAGAGCTAGCATACTGTACATTTACATATAGTAAAAAGAATAGCAAGGAAAAATACTTACTTTCGATGGTAAATTTAAAATTCCTAAATAAGAGGTGCAAAGAATTAAAACAGTAAGAAAATACACTTACAATTGGATGGTAATAAATAATTCTATTCCTAAACAGACCTGTTTCATGGATTGGAGAAAAATGCAAATTATTGATATTACCGATTGGTATCGATCACCAATAACCAATATTGGTATAAAAGTATCTCGAAGTAGGAAATTTGTCTTACAGAAAAACTATACAGACATGCTAAACATTCGTTCGTGCTAATATGACTTGACACACATGGTGTCAAATAATTTTCAACATCAAAGGGTAGGACAAGCTGTAGTGAGTGCTACAGATGGCTCCGATGTGTTGGTCCAATACGACAGTTCTACCAAAAACAAGCAGAAATATATATAAAATTTAGGTTTAATCAATACATAAAAATATATATCAATGAATTTATTTATTCCTTTCAATTTCTATAGAAAAAAAAATTTTAAAGCGAAATTTCATTTTAACCTTATCTTAAGTTTATTACATGATTTTGACTTTATTAACATTAAAAAGTGATTAATTACGATAATTAATTGTAAAAAGGCTTTTATCTTTGGTTTTAACTATGAAATGAACAATTTTATGAATTTTAACTTTTTGGCCAAACAATTGCCTTACTTATAACTATGTTACATTGATTTTTAATGCTTGGTGGTTTTCTAATTAAATCGTGGAATTTCCACGGTGTCAGCTAGTTTACGAAGTGTGTCAGAAAAGACACAGGACTGAGGTCGCAAAAAAAAAAAAAAAAAAAAAAAATCAAATCCAAACTATAAACTACAAGTTTTCCTCGTCAAAATAATCCTCCTCAAGTCTAATGCACTTTCCTATGCCATGCCTCCATGCACTTTTGGAAGGATTCTTTCGAGATTTTCTGCAGTTCCATCGTCACGACCCTTTTGAAGACGCTGGCGCTTGGTCTTCGGGTCGTACTGAAAGATCCATGACTCATCACCGGTGATCACTCTCCCCAGCAAGTCTGGTTCGCTCTCGAGACACTCGAGGATGTCCTGACACACCTGCATATGCCGCTCATTCTGGTCATCGTCGAGCAGCTTTCGTACTATCTTCGCGCAGATCTTCTGCATGCCCAAATCTATGTATATACATTTATCTGATCCCAAGCTCTGCCCTTTGACATGTAACATTTAATTGTATGGAAGCACAGTTCACTGACATATACTTGTATAGAAGCACAATTCACTAATATATATATTTCTTTATTAGCCACAAGGGCGCACAAGAAAAGGGGGCAATACAAAGACATGCCGGGGATTTTACATACAGTCGTGTAAAAAATATAAAAACAAACAATTACAACAATCGAAATCCCCAATAGCGGGGAGGCGCCACAAATGGGTTTTTTAATACCCCGTCGATAGAACAACCCTCAACTCCAGGAGCGTGTTGTGCAAGTGCTCCTTTCTTCCTTTTGCTCTCTTCTTCAACCTACAGGCTTATAAACAGAGAAGGCCCAATCACTCGGGCCATTTTCGCTTCATTCACCCACCTTTCAGTAAATTTACTGGGGTGGAGTGCCTCTCTCTCCACCCTGATTCTCCTTCTAAAGTGATACTTAAAAAAGGGAATCAATTGTTGTCCGGAGAGAAAGGCATCTGTCCTCAGTCCTCTCAACCTCGTCCATCATATAACTCACTAATATATACTTAGCAGGTTTTCGTTAGTTTGCAATATTGGATTCAAGATCTCCAAACAGTTTCTGGAGAGAGGATGTAGATCACCAAATTGACTTTCTTCTAATATCCTGCCTGAAAATGAACTCTTTAATGGTACTTTCAAAACCTAAATTATCCTTAAATATTCATATTACTGTATTGAGAAGTGCAACACATCTAAATTTGACTGTTTTGTGTCTATGAAATTTATATTTACCAACAAAATATTGTTTTAATAACTAAAGGATCAATACTAAATTATTACTCGGATATGGACTGATTATTTCAAGTCACATATAAAAAAGGCACCCCATGATCATGTATTTGATATTCCGTTGTTTATATTTTACTTATATGGGGGTGTGAGAATACACCGGCTGGCAATATCTCACCTACGTCTGGGTAATTTTCGAAAATAACAGCTGGTAATTACTGTTTATAAAGGCACCTTTTATCAGCGATAACAGATTCTGATTTTCCTCTCTTACCAGAAACCAAATTGCAAATACAAACTTCATGTGAGTATATGAAAATTTTAACGTCTTTTGATTTTCTTCAACAAAAAATCCCCCACAAAAGGTAGGTTTGTATGTATGTATGTATGTATGTATGTATGTATGTATGTATGTATGTATGTATGTATGTATGTATGTATGTATGTATGTATGTATTATGTTATCTCTTTCTCCATCTTCCTGGTGGCAAGGTTGTAAAAGAAAAGAAATTGTCATCCCTTGAATCACAAGAATGTTTTGCAAATTTTGAAGGTGCCAGCTATCGCAGCCATTTGTAGACTATGAACTAGGGAGCTGCGCTCTTTGTCCGCAAATCCAAGTTCAGTCATACTTTGGTCCAAGCGGGTTGGTATATAACTCGTAGCTCCAACAATGATGGGTATGAAGCTAAAGGTGTATCTTGGATTCTGGATTTGTAAACTCCTCATCAATGGTCCGTAGATGTCCTCCTTCTCCTGTATTTTTCTGACAACGTTTACATCAAGTGGGCAGCTGATCTCCTCAACAGAACACGTTTTCAATGTGTGGTCCCAAACAACAATATCAGGCCGATTGTGCTTTAATTTGGTGGCAGTTTTTATTTTCAGGTTCCACCAGTATTCCTTAGTGCCATCTGTCTCAATATATTCTTTCTCGTTTGTTGTTAATTTTGTTTTCCGAAGGATCAAATTAGTGTACCAGTTCTTGGTCAGACGTTCAACAGCAGCTACCAGTGGTTGTGGGACTTTGGCTAACTGTAAAGCCTTAACAATCCACCCATGAGGTAAACTATCAAATGCTTTTTGATAGTCCAGCCACACCACAGTCATGTTTCTGCGATTCTTTGTTGTTTTTTCTTGAATCATTTTATTAGTTAGTAGGTGATCCATGCAACCCCACACCTCCCTCTTTCCACCAGCTTGCTCAGGTATTATGATGTTGTTGGTAGCACAGTGATCCTGTAAGAACAGGTTAAGGCACCCAGTATATAATTTATACATGATGTTTTGGCAGGCTATTGGGCGGTAATTTTTAGCAAGGGTGGTTTGGCTATTTTGGGGAATGAGGAGAGTAGTGGCAGTTGATAACCATCTGGGCAGTTCTTGTGTGCCTTTAATGGTTTCTGTAAACAGCCGTATGAGATCTTGCCGATAGAAAGTGAAATTCTTCAACCAGTATCCTGTAATGAGGTCTGGGCCTGGTGATTTCCTATTCGACATTTTCTGTAGAGCTGTTTCCAGTATTGACCCATCTATGTCATATTGTTTTGTCTGGACATGTTGGCAGTAGTCCTGTTCCAGTTCTTTTAGCCAATTAGTTTGTCTGTTGAATCCGTCATCCGTCTCCCATACAGATCTCCAGTAGCTTTCAACCTGTTCTTTTGAAGGGGTGTCATTTACAGAGATTGAGCTTTTGCCACGGAAGCTGCGATAAACTAATTTAGGATCTCTGGCAAACAATCTATTTAGCACTTGTCGTTTATGTGCTGTTGACTTATATTTTAGTCTTTCTGTTGTAGCTGTAAGTTGTTGTTTCAACTGGTGTAATTTGGAGTTTAAAGTTTTAAATTTTGTATCTCCAAATCGTCTCTCTAACTTTTTTTAGGTCTTCGTGGTGTCGTTTGAAGTTGCTCTCTATGTTGCATTTCATAACGACTGCGATGTGTGAGATACTTCGTCTCAGAGACAAAATTTTGCTTTTTAAATTTCGCATCCACGCTGGTTCAGGCTTTTTGTTTATATCTTGATTGTGTAGTTTTAGATGTTTGTTATATGATAGCAATGTGACAGCTGAAACATATAACAAAATGTTAAGCGTTTCAAATGTCGTTTCTACACCTTTAGATCGTATAGCCTTCAGATAATTGTCAGCTATTTCGTTCACTGCTTCCAATTCCAATTTAGTGGGTTCTTTACTGATTCTGGTGTTGTATGGTCTGTCACTCACATTAAGGCTGTGTATCTCTTGAAACATATCGTCCCATATCACTTGTAAGGTGTCCACAAGTTTTTGATGTTCTGTTTGTACAGTAGAGTCATGAATTTCAGCCTCGTTGTTGATGTGGTGACAATTACTACTAGAGTTAGTTGATCATTCTCGCTGTTCTTCAGTGGAAGTGGGATGGATTTCAGCAAAATTTTTGGTGAGCTGTTCACTGTTAGATTTAGCTGGCCATTCTCTTTGTCTGGAGGTGGGGTGGTTGTCTACAAGGGCTGTATTTGTAGTATCACTCAATTCCGTTAGATGTATTAATTTACATCTAATGATATGTTTTGCCTGTTCATTTAAATGCTTTGGAGAAAAGTCTAATTCAGGGTGTTTGGAGTTCCATAAAGTGTTTAGCCTTTGCATAAAACCGAACTTTTGGGGTTCAGATTGTTTGTATGCTTCATATCATTCTTTGTTAAGCTCGTAGCTCCACTTATACAACGGTTGTAGTTGCGATTTGGTCGAAGGAGACTTGTACGTTTTGCCATGATGAGTTCGTCTATTCACTAATATTTTGTATTTATTTTTCAAAATAGTCGATGATCTTCTTTAAAAGTTTCGACAAAGTTCTGTCAGAATCAAATTTAAAGTTATTCACAGCTTGGGTAATATTTCTTTTCAGTTAGTTTTTAATTCTACAACTGTGTTTTAAACATTGTTCTTGAATCATTTGAATCGAGAACAAAAAAAAAACCGTTACTTAGTATATTTCTTTATGAATGTAATATAATATAACAACGCTGTATTTATATGTTAAAGTTTATGTATCATTCATAAAAATAGGTGTTCTACAACATATTCACAGTTCAAAGACTTATGTTTTTGTTTCTGAATCGAAAACGTTATTTGCATATTTCTTGACAAATGTAATATAACAACGTTGCATTTATATGTTAAAGTGTATGTATCGTTCATATAAATAGGTGTTTTACAACACACTCACAGTTCAAACACTTATGTAGAATTATTGTATGTAATCTTACAGCGTAATGTAGCTCAATTTTTTTCCAATATATGGTATGTTGCCTTCATGTAAGTCGTAATTACACACGTCCGATTATCGGACACTGACCACAGCGGTCGCCATTGTACGTACGTACGTACGTACGTATGTATGTATGTATGTATGTATGTATGTATGTATGTATGTATGTATGTATGTATGTATGTATGTATGTATGTATGTATGCATGTATGCATGTATGTATGTATGTATGTATGTATGTATGTATGTATGTATGTGTGTGTGTATGGGCAAAGGGCAAAGGAGCTCTTAAGAGTCAATGGCCATCCAAAATCACCGGGAGAGATGACCCCTTAGCCTTTGTCAAGGCAGATTCTAGGAGAAGGAAAACTCTGATATAACACCTGCAACTCTGATGGTATCCAATGATGTTGACTTTTTGGTAAATATCATCTTGGTTAAGAGAGTAGGACTGGCTTTGTGCAATGCCTTTGCTCACTATAAAAGCTTCACGGCACAGGCATTGCACTTGTCGTCACATGGTACCATGGGCCCAGCACTATGTGTCAATATTTGTCACAAGTGTAGTGTTTGTACCAGAGTTTTCAAGTCGCTGGCTGGACTAAAAAGTGACACTCGTTCAGCGCATCGGTAGGAGTTCTCCTACATGGATATAAAGTAGTGGCCGTACTCGAAAACGAGTTGGCAGCCACCATGTATGTATGTATGTTATCTCTTTCTCTTAATTTCGAGTATATTTTTTTTGACCGGCCACCTTCCTGGTGGCAAGGTTGTAAAAGAAAAGAAACTGTCATCCCTTGAATCGCAAGAATGTTTTGCAAATTTTGAAGGTGCCAGCTATCGCAGCCATTTGTAGACTATGAATTAGGGAGCTGCGCTTTTTGTCCGCAAATCTAAGTTCAGTCATACTTTGGTCCAAGCGGGTTGGTATATAACCCGTAGCTCCAATAATGATGGGTATGAAGCTAAAGGTGTATTTTGGATACTGGATTTGTAAACTCCTCATCAATGGTCCGTAGATGTCCTCCTTCTCCTGTATTTTTCTGACAACGTTTACATCAAGTGGGCAGTTGATCTCCACAACAGAACACGTTTTCAATGTGTGGTCCCAAACAACAATATCAGGCCGATTGTGCTTTAATTTGGTGGCAGTTTTTATTTTCAAGTTCCACCAGTATTCCTTAGTGCCATCTGTCTCAATCTTCCTCGTTTGTTGTTAATTTTGTAGATGTATATATATATGCATGTGGCATAACAAATTCATACAAATGTGTATGTGTGCATAAATATATATATATACATACACACATATATATATGCAGACACATATATATATACACACAAACACACATATATATACACACAAACACATATATACACACAAACATATATATACGTCTAAACCCATGCTTGCGTGGAAAATAAACGTTAAACGATGATGATGACACAAACACATATATATATACAAACACACATATATATACATACACACACACATATATATACACACATATATACACCCACACATATATATATATATTAAGAAATCCATACAATTGCGTGTGTTTGCATTATACTTTCACTATTAAAAAAACAAACAAATTCACAATCGTATCTGTCAAAAATTAGTTTCACTTTTGAGACCGCCCGTCTTGACGTATGCCTATATATATATATATATATATATATATATATGTCACATAATCACTCTATCTATCTGTATCTCTCTCATCACACACTCTCTCTTACTCGCTCTGTCGATATATATGGTAGTTGAAGTGGTGGTGGTGGCGGCGGCAATATGCCGGAAGTGTAGAAATTTGAAACTTTTAAAAGAAGTCAATTTTAAATAAGCAATAACATTATTTATATTTAATCAAGCGTTACGAAATTAAGTACATAAATTATGTAATGTTCATTCATTATTTAATCAAAATAATCAAACTTATTTTACTAACTGGATTAAAAGATATAAATCGGATGCTGTCTCGCACTCCTCCCCTTATTATGGTATCGATATACCGTATTTGCCAGCCTATATCTCACGTTATGTTTTGTCGTTTATAGGCATTTGTACGGACCACTTTCAATAGTCGTGGTTTTTCATTCTTCGTGAGTGATCTAGGAACGTAAACCCCATGAATACCGGGGACAACTATATATGCAGCAATGAATAAGCGAAAAAGAATGCATATACAGTTGTAGTGTGTCTTGTTTTATAGACATCGAAAAGGTATATGACTGCGTTCTTCAGGACCTGCCGTGGAAAGTTCTGCAGGAGTATGGATCAATTGTCAGCTTCTTGTTGCCCTGTCGTCTCTATACGAATATCCAAGTATTTGTGTTCGAATAAATGGTGCTAAATCGAAACCATTCAGTAATAACATAGATATGAAAATTATCACATGATTCTTGTTTCTTTTTGTCAGGATGAGGTGCCTCTTGATTTTGTTAGTTTTGTTGCCAGTGGTATTCAGTGCCAGTTTCTACTCAGAGCAGGCAAGAGAGGAAACAAAACGTTTATCCAGTAAGTAACACAGGCACACCTGTAGCACTAACAGTTATGAAGTGTTTTGCCTTTTCTTATACTCTTGTGAACATGTTCATAGTGTAAATATATTTGCCTTTGCTTTCCATTTTTTTATATTGTATCGACAGACTGTCTGCAGAAGGGTAAATGTAGCAAGCAATGACACTATTTTGTCGCTGCAGAGGTAATTTAGTCGTGCTTTGTCACGTATGAATACAAAGGACGACTTCCGCTCAGCAGTTGCTTCGCGCCTTTTTTCAATTCTACACGACAGTTGCGGTTTTCATTTTGTTGACACCAGACCTCACAAATGAGGTTCCCGGTCGATGCATACTAGCAAGATGTAGCACTTAACAAAAAACTTTGGCCCTCTCGCCCAGCAACATCTGCCTACCTAAATATATTTCACACACATTCCTCGTGCAACACAAATTCTCTCCTTGTTTGTTGTTCATATTTTTTGCCTATAACAAAATGTTAATTCATGTGAGTCCGTGTGAAATACCACTATGTATTACTATGCATTACTAAAGACTTATTACTAAAGCAGTCACATTCCAGATTTTCAACTGAGCGGAACAACGTAACTCATTCCTGATTTTTCTTCATCCTGCCTTCTGATGACAAGAGTAATTATTTATAACTCTGCGAGGAATTACATTTTTATCGTTCAACTTCACTATGCCTTAATTTGCAGCTCTCCACTCTCCTATAACCATTTGCTACCCTATTAAGTGATGAGTTAAATGTTAAAAAAAATGGAATTTCAGATATTTTAATTATTCTACCTATATTACATTAGATACACAACCAATAATCATAAACAGAAAAATGAGAGACGAAAGAATAGATGGTACAATTCTTTCTATTGTTTAAATTTTTATTCTAAAGATGCGAACATTTTCTTAAACCTTATAAATAAATAAAAATCTCCAAAGGCTGTAGATATGGTAAAATGAGCAGCATTTGCACAAAAGGCTGTTTCTATAACCTACATAAACAGAAGGATCCACCCAGTACTAAAACGGAAAAGTACAACTCTTTATTTCATACTTTTGCAATTTTTAACAAAACATTAGAATTGGTGAATACTCGCAGACACTTCAATTTTTCTTTATTGAGAAATTTCCTAATTTCTGATGAGTAAAGTATATTCTCAATCCAATTCATAATATGTGATTTCTTTTTCAGTTGATGACATTATTCGACATCTTCAGAATCTTGATTTAACTGATGGGTGTGTTCAGACATGTGAAAGCTATGTTCCTAAATTCTGGACGTTTCTTTGCAGTGCAGCTTGTCAAATGTAAGAAGAATGTTTGATACATATTTAACGTAAATAAAAATTAGATGTGTTGTGTGAATATGCATTGGAGGGACAAACATTACTGAAATCCCACCAGAAGGGCCATTCTGTTTAAGTTAGCGTACAATGTAGCTGGTTTTGAATTTCAGGCTATCTGAAAAGTTGAGGACTCTTTGGGGATTTTACTATCATCATCATTTTCACGTTTGCATGGGTTGACGGCTCCTCTCTACTCGCTTCGTTCCTTTGTCATCTCCTCTGCAAGTCTCAGCGATTTGAGATCAGCTTTGACCACATATAGTGAGGTCTTCCTTGGTCTACCTCTACTGCGGCTTCTTTCCACTAGGATTTCCTGGTACTTCTTCACTCAGCGATCATCATCCATGTACATCACATGTCCTTACAAACGCAGTCTTCTCTCTTGTACATCACTTCAAATTCCTCTTAAACCCAGTTTCTACCTCAGTTCATCCTGGCTCTGCCTTTCTCTCACATTTACATTGCACACCCAATGAAGCATGATTGCTTAATTTCTCTCCAGCCTACACATATCCTCTGCAGTCACAGCCCATGTTTCAATACCATGCAGCATAAAGAGAAACTTTTGTTGTCAACAGTAGGAGTAACTCTCTAAACTTTTTCCATCCTATCCTTATTCAAGCTATTATGCTCCCAGAGCACCCTTCTCCATTGCTAATTACGTCACATAGATAGCAGAAGCTATCAACCATTTCTATAGGTCCTTCCTGCGACTGGAATAGACTTATATCATTGACGCTTCTCCTGTCAATTACCCCTGTACATTTTCTACATACAAAGTATCCTCTTCCTGATAGTCTACCTGTTATCCCACTCCATCTCTTGTGTACCCAAGATTTATATTGTGTACATTGTACAGAGTTTATGCCTACCTTTTTCTACATATTGAGTAGGTCTACTTCCATGAAGTAACCCCATTTACTAGCGCTTTAGTTTTGGTTAAGTTTAGTCTCAGCCCTTTGGATTCAGCTATAAAGGTCAGACATCTGCATAAAGACGTCTCCATGAACACCCAGTTATAAACTCCTGTTATGGCCTGGAGAACTAAGATAAGCAGCAGTGGGCTGAGAACAGAACTCTGATGAACTCTTACCTGTACATTGAATTCCTCACTGAACTCGCTACTTTCGCTTTATTGACAACTCCTCTGTACATGGCTTGCACTGCTCTCACAAGCCATTCTTCTACACCTAATTTTCTTAAGAACCACCAGATAATAGATTGGAGTATTCTGTTAAAGGCCTTTTCTATATCAACCAAAGCTATATATAGCGGTTTATTCTTGGTTAGGAACTGCTCTTGTAGTTGTCTCACTAAGAAAAGGGCACCTGTAGTACTTTTCCCAAACTACATCTCGTTCTAATTCAAACCTTTCCCTAATTAGCTGCGCTAGAACCCTTTCTGTCACTTTCATAATTTGGTCCATTAGTTTTGTTCCTCTATAGTTGCTCCTTTCTAGAGCATCTCCTTTACCCTTGTAACAATTTATGATTGAACTACTGAGCCAATTATTGGGTATGACTCCATCATATATATTACCTGATTGATGCTTTTAGCATCTCAGCAACTATTTCTGATGATCACACAGCTTTACCATTTTTCATTTTCTTTATTGCTTCTTTGACCCTATAACTGTCAATTTCAATAGCTGATCCTTCTGTTGAGTAAGTTGGGGTAGCCCCCCCCCCCAATTCATTCTCTACATTCATCAGCTCTCGTAGTAAAATTTCCAGGCCTCTTTCTTTTGAGTATCACTGGTGCTAATGCACCAGTGTCATTTCTAAAACACTTTTCCCCCAATAATATCCCAATTCCCACTGACACACTGCCTTGCCATGCAGGAGAGTTCATGTCTCTGATCCTCATGTTGCAAAACATTGGCAACTTTTCTATTTTCAGCCACTTTCCAAGCTGTGTATACATGTTGTCTGTCTCTATTAGCTACCTTGTACCGATCTCTGCTACTCCAATTTTTTCAGTCTTTCCATGCCTGTTTCTTGGCTTTAATGTGTCTATCCACTGTATTGTTCCACCTGCAGGTCACCCTGTCTTGGCTGGTGCTTTGTTCCAGCCACAAGTCTTATCAGTAGTTTGCAGAAGCTTGTCACACAAGTATTTCTAGTTGTCCTCTACGTCTTGTGTATCTAATTCATCAAATGTATCCTATATTTAATAGGATGGTCCTTTACCTTCTAAACTCTCCGTTTCCATATTTTTCTGCAAATTTAGTGCTGCTTTGTGTTTATTTTGAGGCCACTAATAGCTAACTTGTGTTGGGGGGGGCATATTCTTCGCCAGGAAGGCCTTAGGATTTATTACACTCTGTCTATCTCGTTGTCTTAAAAGAAAGAAATCAATTTGGCTTGTGTGTTCGCCTGATTGGTATGTGATTAGATGACTAGCCAGTGTCATGAAACTATGTTGCAAATGGTTAGTTTATTTGTGTCACAGAATTCCAGGAGTCTCACTCTCTCTTAATTTCTTGAGCCATAACCATAGCCGCCGTGAACTCCAGTGAATCCATCTTGCTACAGTCCAATATGACCATTGAAGTCGCCTGCTAAGATAATCAGGTCTCTTTCATCAGTAACAGAATATGTGACATTAGAACAAAAAAGTGTTTTAAAAAACATTAAAAAGTCAAAATTTTATGAAATTGACAGAGAAATAAATAAATAAATGAAAAACAAAACAGTATAAATAGATAGATTTCTTTATTAGCCACAAGGGCGCAACAAGAAAGGGGACAATACAAAGACATGCCGGGGATTTTACATACAGTCGTGTAAAAAATATAAAAACAAACAATTTCAACAATCGAAATCCCCAATAGGGGGGAGGCTCCACAAATGGGTTGTTTAATACCCCGTCGATAGAACAACCCTCAACTCAAGGAGCGTGTTGTGCAAGTGCTCCTTTCTTCCTTTTGCTCTCTTCCTCAACCTACAGGCTTATAAACAGAGAAGGCCCAATCACTCGGGCCATTTTCGCTTCATTCACCCACCTTTCAGTAAATTTACTGGGGTGCAGTGCCTCTCTCTCCACCCTGATTCTCCTTCTAAAGTGATACTTACAGAATGGAATCAATTGTTGTCCGGAGAGAAAGGCATCTGTCCTCAGTCCTCTCAACCTCGTCCACCATATAACTTCTTTCACCATAGCCACCGTACAGAGGAAAACCGCCTCTCTTTCGTTTTTGAAAGAGTCTGGCGGTTTGATCCTTACTATGGACTCGGCAGTCAACTGTATTTGTCCCATACGCGACAGCAGTTGTTCTGCATAGTTCCACAGGTCGCTTACGCCCGGGCAGTGTACAATTGCGTGCAGAACTGTTTCAATGTCCTGCGCACATCTTGGACACGTCCTCTTGGAAGGATCCCTGCCAGGGCGTCCGTGCCTGTAGATCTTGTCACGAACCGGTAGAGCTCCTCGGTAGCACTGCCAGGCCAGGGACCTCTGGAAGTTGTCCATAGGTCCCGGGCGGAAAGTCCTACCAAACATACTGGTGAGCTCATCGTCTTCGACGCCCAGAGTCTCTCCGAGCACGTCGTCGCCCTTGTAACGTACAATCCCTCTATAGAATGTCGAAGTGGAGTCTCCACTGATTGCTGCGCCCGCCGCTTGCCAGAGGACTGTGAGCGCCTGAGCGCATTCAATGTGCCAGGCGCCCATCGTTTTCGGTCTTTTCTTCACCCAGGACTGCAGCTCCGTTAGCGAGACGAGCTGTGGGAAAGCCTGTCTCACAAACGGTGCCCACACCGGTTGGGGGTCGGTGAGGAATACCTGGAGATGCCGCAGCCTCAGCGCATGTTTGCGCATCATCAGCCACGGCATTCCCAGCCCTCCGTTGGAAGGGTGCTGACAGCAGACGGATCTCCTCACCAGCGGAGCCTGCTTCTTCCACAGAAACTGGAAGAGCATGCGTTCCATCTTGGCGAGGTGTTCACGGGGACAAGGCACGACAGTCAAGCGGTAGTAGATGACGGACGCTATGAAAGTGTTCGCCACCTCCGCTCGACCTTTCAAGGACAGTTTGCACTCTGCCCACTTCTGAGTGAGTGCAAACACCTTGGCCGTGACCTCGTTCCAGTTTTTCTCCACCTGGAGGTCTGGACCGAACCAGACCCCGAGCAATTTCACCGGTCCGTCCGTCCAGCGTCCAACGACGCTGTCGGATGTCATCGGTTTGCCTCTCCACGTACCGAGTTGCAAACCGACAGACTTGTCTGGGTTTAGTTTTGCTCCCGTCAGCGTTTCGTATTCTTTCAGTATGTTGCCGATCACCCCGATTTCCGAGGTGCTCGACACCATTACTGTCACGTCGTCGGCATAAGCCGACGCCGCTTTGCGCAGTCCCGGTTCTAGGGGGATGCCCTGCAACAGCTCCAATTTCCGCAGTAGTGGCTCTAGAGTCAATACATACAGAATGGAGGAAAGAGGGCATCCCTGTCGAATGGAACGCGTGATTGCGAACGGCTCCGATAGGTAGCCGTTCACCTTGACCCTCGAGCAGATGCTGGTGTGCATCGCCTCGATCCATCCTCTGAACACGGGACCGAAACCGGCCGCCTTGAGAACCGCTTCCAAATATCGATGGTCGACCCTATCGAATGCCTTAGACTGATCCAAGTTGATCAGAGCCCCACCGAAGCCGGGTTTACTACCCACCCTCTCTATGATGTATCGCATGAGGTGGAGGTTGTCGTGTATGGACCTGGTCGGGATTGCACACGTTTGCGCTTTCCCTACCAGGTTCTCGACGACAAGCGCCAACCTCGTCGCTAGCACCTTGGCCAAAATCTTTAACTCTGTGTTGAGCAGAGTTATGGGCCTGAAGTTGTTAATTTCGTCCCCCTTGTTCTCGTCTTTCCTGATCAGCGTTACTACGCCCTTGCCTGCAGAACTGGGAATTCTCCCGTTCTGCTGCCAATTGCAGTAGACGGCTTCGAGGACGCCAGAGAACAAGTCCGGCATGCCTATGTAAAATTCGTAGGGTAGACCATCTAGACCGGGTGACTTGCGTTTCCCGCAGCGGCCCAGAGCGTCCCGTATCTCAGTGTCCGTGATCGGTCTTTCGCAGAACTCGGCGTCCGTGTTCGAGAGACGCGGCAGGCCGTCGAGGTATGAACTAAAGTCCATTGCCCCGTTCGGCTCACCGTCGTTCTGCTCAAACAGTCGCGCAAAGTGCCGCTGAAAGGCCGCGCACATTTGCTTGGGGTCAAGTAGCACGCGTCCGTTTTGGTCTTTCAAAGACCGAATCGTGGACTTGTTGCCACTTTTTGCCTCCGCCACTCGGGCCCAGCTGACAGCTTTCGCTCCTTCGTTTCCTAGAGCACGTGTTTTGCTTCTGACCACGCAGCCTTCGTGTTTCGCATCGAAGAACTGGTCCAGTGCCGTTCTCGACGCTAACACTCTAGCCGCGTTGCCACTTCTAAGTGCCTCCTCTACCTTGGCTACTAGTTCTCTTTCTATTCTGTTTTTCTCTAAGGCTAACTCTCTGCTATACCCTATCGATTCTATTCTAATTGCTTTCTTGAGAGAGTACCACCATCTATTGTTGACGATGGCTCCCGTTAACTGTTGCTTGACTAGTTTACTTATCCGTTCACTGTAAGCTTTACGTGCCGGTAACGACACGTTCAGCTTCCAGTATCCGGGACCCTGTCTATGTATTCTATCACGGTTGACTAAGCAGACGACTAACTTGTGATCTGAATAGGCAACCATGTGCATTCGTGGACAGCTTAACATATCCTTGTCCCTTTCTCTAATGAAGAACCTATCTAAATACGATCTAGATGTCCCACTGCGGTTTACCCACGTCCACTGTGGTGCAGTCGGGAAATCCAGTCGATACCTATCGGCCAGTTGGAATTGGCCGATTAAAGTTTTGAGGCTGTTGCACCCCGCTCTACTGGGACATGCTCCCACATAGTCCCATCGTGCATCTAGGATACCATTCCAGTCCCCCACTAAAAGTAAGGAGCGAGACGTTCCCAGAAAAGACTCTAGACGCTTAAAGAAGTCTGGCCGTGATTGCGATTGCCCGGTCGGGGCATAAACGGCCACCAGTCTGAAGGCTCCACCTCCGATACTGTTCACGTCTAGGACTACCAGTCTACCCTCCGGGTCCAAGTGTACTTGCTGTACTCCGACGTCCAGGTTCTTCCGAAACATAACAGCCACTCCACCTCCACCTCCTGGCTGACAGAGAGATGCGTAGATCTCAAAGTCGTCGAAGATGGGGGTTAGTTGCTGCCTGTTGTGGATTCTGGACTCGGTGATGGCTATCACATCCATACTGTGTGACCTAAGGTCGTTTAAAAGTTGGCCCTGTTTCCAGGGCATCCCTAGGCCACGCACATTCACGGTTCCAACTCGTAAACCAGCCATGTTGGTGAAGAAAAGTTGGAGAAAAAGGACGAAAGGTGCACTTACCTTTTCGTTTCCTGGAGATCGGGTTGTTCAATCTCCATTTGGGTGCTGGATGGGGTGTTGGGTGGGGTGGGGAAACCTTTCAACAGGACGCGGTTGATGGGTTTGTGGCAGGGGTTGCCCACGTCCTGTGAAAATTTAATTTTCAGGTCTTTATAGGTTTCCATAGAAACCCTTATAAGTTTAAGGTGTGGAGACGATTCTGCCTTGACGAAAGTTTTGCCCTCCGTCTCCACCTTGGGGTTTTGGGAGATGACCTCCATCAAACTCTTGTTGTTTGTGTTGATGTATGCGTATTGTTGTTTGTGTTTTTGTTGTATTGTTTTAGTTTGTTGTTCATCTGGGAGTTTTCTTTTTATGGTGGGTGCTTGTGTTTGGGGTGGTGTTGGTGCTGGTTTTGCTGATAGGGGGGTGTTTGACTGTGGTGTTGTTTGTGTTGTTGTTTGTGTCTGTGGTTGTGTGTTGGTGTTGGTGATTGGAGTTTTGGGGGTTTTGTGGTGTCTCTTTTTTGGATTTCCGCGGTTCTCCCTCTTCTTCACTTAAAGAAGGAGAAGCAGCTTCATCCGTCGATGAATAATCATCGTCAGGTGTGTGGGGTAAGGGTATGTTGTGTGGTGGTGGTGGTGTTTCGGTATGTGTGTTTGTGGTAGTGTTTGATGGAGTGGGATGGAGTGGGGATGTGTTCTTCAGGGGTGTTGTCTCTGTTTTTTCTGTTGTTGTTGGTTGAGTGTCTGTTTGTTTTGGTGTGGTTGCTCGTTTCGTCTGTCGTTGTACTTGTGGTGGTGGTGGTGGTTGTTTTGGTGTTGGTGTTGGTAATAGCGTTTTTTTTATGATGTTGCTGTTGTGTGTTTGTGGACAAGAGGCTTTTAGAATAGATAGACTGGTCTTAGCTTATCTGTCTTCCATGGCAGAAACAAGCTGTTAGATTTTGCTCACGAGGTGAAAAGAAAGTGTGCTGGTAGTGGTGGTGAGGTGTGCACTGATATGGGATAGCAATTCTGAGAGGGGGAGTGGGAGAAAAGGAAAGATTGCAAAGCTTCTATCATCATCATCATCATCGTTTAATGTCCATCTTCCACGCTAGCATGGGTTAGGCGGGAATTGTCCCACTTGAGGCAATATTGGTTGGGTGACTGTCTCGCTCGTATGAGACTATCTGGCAGGTTTTCTACGGCTGGATGCCCTTCCTAACACCAACCACATTTACAGTGTGGACTGGGAGCTTTTTACCGTGTTACCTACACGACCACATTGCAGCGTGGACTGTGTTTTTTTGTCTTGACACCTACACAACCTCATTAGTTTGGACTGGATGTTGTGGTACCAACATAGCTTTATAGAGAAAGGGGTGGTGTTGGCAGGAGTGGAAGGATGGAGTAGGCGTAGTGGGTTGGGGTGTATGTTTGGTTTGGAGGGGCCTACTTACTGTAGGTTAACTTTGCACATAGGGAAGGCGGGTATTTTGTATTACTGCGTGGTGCAAGTGTACAAGGTCAGAATTTATCATGTCGTCCCGGATTTTTCTGGGTCTACCTACTCTGTACCTTCCATCAATTTTGATTGCCCTGCACTCTTTTATACAGCTGTCGTCTTTTATGCGCATCACATGACCATACCAACGTAATCTTCTCTCAAGTAAACAGCATCTGATCCCTCTTATTCATAATTTCTCACTCAGTTCATTTATGTTTTGCCGTTCGTGTATATTACTATTACACATCCAATGGGGCATGCATGCTTCGTTCCTCTCCAGCCTGCGCAGATCTTCTGCACACAATCCCCATGTAAGATTGCTGTTCGTATGCAGGCATCATACAATCTGCCTTTCATTTGTAAAGAGAAACGTTTCGTGGCCAACATCTGTATCAGCTCTCTGAACATTTTCCATCCTGTTCTAAGTCTGGGTACTGTACTTTCAGTGCACCCTCCACCACTACTGATTTTGTCACCCAGGTAACGGAAAGTGTCCACTATTACTATAAAACTATCTGGGCAGTAGAACGAGCTAGTATCCTGTGGGCATCTGTTACTTATTGCACCTGAGCATCGGCCACATATAAAATGTATGTTCTTAGATAGCTTGCCTGTGATTCTACTACATCTTTTATGTACCCATAGTTTGCATTTGGGACATAGAATGGAATTTCTGCCTACTCCTTTCCTACACACTGAGCATGGCCATTTCCCAGAGGGCACCTGTGCCCTATTTTCCTTTCTACATACTAGAACTTTAGTCTTCTTCTATAGCTATCTATATATATATATATCATGATAATCATCGTCATAGCAAGGTTTGGATGGGTCTACATAGACCAAGTTAGTACTGCAGCGGAGCCACTGATCTCCCAAGCAGGCCAGGGATCTGTGTCTTGCTTTATGTACAGTTGACACTTCACCAAATGTACAAGAGAGGTTGTCATGTCTTTCACACAACTGATGGTTCCTTCCAATCCTTTTGTTTGGCAAGATTTCTACAGCTGGATATCCATCCTATCACCAATCTACTGTATTATGTTAATCTAGCATATTAATATCATAGTGATTGTTAGGATAGTGAGAGGCAGAATCAGTAGTGACACAAAATATCTTGCAATACACATTTATAATCCACTCTTATGAATTCTACACTTGAAACTAGAGATGGGAAAAATTGTTACGGTTTCGGTCAAAATGCCTCTTCCGAGTTTTTACTTTCTGAGTTCAAATTCAGCTGACATCAACTTTACCTTCCACTCTTCTGAGGTCAATAAAATAAAGTACCAGTCAAGCACTGGGGTCGATATAATCAATTTTCCCATCCCCTCAAAATTGATGGGCTTGTGCCAAAATGAGAAACTATTATTATTATTATTGTTGTTGTGGTTATTGTAATTTATTTATTTTTTTTTTTTATTTTAGCATCCTTAAAAAAACTGGAACCGCCAGTCCGCTACTATAAAATCATCTTACCACTGAGGCAAACATCTCAAGGTATTCAGAATGATTTAAAACTGTAATTGCTATGAAATAAACATTTCGTTTTTGACCATTGATTTTAGACTTCTTTCATCATTCAGGAAATAATTTCCTGGTCGTCTCTGTTGTTAATTTGCTACTAGAAGTTACTATTTGTGTTTTGAGGTAGGGGTTAATTTGGTATTAATACAGCACCTGGAAGCAATAAATAATTAGGTATATATTGGAGTTTACAATAAAAAACAAACACTTTTCAGAAAAATATATTTTTAAAATAGACGGTTCAATACATTTATTTTTTCCTATCTTTTACCAAAATTTTTTCCCTGCTAAATTAGATTTTATACATCAGAGAGATAACCCTTCTCCCCAAAAAATTTTTCAGAATCTTTTCAAAGATTTGGGGATTATAGATGTTTAATACCTAATATGACATTAAAAAAAAATGAAAAATGAATCGGACCATCCATTTTCCTAAAATCTTTTGTTCCAGACCGTGAACTCCAATATACCTGTAGTGACCTACATTCCGCGGGCTCACATACATTCTCTGTGCGTGATTTGGCTCAGTTCAGCCAATCAGCGCCAGTAGAAGAGGATGTATCCCTACGCGCCCTGAGGAAGAAATTCCCCGCGAAGATTTGAAGAATCTCTTTCTTGTACCAGAAACTTCGAGCCAGCAACACGCATAATGTAACAGTGAGATATTGCACCCCTATAACTAATAACTGCTAAAGTGGTGACCGACGTAAGAATATCACGCAGCCCTTCTTATTCATTCAGTTTAACTTTTATTGCCACGTCGCAACTTGCGAAAATCCAGAATATTCCTTTTAAGATTTTTGAAAAATTAGCAGTATTTCAAAAACTTTTTCGCCACGAAAAAAATTTCAAGATGGCTACCGACATGTCATGGCTACGCTTGACAACAACAATGACAGCAGCAGCGACAGCGTTGTTTAACCACTGACCAATACAGGGAACAGTGAGTGGCAGCTTCATAACCTTACCGACGCCAACCACCACACATCGGAAATTTCAAAACGACTTGTAACTTTACCGACGCAACCACCATACCTTCTGTCTCGTTACCACAGGGACGCGAGAAATTGAGACAGTAGTTTTCTCACCATTATGGCGTCAGACGTGACTGCCATATTTGGTGACTCCTACTCTACAGAAGATTCTTTGACTTTGCTTTAACAATAAGCAACAAAACCTTCGGGACGGTAAAATGGCCACGAAATCTCACAAAAACACCATACATCTAACCCCTAACGGCAGTAACAAACTTCTTTTTCAGTTTTCAGATAGAACTAGTGTCTGTACACTGGTGATGTGTGAACTATTTGACTTTGAAAAACTTTGAACTTATTGAGCAATTTCTCTGCTCCCCTAGATTGACTTTGAATTATCAGTTTGTTACATTCACATATTTCTTTGTAGAATGCATTTACTTGTTTTGTGCTCTTTTGCTATTTGCTTGCTCATGGTTTTTGTTCATTCACATTCTTTGCTGTTTTACATGCCTGCATATGCACACATTTTTTTTATCACACACCAACATGTTGTTCTTGGTATATGTTCTTCAAACGTAATATTCTGCGAGTCCCTTTTCACCTGGTTGAGATGCTGTCACATGCTAGCAGCTCACAGAGCTTAATCCACTGGATTCAAACAGGCACCGCAACACAAGAATTCTAATTGCAGCTGAACTCAAACAGCTTCGCATCTCGTTGCACACTGATCATCCGTCTTGTTGTTTTTGCCCGACTCGCTGGGAAGGCAACAAATTGAACTGGACTTGTCAATATTTCAGCCACTTCTGTGGATTCGCCAGAATTATGGAATTTACACTGCAACCCACCTACAGATTAAACTTGCCTTTTGTTCTTTACAAAGCAACCAGCCATTTTTTCCTGGCTCCACAGTACATTCGACAATACATCTGGGGGCCATCATTTTCTCGCCAGCACTGGTAAACTACCATAATAGCTTCGTTTACAGCTACTGCTACAACGCTTACCATTAACATTTAATGCAAGAACAGCAACTTCGCCCATGTCAGACTTTATCCTTTTTTTGTTAGACCTTTGGCGGTCACGTATAAACAACAAAACAACTGGTCATTTGACACAGCGGCTCAACACGGCCCGTAGCGCCTCATTTTTTGTTCTTGCATGCAACCTTCTGCTCAATTATTTTTTCACTGATGTGCTCTTTCAGCATTTGTTCTTGCTGATTCAATAATATGTTGGTCCTTGGTTTCTTCGTTATCGATTTTCGGCTGAAAATCTGGTTGGAGGTGATGTAGTGACCTACATTCCGCGGGCTCACATACGTTCTCTGTGCGTGATTTGGCTCAGTTCAGCCAATCAGCGCCAGTAGAAGAGGATGTATCCCTACGCGCCCTGAGGAAGAAATTCACCGCGAAGATTTGAAGAATTTCTCTCTTGTACCAGAAACTTCGAGCCAGCAACACGCATAATGTAACAGTGAGAGATTGCACCCCTAGCCTCGCCGGCTTAACGGCGCAATGGCACATTCCCTTTTGTAACCTCTTTTTATCTGTAACTTCAACCATATAAATAAACAAACATTTCATCTCTAATTACTGCGGTTGAAGTCGTTGTTATGTTACTCGTGTCTCAATAACATCTTTAATCCATGCTGCTGGAATTGGCGACCTGACGAAAGGAATATTGTAAATAGATGGTAAATAGATCGAGGGACCTTCCCTCACGTCTATGTCAACAAGATAATCCAACGAGGATACTATCACTTACCACACTGGCAACTAACGACCACTGATTCTACCACCCTGCTAAAGTAACGATAACATCTATAACTAATAACTGCTAAATACCCAATACAGCAATCAGTTAAAGATATTGTGAAAAAGATCCTATCGAATGTCATCAATAAAATGACCTCTTTCTTTTGTCTATAAAATGATCCAACGATAGATTGATTTGCTTTGATAATTATCTTTCCCCAGTTACCATTTTACTTGACTCAAATAGAAAAGCAAGTAAATTGGTATTGAGAAAAGAAAAGAAACCAATTGGCGGACAAAAAAGGCAATATAAGATGCTCATTGTAAATAAGGTGGCAGATCAGCAGCTCACTGAAACAGTCTATGGGCATGGAGGCAGCTAGCAAAATATGAATTATATAGAAGTTACCATTGTTTCCCTTATGTCATTGTTTCTTTTTGTAATGTAATGTGTGTCAGAAATAACAAGCAGGTTTCTTCCATACACTACGACCAGGGCCGGATTAAAACCCTTAGAGGCCCTAAGCACTAACAAATGTTGGTGGCCCCATACATTTGTAGATCAAAACATAAACAATAATATATGGTAAATTAAAGTTTTATTTATTGAAATTTCAAAATAAAGCAAAACATACCGAAAGAGAGAAAATAATTTTATTTATTGAATAATTTTTTCCTGCATTTTTTTTTTCTTGAAAAGTCTTTGATCAGATCCTCGTAACCAATCTTACGTAACACATCTACTTCTATATACAATAGGGATAAAGCATCCAGTCTGTATTGTTGCATGGTTGTTCTGAAGGGATTTTTAATATATTTCAACCGTGAAAATGAACGTTCCGCTGAGCTGTTAGTAACCATTAATGTTAAAAATATACGAAAGGTTATGTCTACATTTGGAAAGGCACACTCAATATTGTCTTTTACAATAATTTTATAAAGTTCAGCATGATTAAATCTTGTTTTTACATTTTCTGTTCTACTCATCTTATTTCGCACATATAAATGAAACTGATGAAGCTCGGCTGAGAAATTACTATTGAAATCCTCTGGATAAGCATCGATCAACTTTTGACAGTACTGAGAATACCCTTCAATATTAGTAGCTGATGGAGTGCCTATATTTGGCACATCACTAAGAAAAGAAAATTTCTCTGCCATTTCTTTGTATATCTCTCCTCTTCTTTCCATCTCAGCTGCAAGTTTGTCAACAATTGTGTAAAATGTGGTGATACGAAACTTATCTCTGGCATCTAAATAAACTTCTGCTGTATCTCCGTCATTGGGTACTTTTTTTCTAATACGTTTGCGAGTTGCAGTTGTCCTGTAATCAACATCTGGAAGAATTTCCTTGGCCTCTTTTTCATATCTTTCAAATTCATCTCGTGAGGTGTTCAGTTGGTCAGCTAATGATACATAGAGATCTTTGAGAATTTTCCAACGGTTAGTGGAAGCGGAAAAAAATTATAGAGTAACTGTACTGTAGAGAAAAAATTAACAGCCTCTTGACAGCAGTCAACAGCACTCCGGCCAACAAGATTTAATGAATGAGCTGTACAGGGCACATATATAGCAAACTTGTTTGTTTCTAAAATCTTTTGCTGCATCCCCTTATAACGCCCAGACATGTTAGCAGCATTGTCATAAGTCTGACCCCTACATTTTGAAACATTTAACCCACAAGCTTCACATAAATGCAGCAGCACCTGGTTCGCCATATTCTCGCCAGTGTGGTTTTCTATTATGATGAAGGTTAAAAATTGTTCAATAGGCTGTCCATCTTGTAAATACCTAAGTACAACACTCAATTGATCGCTATGTGATAAATCTGGTGTTGAATCAACGGACAAACTAAAATAACCAGAAGATTTAACTTCGTTAATAATGAACTCACGGACCTTTTGTGCCATTAGTTGAATAATTTCCTCGATAGTGTTTTTTGACATGTAAGAAGGATTTCCCTTTCCAGAATTTCCATATTTAGAAATGTGGCCTGCTAAAAATGGATCAAACTGGCTTATGAGTTCAAGCGGCCCTAAAAAATTCCCATTTTGCAACGATCCAAACTTCTCTTCAGTTCCTCGAAAAGGCAAGCCACGTTCAGTTAACGTACAAATAACAGCTACGACACGCCTCAAAACGTGTTCCCAGTAATTGCACTCTTCATGAATTTGTTTCTCCAAATCTGACTTTAACCCCGCACCTTGCCTGCGAGTTAAATATGCCAGCAAAGAGTCTCGGTGAATAATGCTTTTCTCATGCTTTTCAATTACAATAGTATTGCGCCAATCTCTTGAAATAAAAATTGAATTTTTTTCACGAGCAAACAGTTTACAAACAAAACAATAAACTGATCCTCTTGATGGTGAATAGAGTAACCACTCTCTCTTATATTTTTCACCATTGGCTTTTGTCCCAATAAAAAGTTTCTGTGGGCAATACCTTACTGGCTTGCCACTACTAAAATGACGGCAAGACTTTTCAAATGGCCCGTTGTGGTGTTGACAAATACTGGGTTCAGAAGTAATCCAATAAGCTATATCATTAGCAGAGAAATCAAGCCACATTCCTGGATCGTTCGCTAAATTGTAATTTTCTTCATTTTTTTACAGGCAAATTAATTTCACCGCCATTGTCACAGTGCTCTAAACTTCTATTTTCAGCAATTATTTGAGCCCTATCATCATTTGCAGTAGAGGTATCCGAATCAAGAGAATTCACAGGCAAAGTAAGATCAGTTGTAAGACATGTGCTGGATGAACATGCTTGCGACATCTCGGTACTTCTAATGTCATCATATTTTGATTCTGAAGTAATCAAAGTTGTATTTGCCGCATTCATGTCTACTTCTGATAACGTATATCGGTTTTGACCTGGAATCTGTAAATCATGTTGTGGAACTTGTGAGAAAAAATTAGTCAGCTTTACTGTCTTGCGATCTAATTCCGAAGCTTTTTCTTGTTTCTTGTTTGAAAGTTTTCATTTTTGTGCCCCAATTAACTGAATGCGTTTTATCTTGGTTTTTGGGATCTGTTAATTAGATTTGAATGGTTAGATTTTTGGGGGATCTGTTAATTAGATCTGATGGTTAGATTTGAAAAAGGATGGTGTGAACCCAAATAAACAATCAGCAAATACAGTTATAAAATTAAAGCTTGAGTTTGTTCAGATAAAAAATAAAAAAAATAAAAATTATGTAGAAATAAAAAAGGTATACTTTATAGCAGATAATCTAGAACACAAATGACAATTATTTTTGATATAGAGTCTACAATATTAAAAGGTTCAAGTTCAAAAAAAGATTTGTCTGATGTTCTTCCTATACTGCCAAACCACCACCCTGACAATAATAATAACATTGACAAGCTACAAACAGGTTAGTGTGAAGTCAATTGAAGGGATCATGGTGATATTATTCGTTCATATTTTATTTTATCAACCTCAGAGCAATGAATGGCATTATTAATATTATCAATAGCCAATATTTTGGGAGAAAAGGAACAGCTAGTTAAATTGAGTCAGTATATCATTGGTACTTATTCTATTGATCATTAGCTACCTATTATATGCCAGAGCCAATCACCAGAGTAGATTTTGCTTTTGACAACTAATTATTTTGGGTAAATTTTCTCACCATTCTAAAAATTTAGTAAGTTCAGACCCTGAGCAATTAGCTATTTGGACTACGAAATAATCCTCTTTAGGAATCTAGTCAGCTAATGATAAGACATGTTACTACTCCTAATATTAGCAAAATACAAAATCGAAAAGAAATCTCCAAAGGTGAGCAGACAAATCAATGAAGGAATATAGATATAGAATTTGAACTAAGCTATTTTGTTATGATAACTCATTGAAATAGTCTGATATATAGAGAACAGATGACAGCAAATAGTTTCATTACTCTAATACATTATTGAAGACTCAGAGCAAATAACTAAGTGTAGCTTGGGATTGTTTTAGTTAAAATATTTACTGCTGGGAAATTACAAATTTTGGCTCACTTTCAAATACTAACTGTTCCATCACTATTAAGATACTATTTTCTACTATTCCTGGTGCATGTGCACCAATCATATAAAAAAAACATTAAGTGTGACTATACTGAAATCAGTCATCTGATATACAAGATATTTTACATTATCTACATGTGACCTTGTAGACCATATATGGTATCATGCATACTTCTGTGTTGTTGATGTGAAAATTAGGAAGTGTACACCTATCGTTGTATGCAGGTGGGTGTCTGTGGAGCAGACTCCTCAATGGCGGTCTCGAGTGAACCAGCTGTATATTTTTGTTTTGAGTCGTTTCTACTTCACATTTAAAAATAGGGTGTAACCCCGAAATATCATGTTGAAATATACTGGGTAAAACATTATTTTGTTTTGTTTGTCAACCTTTGCCCTTTATATATTTCTACCACATTGTACCGGCTTTTTGAAACTTATCAGTCACTAGCTGAGGTACCCGGCTTCGCCCAGGAGAATAGTTAAGAGAAGACGGATAAAAGAGAAAACGACTGTATTGGATGTGTTGTCTGGTATGAGGTGAGACCGTAATGTGTGTGAGAGAGACAAAAAAAAAAAACAATCATAAAACCTCCTCATTAGGCTGGGGGAGTAAACTGCTGTTTAAATGGTAGCATTGGCCTTCGATTTTAAATGTTGTGAAATAACCATAGTCAGTATGATCTTTTTCAGCTCCAAAGAACGTCATCTGAAACGCATCAATATACTGCATAACATTGCTTCTGAAGTGTTGCTTCATTAGTACGGACTGTAAGTATATGGATAAAAGCTGGAGGTTTATTGTTAAACTTTCCTATAGATCTATAGTTTAAGCCGTTTCTAGACTTTTGTGGAACGTTACTCTCTCTCTGAATATCTAACACTTTAATTGTATCTCTCTCTGTATCTTTCTTTCTGCCTCTTCCTCTGTGTCTCTCTCTCTTTAGATGTATGTGTATGTATTTGTATGTGTATTTGTGTGTGTGTGGGGGTGTGTGTGTGGTTTTCGTGTGATTCAACCAGCCAGTCAACCAATAAACATCTCTCATATATATGTATATATATATATATATATATATATATATATATATATATATATATATATATATATATATATATATATCATCATCATCATCATTGTTTAAGGTCTATCTTCCACGCTAGCATGGGTTTAGACGGGAATTTTCCCACGTGAGGCAAGATTGGTTGTCTTGCTCGTATAGGACTATCTGGCAGGTTTTCTACGGCTGGATGCCCTTCCTGAAACCAACCACGTTTACAGTGTGGACTGGGAGGTTTTTACCGTGTTGCCTACACGGCCACATTACAGTGTGGACTGTGTGTTTTTTTGTCGTGACACCTACACGACCTCATATATTTAGGACTGGATGTTGTGGTACCAACATAACTTTACAGAGAAAGAGGTGGTGTAGATAGGGGAGGGGGAGGAGTAGTGGAATGGGGGTGAATTTTTAGTTACGAGGTGCCTACTGACTGTAGGTTTCGCTTTGTACTTAGGCAAGGTGGGTCTTCTGTATTACTGCGTAGTGCCAAAGATCTCGGTCCAGTGACATTGTCTTAGAGAGGTGTAAGTGTGTAAGGTCGGAATTTATCAAATTGTCCCAGGTTTTTCTGGGTCTGCCTACTCCGTGGCTTCCATCTATTTTGATCGCCCTGCACTTTTTTATACAGCTGTCGTCTTTCATGCGCATCACGTGACCATACCAACGTAGTCTTCTCTCGAGTAAACAGCATCTGATCCCTCTTATACCTAATTTCTCACTTAGTTCATTTATGCTTTGCCGTTCACGTATATTACTATTACACATCCAACGGAGCCAACGGAGCATGCAAGCTTCGTTCTTCTCCAGTCTGCGCAGATCCTCAGCACACAATGCCCATGTCTCACTGCCATGTAACATTGCTGTTCGTATGCAAGCATCATACTGTCTGCCTTTCATTTTTAGAGATAAACCTTTAGCGGCCAATAGTGGTATAAGCTCTCTGAATTTCTTTCATCCCATTCTGACTCTAGCTACTGTACTTTCAGAGCACCCTCCATCACTGCTGATTTTGTCACCCAGGTAACGGAAGGTGTCCACTATTTCTATAGAACCATCTGGGCAATGGAAGGAGCTAGTATCCTGTGGGTACTTACTACTACTTATTGCACCTGAGCACCGGCCACATATAAAATCTATGTTCTTAGTTAGCTTACCTGTGATCCCACTACATCTTTTATGCACCCATACTTTGCATTTGGGACATAAAATAGATAATCTGTGTATAGAAGTTCCCATGGGCAGCCGGTCTTGAACTCCTCTGCTATAGCTTGAAGGGCAATAATAAATAGGAGGGGGCTAAGGACAGAGCCCTGATGAACACCAACTTTTACGCTAAATTCTTCACTATATTCGTTGTTAATTCTAACCTTGCTGACTGTTTCTTTATACATGGCTTGTATAGCTCTCAGAAGGCATTCATCAACACCTAATTTTCTAAGAGCCCACCAGATAATGGAGTGGGGGACTCTGTCAAAGGCTTACTCCAAGTCAACAAAAGCTAAGTATAGGGGTTTACTCTTAGCTAGGTACTTCTCCTGTAGTTGTCGTACAAGGAAAAGAGCGTCTGTGGTACTTTTACCTGACACGAACCCAAACTGCATTTCATCTAGATCAATATATATATATATATATATATATATCGGTTTGCTTTTCCTTCTATGTTGTTTACTTGTCTCACTCGCTTTACGCGAATCACTTGTCCCAATAGCTTATTTTAGTTATTGCTCGCACCAACCCGAGGTATATGATATTTAATGCGATGAAATACCAATGATGGTTGGCAAATCACTGATGAGGGACTAATTTTATAATATGTAACCCATGTGCAACCACGCAGTATTCCTCTTTCTTCCCATGTTTTTCATACATATTTACCTCGACTGCGATTATCTGTTTCTCTCTTTCTCTCTTACTGCTCCCCCGTTCTCTCTGTTTCTCTCACCTTCTTTCGCCCCCTCTGTCAGTTACACTTTCTCTCGACTGACCTCTTCCTCGCACTTCCACTCACTCACTCTCTGTTTCTCCCCTTCTCACTTCCTCCCGTTCGTTAGTAGTGGGATTCTTTCTTTCTCACATCTCATTCACGGCGGACGGTCTGTTTTCTGACCGCTCATGAAATTCACCCAGATTATGCTGACCGGATAACCATCATGTTGCTTGCTGTTTTCCTACCTTCGGTTTACTTTTCCTTCTATTTTGTTTACTTGTCTCACTCGCTTTACGCGATTCACTTGTCTCAATAGCTTATTTTAGTTATTGCTCGCACCAACCTGAGGTATCTGATTTTTAATGCGATGAAATACCAATGATGGTTGGCAAATCACTGATGAGGGACTAATTTTATAATATGTAACCCATGTGCAACCACGCAGTATTCCTCTTTCTTCCCATGTTTTTCATATATATATATATATATATATATATATATATACATATATATACATATACGTGTTTTGCAACGGGTCACATTGTGGCTCAATGACAATTTAATAAATTAAATAATCAGAGCTATATATCATAAAACATGTCTATAAAATCACAAGATAAAATATATACCATTTCCTCGGTTACTTGTTGGAGATTTCTTCATAGAAGCCTCATTCTTATAGCCTGGTCTATTCGATTTTTTATATAGTTAATTATGCTAATTGGGAGAGGAAATTGTATATATTTCATCTTGTGATTTTATAGACATGTTTTATGATATACTTTAACTTTGATATACTTTAACTTTAATTATATCTCATAAAATAATACAACTGGTTTTTCCACATTATACATATTGTTAGCACCCCAAACACTTAAATTGGGTTTATATTTTAATATAACCTAATGTTTGTTGAGTGAGATGGTTACCAGTCAGAGTTTAGCTTTAAACTATCTCTGTTATTGTATTAAATATTTACTCTTGATTGGCCAGAGGTGTTTATTTCCAGGTACCTTATGAATTTGACTTTCCGTATTTATTACTGTTGTGAAATATTGTGGCTTTTTTTGGTTGTAACTTCTCTGTTTTTTAGCCTAGGAAAATATATATATATGCCTACGTATATAATTACATGCATATATGTATTTATTTTCTTTTATTAATTGAGTTCTTTACACGAGGAATTAATATTGGTTTTGAAATAACTAATTAACCCGCGTGTGTTTTATATTTTACTCTTAATTATTCGGCCGGAGAATTATATTCCCATTTGCCCTTTATAGCATAACTTTCTGCATTTACTGCGGTTATGAGAAGCGGTTCTTATTTGGGTACAACTTCTGATTTAGCCTAAGAAAATATCTATATGCGTGTGTAATTTATACAAGCATATATTTATTTTTTTATTTTCAATTGAGTTCTTAAACACGTTGGATTGATAATGTTTTCAAAAAAACTAATTAACCCGCGTGTATATTATTTTTTTTTTCCTCATTTCGTGGATCGTGGGTTGTCTCCCCTTCCCGCTTCGTGTCGCTATGATACTTCCTCAGTCAAAAACTGCTGGAATTTCAAATTTGGCGGTCATTCGAGGCGAGAGAGAGCAACTATACGGACATGATTTTTGACAGCGGTAAGAAATTGTTTTCTTATTTCAATGTTTAACGGGCTTCCACTGATGATTTATAAGTGCCCACCTAAATATATTCTTACATGAATATATATTAGGCTTCTACATAAACTGGAAACATTCTCCCAAACTTGTAGAAAACTTATAATGAAACAATTGTTTGGAAAGAGAGATATACTTTAACATTAATTATATCTCATAAAATAATACAACTGGTTTTTCCACATTATACATATTGTTAGCACCCCAAACACTTAAATTGGGTTTATATTTTAATATAACCTAATGTTTGTTGAGTGAGATGGTTACCAGTCAGAGTTTAGCTTTAAACTATCTCTGTTATTGTATTATATATATATATATATATATATATATATATAAAACTGAAATTGTCTGTGTGTGTCCTAATTTTTGGAAAGTCTATACAAATCTACATTTCTACTCCGATTGACTTCAAACTTGCATTTATATATTCCTTGCAGTCTAAAGATATTAACTGCAGCTTTTATTTTCCAATTTTCTGTTGTTAAAGGGGTGTTAGGCGCCGGTTAGCGATCTCTCTCTCTCTTTCTTAGTCTGTCTTTTTAGATAGATACATAGCTATAACGTCACGCCCTTATAATATCTGTCTGTATGTCTGCATTACAACAGTATGACAAATATTGTTCTCATTGCTGACGTATTATCTTCGCTATTTTACGTTCATTGCCAGGGAACGTTTTCACGAAGCAAACTATCGTCTTCCCGTTTTCCTTCGGTTGCAACGTTTTTCGAAATATTTACTTCTGCGTTCACAGATTGATTTTTTTAGTTTCAGAAGATCCCGTTAAGGGTGAAAGCAGCGATTCTTTGCTTAAACTTTAATCTGTTATTTTAATATATATATATATATATATATATATATATATATATATATATATGTGTGTGTGTGTGTGTGTGTGTGTGTGTGTGTCAAGGCTCTGATACCATCAACACCATAAACACAGAGGTGGCATATCTAAGAACTGACTAACTGCCTGATGAGGTCATAGCCATTCAATGGCTATCATCAAAATATATATAGCAGTAAATAAAGGATTATGAGTTCATGCAATTGACTTATGTTTCGTCACTATATATATATATATATATACTAGCAGCTGAGCACTTATTATTTATGTTAATAATTTGAAAAATATTATTGAAAGTTTATTATAAAGAAGCAGTTTCAGGGAAAAAAATAGAAATATGCACTTGGGGCTGGACGGCGTACAATGAGAAGTGGAGCGACGTGAAAAGCGTTGCTTATTAACAGCGTAATAGCAATGTCAATGATATGCATTTTGAAAAATACTACTTACTGTTAGTGGTGGTTAACATGTATTAGAATTAAAATAAAAACACGCGTCCCTTCTTCGCAATTTAAGGGTTTTATTTCTTTTGATGGAAAACAGTGACCGTACTGCAGAATCGATTTCATAAAACGATACTGTATGATCGTTAAATGTAGAAGGATGATTGTTTATTAACAGCGAAATAGCAATGTCGATGATATGCAAGTTTAAAAATGCATATTATGAAGGTTTGTATGATAGTTTACACTTTTTCCTGAAACTGCTTCTTTATAATAAACTTTCAATAATATTTTTCAAATTATTGGTACTGTATGTTAACAGCGAAAGAACTTTGATGAGTTTAAAAATGTGTATGAAATTGTAAATAACTCAGCCAAGTATTAGAAAAGAGGGAAATAACTCACCGAACGCGATAGTAAATAGACCGTTTGGGGACCCTAGAGACCACATTTTTCAAGTTAGAGATTTGAAACCTCGTCTATTTGCTTCCTTGGCACTTTTTACATAGGTGTGTAAATTTCCATGTCCGTCCGACCATGTCTACTACCATTTAACCGTGCACATCTGAATTTCAACCACCACTCATTTCACAAATATATATTAGATATATATATAATTATATATTCGTGTGCAGATATTTTTGCATACACAAAAACAAAATATAAACAAACGTATTTATTTCCCGAAAGTACAGACGGCTTATCGTCATTGTTACTGCCGATATGCCACCCAAAAAATCCCACTACTTTTGGCACAAGGCCAGCAATTACAGAGTCAACGGTTCGGAAATCACATTTTAATCCTTACTCTAAGAGTTACTCTTAGTGTATTTCGTCCTGCTTTTCGGTCATGCCTCGAAGGAAGAGATACTCCATTGGCCGAAATACTGAGAAAGCGGCACGAAAAAGAACAAGGCGGGCAAAAGAATCGTCAGTGGAATCTGCTATTCGACGGTCGCAAGGCCGAGGTATTCCGTACTTCTCTGTACTGTTTCAGAAAGGATTGATAAACATGCCAATCTATATTTAGAATCCCGAGCAGCGCCGGGCCATTCTGCTAGTATATATATAGTAGTGTAGTTAAAAAGATCAATAGTTTATTTTCTTTTTTTTTTTTTAAAGCTGGTACAATGCGGTAGAAAGTTACGAAGGGCAAATGATGACAAATGAAACAAAATCAAACAATGTTTTACCCAGTGTATTTTAGCATATTTCAGGGCCCTCATGAAGTGTGAAGTTGATGAGTGTTGTAGCTTTTTTGTTTGTTTGTTGAGGTAAATTTTTTTTCATCTTCCTTGTATAAATAACATTAGAAATACTGTAAATAAATTTACAGTAGAATAACAACAAATATGTTTTAAATATATACATAAATAACATTATAAATTGCTCGCGATTCTTTCAGAAAGATATATTCTTTTAATGTTACAATATTAAAGAAAATGTAAAGGAAGGGGTGAACAACCGAGCCAACACCAGGGCAAATGACAGCAACGTCCCGAGGAGTACCGGGCAACCTCTCTAATGATTTTTGAGGCAAGCCAGCACACTCGCAGCGTTGCCTCGGGTGATGGCGAGGCTAATGCGCTGGAACAACCAAGCGCCTTTTCGAGATTCGCATTGGTTGAATAATGGCAAATGAGTAAGTGAAGTTAGTCTCAGTCAGTCGTGAGAATCTTTGCCATTTTCAAAGAAACAACAAATTGTACTCTTTGTTGTGGTGTGAGGTGATATTACCATGAGGAAGATGATTTTACAATATCACATCAATAAGCATAAACGATGAACAAGACACCGCTTATTTTAATGTTTTAAACATTTGTAACATGATTTAATTCGAACTCGTGCAGCAATGAATAACGGAAAAAGAATGCATATACAGTTGTAGTGTGTCATGTGTGAAGTTGGTAAATTTTCTCATCTAATGTCGATCGCAGAAAGACTGGCTTGCGAAATTGTCATGGCTGAAGGATTAATCTAATTCTCTCAGAGTCGGGAAGCAGACTAGCTTTTGCAGAGTAGAAAAGCAGCACAGCCGACCAAATATTCACACTGCGGAAGTTCTTCGAAAAATCGTGGGAGGTATATTCTTGTTTTGTAGACATCGAAAAGGTATAAGACTGCGTTCCTCGGGACTTGTCGTGGAAGGTTCTGCAGGAGTATGGAATCAATTGTCAGCTTCTTGTTGGCCTGTTGTCTCTATACGAATGTAAGAGTATTTGTGTTCGAATAAATGGTGCCAAATCGAAACTATTTAGTAATAGCATAGATATGAAAATTATCACATGATTCTTGTTTCTTTTTGTCAGGATGAAGTGCTTCTTAATTTTGTTGGTTTTGTTGCCACTGATATTCAGCGCCAGTTTCTACCCAGAGCAAGCAAAAGGGGAAACAAAACAACCATCCAGTAAGTAACACAGGCACACCCTTTTCTTTTTTCTCTCTCATTTACAAACACACATTTATGAGCATTAAATTATTTATATTAATATGTTAATGTATATTAACTATGTTTTTATAACATTATTCAAGGGTGGTTCGAATTTATATTTATTTAGTGCAATTTCTCGTTAGATTTACAATAATATTTACTAGTAACTAAATGTTGATCTAAAATAGATAAGATCTAGATCTTAAGAAATTAATTATGCCTAGGTTCATGTCAACGGTGATCTTGAAATTTAATTTTTTGAACGTGTTGATAAATTTTCTCCTCTACGATATACATTGTATGACCAAATATATTTTGCAAAATGGATATCTATAATCCCGGACAAATTAGAATTATGCGTCGAAATAAATTTCAATAGTACGGTATGGTCCCGTAACTCCTGATGGAGTCATAGGGATGTCGTAGTGGTGGTATACGGCGTTTCTTGGGCATTTTTAAAGCTTGGTGGAGCTCATCCATCTCCAGGTCTGAACTCAGCAGATTTCTTCCAGAGAAGGATAGAAAGTGAAAGAGAGAGGAAGTGATGAAGAGATATAGAATCGATCCCTCTACAAGACTGGTACTTTTTTATCGACCTCGAAAGAATGAAAGGCAAAGTTGACTTTGGTGGGATTTGAACTCATTCTATCCGACATTATAACGACCCTGCCAATTAATATCATCCCATAGCCAAAAAAACAAAATACAAACGATAATTGGTTGTTGTTTGTCCCCTAAAAAAAAATCAGCGTTTCGAAATGCTATATCACTGCATAAATTTACAAAGTAACTTTTTATCTACATCAATGAACCGTTTGATACCCTATTAAGAGATGTGATGAGTTAAATGTTAAACAAGGGAATTTCAGATATTTTAATTATTCTAACTGTATTACATTATATACACAAAGGGTGGTGGATTGGCAGTATCGGTAGAGGGTCGGACGCCATGCTTTCCAGCATAGTTACGTCCCTTTACGATCTGAGTTCAAATCCCGCCGAGGTTGACTTTGCCTTTCATCCTTACGGGGTCGATAAAATAAAGTACCAGTAATGCACTGGGTAATTGCTGGCCTTGTGCCTAAAGTAGAAACAATTATATACACAACCATTAATCATGAACGGAAAAAAGTGAGAAACGAAAGAATACATGGTACAATTCTTTCTATTGTTTAAATTTTTATTCTAAAGTTGCCAATATTTTCTTGAACCTTATTGTGGGTATGGTGTGGTGTGCGGTGGCCGGAAGCTGGGGAGTGCTCGATCGGAAGAGTGCTTGACCTGAAGGGTACTTGGCCGGAAGGGTGCTCGACCGGAAGGGCCAGCAGGTGGGCCTCTCTCTAGCGGTGATCAGGAACGTGGTAGACGTGAGTTTTGCAGCTCCCTGTTTTAACGAGTTGGATTGTACGCACGTGGAAGAGGAGAAACAAGCCATGGGATCTAGCGGCGCCTGTGAAAAGCGGTAAGTGAGGTAGCTTTTTCTAACCGCAAGCTATTTCGGCACTGGAAACTGAGATCTGATTGAAAAAAAAAAACAAAAAAACTTTCTCGAAAACAAAACTACTGGAAAAACAGAGAGTAGTCTGTTGTTTTTTTTATTACGTACCGCAAGACAAATTAGGATATAGCGACGAGACTACGAATGAGCGAAGCGATTAGGGCATTTACTAGTGAAGGCAATGTTGTCGCTTGGCTGTGAAAAGTCCGGCTGGTCGCAAGCTTACAGAAGATAGATGTGGCTGGCCTCATGGCACTGTACCTCGAGGGGGACGCGTTGGTACTCTTCCTTGAGATGGATGAACACAGCTAGAGGGATGCGCAAAAGATTGAGAGGCGCATGTTGGAAGCGTTCGTGGAGGGACCGTTAGCCGCTTTTGCTAAGCTGGCAAGAATTAGGTGGAACGGTGAACACGTTGACATTTTCGCAGCGGAAATACGGCGATTGGCCATGTTGGCTGGATATCAGGTGGAATGCGAACGCACTGTGTGGTTCGCGTTCATAAATGGATTTCTAGACGAAACTGCAGCAAGTCCTGGGTTACAAGGAAATGGAGATGCGTGCACTGGTGGAGCAAGCCCGGATCATAGCAGAAGATGCCAAGAAGAGTGTCGCGGCGATAGGAACTACAGAGGCCCAGGACAGCTGGCAGCGAAATGGTGAAAGGGAGGCAACCACGGCACGCGGTCGCTGTTTTAGGTGCCAGGGCCCGCACATGGCTAGAGACTGTAGAGAGTCAAGGCCGGAAATAATATGCTACCGGTGTAAGTGACCAGACCACATCGCTACTAACTGCGACCAGGGAAACAATCCAAGGGGAACTACTGCGCCGGTCGTTGCCCTTTACGAGTAGAGGCGCTGCCCGTGGTGGAAGACTGTGCAGGACAAAGACTTCAAGGCCGTGTTCGATGGGCAGCAATGGGTTGTTGAGTGGTACTGGAAGGGAGAACCACCAACACTGAAGACCAAAGTGGGCTGCTATCAACATACATTGAAGGGAAACGTTAGGAGCGAGTTCGAGCAAGAGGTAGAGAGATGGATTGAAGAGGGCATACTGCTTCCCTGGAAAGAGGAGGTGAAGTGCGGAGAATTGCCGTTATCGCGGTGGCGCAACCCACGAAGAACAAGATGAGGCCGGTACTGGACTTTCGGGAGCTGAATGAGCACGAGTGGCGAGGTCACAGATGTGTGGGGAAACCCTGCGTGAGTGGAGATGCATGACGGGCGTTCCGCAATCGTAGATCTAAAGTCGGCATACTTGCAATTGCATATAGATGAGAAGCTCTGGTGGCATCAGCTGGTCAGGTATAAGGGCCGGACATATTGCCTGACCAGGCTCGGTTTCGGGCTGGGCTCCGCACTGAAGATCATGGCAGCGGTCCTCAAGACCATTCTGGGAAAGGCCGACAAGATGAAGAGGGCCACTAATTCCTACATTGACGACATCCTAGTGGACGAGTCTGTAGTGTCGGCGGCGGAGGTCATGAGCCATTTACAGGGGTATGGACTGGCTACGAAACCGTCAGAAGCGTTAGAGGGAGGAGCCGCACTGGGACTTAGGCTACGGCGAGACAGGACGGGCGTCTTAGTATTCCAGAGGGGAAATGAAGTTCCAGAACTGGGCCCAAGTATGAGTAGGCGGGAGCTTTTCTCAGTGTGTGGAAAGTTGGTGGGTCACTACCCGATTGCTGGGTGGATCCGGACGGCATGCAGCTATGTCAAGAGACGAGCGGGAGGGGTGACTTGTAGTGACAGAGTGGGAGAGAGGACGGTGGCCATGATGCAGGAGATTGTGGAGAGGGTGAAGCCGATGACCCAGTGCGGGAACGCTGGTATGTTCCCAAATCGCAGAGCGTGACCGTATGGTGCAATGCCAGCAGCATAGCGCTGGGTGTCACGTTGGAGATAGGAGGTGTTGAGGTCGAGGATGCAGCCTGGCTTAGGAAGAAGGACGACTGCAACCACATCAATGTGGCCGAACTATTGAGAGGGGTGAACCTCGCCCTGAGGTGGGGACTGCGCACCATCGAGATACGCACCGACTCGGCTACTGTACTCGGATGGGTGAGATCTGTGCTCACCAGTGAAAAGAGAGTGCGGACGAGAGGGGCGGCGGAGATGCTGATAAAGCCCCGCCCTCAGAGAAAAATAGGGCGGATGTCTTAACCAGGGTGAAGAAAGCCTGGATGGAAGTGCCGGAGGAGGTAGAAGAGGAGATAGCTGCGGTGTGTCGGCTGACCAAGTCAGATCTGAAAGGGTTGCATGACATGCACCACATTGGAGTGGATAGGTCTCTGTTCCTAGCCAGGAGAATTGACTCGGATGTTAACAGACACAGTGTTCAAAGAGTGGTTAGAGGCTGCGTCCGATGTCAGTCCATTGATCCCGCCCCGGGTGTGCACGAAACGGATCGCGACTGGAAGCGATTGGCGGTGGATGTAACACACTACCGAAAGGGAACGTACCTCTCGATGGTCGACTGTGGACCGGGACGGATGGCGATATAGAGGGATATGAAGACTGGAACGGCTGAGGAAATCATGCGGACATTGAGAGAGGTGTTCTTGAAGCGGGGCCCTGTGGACGAACTGCTGATGGACAATAGCGCAGCGTTCCGCTCTGAGGCGCTGAAGGAGATGCTCGATGGATGGAAGGTGGACCGTTTCTTCAGAGCAGCGTACAGGCCGAGCGGAAATGGAATCGTGTAGCGACACCACTGGATGATCAAAACAATGGCAGAGCGGGGCCACATCTCACCAATAGAGGCAGTGTTCTGGTACAACATGTCCCCTCGGGTGGGACAGGTTGAGGAATCGGTGCCACACAGAGCAGTATTCAGATACGAGTGGTGGCACCCGTGCACGCCACCACAATGGCCAGTGGGGAGAGAGAATGCATTCGTGCAGGTGGGCGAAGAAGTCTGGGTTAAGCCCCCAGATGCACGTTGCACATCTCAATGGGGAAGGGGAACGGTGACGGCCGTAAATTCCCAGAACAATGTGTCCGTGGACGGAGTACCACGTCATGTCCTGGATGTACGTAGAATTACTGTGTCAACAGACTCCAAGGAAGAGGAAACCTAAAGTGCCGCCCCAACACTGCGGAGATCGCAAAGAAGTCGCAAACCACCAACCTGGACAGCAGACTTTCATATGCATAAGGACGAGGGGGAAATTGATCCTTGAGATGGGGGGGGGGGGGCATGTAGGTATGGTGTGGTGTGCGGTGGCCGGAAGCTGGGGAGTGCTCGACCGGAAGAGTGCTTGACCGGAAGGGTGCTTGGCCGGAAGGATGCTTGACTGGAAGGGCCAGCAGGTCGGCCTCTCTCTAGCGGTGATCAGGAACTAGGTGGACGCGAGTTTTGCAGCTCCTGGTTTTAACGAGTTGGATTGTACGCACGTGGAAGAGGAGAAACCAGCCATGGGATCTAGCGGCGCCTCTGAAAAGCAGTAAGTGAGGTAGCTTTTTCTAACCACACTTATAAAGGAAAATAAATCTCCAAATGTTGTAGATATAATAAAATGAGCAGCATTTGCACAAAAGGCTGTTTCTACAACCTACATAAACAGAAGGATCCACCCAGTACTAAAACGGAAACGTACAACTTTTTTTAAAAACTTTTGCAATTTTTAACAAAACATTAGAATTGGTGAATACTTGCAGACACTTCAAATTTTCTTTATTGAGATATTTCCTCATTTCTGATGAGTAAAGTATATTCTCAATCCAACTCATAATATGTGCTTTTTTTTTTCAGTTGATGAAATTATTCGACATCTTCAGACTCTTGATTTAACTGATGGGTGTGTTCCGACATGTGAAAACTTTGTTCCTAAATTCTGGACGTTTCTTTGCAGTACAGCTTGTCAAATTTAAAAAGAATGTTTGAAAAATGTTTGATACAGCTTGCCAAATGTAAGAAAAATGTTTGATACATATTTAATGTAAATAAAAATTAGATGTGTGTGTATATATGCATTGGAGGGACAAACATTAATGAAATCCCACCATTCTGTTTAAGTGAGCGTACAATGTAACTGGTTTTGAATTTCAGGTTATCTGAAAAGTTGAGGACTCTGTTGGGATTTTACTATCATTATCATCATCGGCAGTATCGGTAGAGGGTCGGACGCCATGCTTTGACGCATAGAGTTACGGCCCTTGCCATTCTGAGTTCAAATCCCGCCAAGGTTAACTTTGCCTTTCACCCTTACGGGGTCGATAAAATAAAGTACTAGTAATACACTGCGTAATTGCTGGCCTTGTGCCAAAAGTAGAAACAATTATCATCATCATCACCATTTTTTTTCACGTTTGCATTGGCTGACGGGTCCTTTTCAGCACAGCCCCTCTCTACTCGCTGCGACCCTTTGTCATCTCTGTGAGATCAACTTTCACCACATCTACTGAGGTCTTCTTTGGTCTACCTCTAGTACGGCTTCTTTCCACTGGGATTTCCTGGCACTTCTTCACTCAGCGATCATCATCCATGCACATCACATGTCCTTACAAACGCTGTCTTCTCTCTTGTACTTCACTTCAGATTCCTCTTAACCCTTTAATGTTCAAACCGGCCAAAACTGGCCAGAATTATTTACCTCTTTCTGTTGAAACTGGTCACTCAAACTGATGTTATGGTTTTGTTCTCAAAATAAATACTTTCAAAATCTCATAGATTCGATAGTATGCGAGGTAAAGCCTTTACCATGAAAATATAATAGGATATATATAGAGTAATGTGAACGCTAAAGGGTTAAACCCAGTTTCTACCTCAGTTCATCCTGGCTCTGCCTTTCTCTCACATTTACATTGCACACCCAATGAAGCATGGCTGCTTAATTTCTCTCCAGCCTACACATATCCTCTGCAGTCACAGCCCATGTTTCACTACCATGCAGCATAAAGAGAAACTTTTGTTGTCAACAGTGGGAGTAACTCTCTAAACTTTTTCCATCCTATCCTTATTCAAGCTATTATGCTCCCAGAGCACCCTTCTCCATTGCTAATTACGTCACATAGATAGCAGAAGCTATCAACCATTTCTATAGGTCCTTCCTGCGACTGGAATAGACTTATATCACTGACGCTTCTCCTGTCAATTACCCCTGTACATTTTCTACATACAAAGTCTCCTCTTCCTGTTAGTCTACCTGTTATCCCACTCCATCTCTTGTGTACCCAAGATTTATATTGTGTACATTGTACAGAGTTTATGCCTACCTTTTTCTACATATTGAGTAGGTCTACTTCCATGAAGTAACCCCATTTACTAGCGCTTTAGTTTTGGTTAAGTTTAGTCTCAGCCCTTTGGATTCAGCTATAAAAGTCAGACATCTGCATAAAGACGTCTCCATGAACACCCAGTTATAAACTCCTGTTATGGCCTGGAGAACTAAGATAAGCAGCAGTGGGCTGAGAACAGAACTCTGATGAACTCTTACCTGTACATTGAATTCCTCACTGAACTCGCTACTCTCGCTTTATTGACAACTCCTCTGTACATGGCTTGCACTGCTCTCACAAGCCATTCTTCTACACCTAATTTTCTTAAGAACCACCAGATAATAGATTGAAGTATTCTGTTAAAGGCCTTTTCTATATCAACAAAAGCTATATATAGCGGTTTATTCTTGGTTAGGAACTGCTCTTGTAGTTGTCTCACTAAGAAAAGGGCACCTGTAGTACTTTTCCCAAACTACATCTCGTTCTAATTCAAACCTTTCCCTAATTAGCTGCGCTAGAACCCTTTCTGTCACTTTCATAATTTGGTCCATTAGTTTTGTTCCTCTATAGTTGCTCCTTTCTAGAGCATCTCCTTTACCCTTGTAACAATTTATGATTGAACTACTGAGCCAATTATTGGGTATGACTCCATCATATATATTACCTGATTGATGCTTTTAGCATCTCAGCAACTATTTCTGATGATCACACAGCTTTACCATTTTTCATTTTCTTTATTGCTTCTTTGACCCTATAACTGTCAATTTCAATAGCTGATCCTTCTGTTGAGTAAGTTGGGGTAGCCCCCCCCCCCCCCCCAATTCATTCTCTACATTCATCAGCTCTCGTAGTAAAATTTCCAGGCCTCTTTCTTTTGAGTATCACTGGTGCTAATGCACCAGTGTCATTTCTAAAACACTTTTCCCCCAATAATATCCCAATTCCCACTGACACACTGCCTTGCCATGCAGGAGAGTTCATGTCTCTGATCCTCATGTTGCAAAACATTGGCAACTTTTCTATTTTCAGCCACTTTCCAAGCTGTGTATACATGTTGTCTGTCTCTATTAGCTACCTTGTACCGATCTCTGCTACTCCAATTTTTTCAGTCTTTCCATGCCTGTTTCTTGGCTTTAATGTGTCTATCCACTGTATTGTTCCACCTGCAGGTCACCCTGTCTTGGCTGGTGCTTTGTTCCAGCCACAAGTCTCATCAGTAGTTTGCAGAAGCTTGTCACACAAGTATTTCTAGTTGTCCTCTACGTCTTGTGTATCTAATTCATCAAATGTATCCTATATTTAATAGGATGGTCCTTTACCTTCTAAACTCTCCGTTTCCATATTTTTCTGCAAATTTAGTGCTGCTTTGTGTTTATTTTGAGGCCACTAATAGCTAACTTGTGTTGGGGGGGCATATTCTTCGCCAGGAAGGCCTTAGGATTTATTACACTCTGTCTATCTCGTTGTCTTAAAAGAAAGAAATCAATTTGGCTTGTGTGTTCGCCTGATTGGTATGTGATTAGATGACTAGCCAGTGTCATGCAACTATGTTGCAAATGGTTAGTTTATTTGTGTCACAGAATTCCAGGAGTCTCACTCTCTCTTCATTTCTTGAGCCATAACCATAGCCGCCGTGAACTCCAGTGAATCCATCTTGCTACAGTCCAATATGACCATTGAAGTCGCCTGCTAAGATAATCAGGTCTCTTTCATCAGTAACAGAATATGTGACATTAGAACAAAAAAGTGTTTTAAAAAATATTAAAAAGTCAAAATTTTATGAAATTGACAGAGAAATAAATAAATAAATGAAAAACAAAACAGTATAAATAGATAGACTGGTCTTAGCTTATCTGTCTTCCATGGCAGAAACAAGCTGTTAGATTTTGCTCACGAGGTGAAAAGAAAGTGTGCTGGTAGTGGTGGTGAGGTGTGCACTGATATGGGATAGCAATTCTGAGAGGGGGAGTGGGAGAAAAGGAAAGATTGCAAAGCTTCTATCATCATCATCATCATCGTTTAATGTCCATCTTCCACGCTAGCATGGGTTAGGCGGGAATTGTCCCACTTGAGGCAATATTGGTTGGGTGACTGTCTCGCTCGTATGAGACTATCTGGCAGGTTTTCTACGGCTGGATGCCCTTCCTAACACCAACCACATTTACAGTGTGGACTGGGAGCTTTTTACCGTGTTACCTACACGACCACATTGCAGCGTGGACTGTGTTTTTTTGTCTTGACACCTACACAACCTCATTAGTTTGGACTGGATGTTGTGGTACCAACATAGCTTTATAGAGAAAGGGGTGGTGTTGGCAGGAGTGGAAGGATGGAGTAGGCGTAGTGGGTTGGGGTGTATGTTTGGTTTGGAGGGGCCTACTTACTGTAGGTTAACTTTGCACATAGGGAAGGCGGGTATTTTGTATTACTGCGTGGTGCAAGTGTACAAGGTCAGAATTTATCATGTCGTCCCGGATTTTTCTGGGTCTACCTACTCTGTACCTTCCATCAATTTTGATTGCCCTGCACTCTTTTATACAGCTGTCGTCTTGTATGCGCATCACATGACCATACCAACGTAATCTTCTCTCAAGTAAACAGCATCTGATCCCTCTTATTCATAATTTCTCACTCAGTTCATTTATGTTTTGCCGTTCGTGTATATTACTATTACACATCCAATGGGGCATGCATGCTTCGTTCCTCTCCAGCCTGCGCAGATCTTCTGCACACAATCCCCATGTAAGATTGCTGTTCGTATGCAGGCATCATACAATCTGCCTTTCATTTGTAAATAGAAACGTTTCGTGGCCAACATCTGTATCAGCTCTCTGAACATTTTCCATCCTGTTCTAAGTCTGGGTACTGTACTTTCAGTGCACCCTCCACCACTACTGATTTTGTCACCCAGGTAACGGAAAGTGTCCACTATTACTATAAAACTATCTGGGCAGTAGAACGAGCTAGTATCCTGTGGGCATCTGTTACTTATTGCACCTGAGCATCGGCCACATATAAAATGTATGTTCTTAGATAGCTTACCTGTGATCCTACTACATCTTTTATGTACCCATAATTTGCATTTGGGACATAGAATGGAATTTCTACCTACTCCTTTCCTACACACTGAGCATGGCCATTTCCCAGAGGGAAATGTGCCCTATTTTCCTTTCTACATACTAGAACTTTAGTCTTCTTCTATAGCTATCTATCTATATATATATCATGATAATCATCGTCATTTTAAATCCGCTTTCCCTGCTAGCAAGGTTTGGATGGGTCTACATAGACCAAGTTAGTACTGCAGCGGAGCCACTGACCTCCCAAGCAGGCCAGGGATCTGTGTCTTGCTTTATGTACAGTTGACACTTCACCAAATGTACAAGAGAGGTTGTCATGTCTTTCACACAACTGATGGTTCCTTCCAATCCTTTTGTTTGGCAAGATTTCTACAGCTGGATATCCATCCTATCGCCAATCTACTGTATTATGTTAATCTAGCATATTAATATCATAGTGATTGTTAGGATAGTGAGAGGCAGAATCAGTAGTGACACAAAATATCTTGCAATACACATTTATAATCCACTCTTATGAATTCTACACTTGAAACTAGAGATGGGAAAAATTGTTACGGTTTCGGTCAAAATGCCTCTTCCGAGTTTTTACTTTCTGAGTTCAAATTCAGCTGACATCAACTTTACCTTCCACTCTTCTGAGGTCAATAAAATAAAGTACCAGTCCAGCACTGGGGTCGATATAATCAATTTTCCCATCCTCTCAAAATTGCTGGCCTTGTGCCTAAATGAAAAACCATTATTATTATTAAATTGTTGCTGCTGTGGTTGTTGTTATTTATTTGTTTATTTATTTATTTATTTTAGCGTCCTTAAAAAAACTGGAACCCCCCAGTCCGCTACTATAAAATCATCTTACCACTGAGGCAAACATCTCAAGGTATTCAGAATGATTTAAAACTGTAATTGCTATGAAATAAACATTTCGTTTTTGATCATTGATTTTAGACTTCTTTCATCAATCAGGAAATAATTTCCTGGTTATGTATGTTGTTAATTTGCTACTAGAAGTTACTATTTGTGTTTTGAGGTAGGGGTTAATTTGGTATTAATACAGTACCTGGAAGCAATAAATAATTAGGGTATATATTGGAGTTTACGATAAAAAAACAAACACTTTTCAGAAAAATATATTTTTAAAATAGATGGTTCAATTCATTTATTTTTTCCTATCTTTTACCAAAATTTTTTCCCTGCTAAATTAGATTTGATACACCAGAGAGATAACCCTTCCCCCCCAAAAAAAATTTTTCAGAGTCTTTTCAAAGATTTGGGGATTATAGATGTTTAATACCTAATAAGACAAATAAAAATCTTTTGTTCCAGACCATGAACTCCAATATACCTAATAATTATATAGCAATCAGTTAAAGATATTGTGAAAAGGATCTTATCGAATGTAATCAATAAAATGATCCAACGATAGATTGATTTGCTTCGATAATTATCTTTCCTCAGTTACCATTTTACTTGACTCAAATAGAAAAGCAAGTAAATTGGTATTGAGAACAGAAAAGAAACCAATTGGCGGACAAAAAAGCAATATAAGATGCTCATTGTAAGTAAGGTGGCAGGTCAGCAGTTTACTGAGACAGTCTTAATGTAGATGTCTATGTGCATGGAGGCAGCTAGCAAAATATGAATAATATAGAAGTTACAATCGTTTCCCTTATGTCATTATGTTTCCTTTTGGTAATGATGAATACATAACAAATGTAATGTGTGTCAGAAATAACTAGCAGATTTCTCCCATACACTACGACAGCAACTAATTGCAAGTGTGACCTGAAACAGATTTCAATATAATTCTGAAGTCTAGGAGACTGCACCAGCAGCATATAATTGACTGCTTTGTTCAGGCAGAAAAGCAGTGTGAAAAATTAAAGCAATGTAAATAATTTGTGCAGACACGTATAAATGATTTCTGGATTGGAAAGGTGGAATAAAAGCATGAATCAGAATCATATTTCTCGTGAGTATATGGATCAACAAAATAGTATGCAGAAACATTTCAAAATTCCATGAGTAACATCTAGTACTATGGACAGCCGGACATCTCCATTGCAACAAATCCAATTTGAAAAGAGATCAGTCTTTTGAATAACTGACACAGTTACATGTTCACCATACTTAGAAACCAAGATGGTATCTGCAGAAATACTATCAAAAGATCCTGATTTGAGACAGATAGTCATGAATTTAACCCTTTAGAATTTACATTACTCTATATAAACTATTATATTTTTGTGGTCAACACTTTACCTCACATAATATCGAATCTACGAGATTTTGATGTTATTTCTTTGAGAACAACACCTTAACATCAGTATGAGTGGCTGGTTAAGGCCAGTTTGAACAGAGAGAGGTGAGAGAATTCTGGCTAGATATGGCTGGTTTAAATGCTAAAGGGTTAATGAATCATGATGGTCTTTGGGATATTCAGAAAACTAACCTTACCTGTATTGAAAACATTCAGAAAGTAGTTATAAAGTGTTTCAGATGAGAAAATACTGAAAATGTTAATGGATAATCTGGCTTACTAAAAATGAAACATTGTTGAGAACGTTTGAGCAGATAACAGTGTGGCTAGCTTTTCAAAAAGTGTCTTCTGATGAAGTGTAGAGTACACATTAATGTGTAAGTGGGTACCTCTGTAAAGAGTATATAGTACAATTGTAAATATGTATACAAAGGCTATGTCTTTGCTTCTGTAGAGATAAGGAGTATTGCTAATATAGACAATGAAACTTCCATGTGTGATGAGACTAATGTGATATATAATTTCCTCTTCTGTAAATCCATCTCTTCTCCTTTACTCAAGAACAGCAAGTGTACTGTCAACAGATAGCAGAGAAACCCTCCTGACTTCTTGTATATCTCAGACCACACAGTTCAATGTCTCCTTCCTTTTTCAAGATGGTATGGGAAAGATTTGGCTGTTATTTGTAGTAGGTCAAACCTACCACCTACATCCAAACATTAAGCCACCTGCCTAAAGGTTTAAAAAGTATGCCTGTACATACTTTGTAATTATTTTATTTATTGACATCTATTTTATTTGAACTCAGAATGTAAGTAGTATATTGAGACTCAGTACACCATGGCCTTTAAACCTTGCAATATGTTTCTACTTTTGGCACAAGGCCAGCAATTACTTCAGTGTATTACTGGTGCTTTATTTATCGACCCAGTAAGGATGAAAGGCAAAGCTAACTTCAGCAGGATTTCAACTCAGAACATAAAAGGCCATAACTCTATGCTGCAATGCATAGTGTCTGGTGCTCTTCCTATACTGCCAAACCACCACCCTGACAATAATAATAACATTGACAAGCTACAAACAGGTTAGTGTGAAGTCAATTGAAGGCATCATGGTGATATTATTCGTTCATATTTTATTTTATCAACCTCATAGCAATGAATGGCATTATTAATATTATCAATAGCCAATATTTTGGGAGAAAAGGAACAACTAGTTAAATTGAGTCAGTATATCATTGGTACTTATTCTATTGATCATTAGCTACCTATTATATGCCAGAGCCAATCACCAGAGTAGATTTTGCTTTTGACAACTAATTATTTTGGGTAAATTTTCTCACCATTCTAAAAATTTAGTAAGTTCAGACCCTGAGCAATTAGCTATTTGGACTACGAAATAATCCTCTTTAGGAATCTAGTCAGCTAATGATAAGACATGTTACTACTCCTAATATTAGCAAAATACAAAATCAAAAAGAAATCTCCAAAGGTGAGCAGACAAATCAATGAAGGAATATAGATATAGAATTTGAACTAAGCTATTTTGTTATGATAACTCATTGAAATAGTCTGATATATAGAGAACAGATGACAGCAAATAATTTCATTACTCTAATACATTATTGAAGACTCAGAGCAAATAACTAAGTGTAGCTTGGGATTGTTTTAGTTAAAATATTTTCTGCTGGGAAATTACAAATTTTGGCTCACTTTCAAATACTAACTGTTTCATCACTAGTAAGATACTATTTTCTACTATTCCTGGTGCATGTGCACCGATCATATAAAAAAAACATTAAGTGTGACTATACTGAGATCAGTCGTCTGATATACAAGATATCAAAAAAGAAATTCTCATCATCTTAAATAATTTTAATGCAGACAATCAGTCTGTCTATAACTACTGACACAAGTCCATTGGATACCATGGGAATGAACAATGCATTATAGTTCTGCTCATCTCTCTCTCTCTCTATATATATATATATATATGTTTGTGTGTGTATTATTAAATAAAGTGACAGGAGGCTGGAAAGTTGAAATTCCTTTAACGTTTTCATTTTGAATAAAAACTTTAAAGGAATTTCAAATTTCTGGCCTCCTGACACTTTATTTAATAATATTTAACTCTCTTCATGCACCACCAACAGAATCTTACACAAAAGATGATTGAGTTGGATCACATTGAGTGCTTTTCCTATAATTGCATCATGGTAAACTACACAGAATGAAAAGTTCTATCCTGTGGTAAACCAACTTCAATCATCATCATCATCATCACCGTTTTACGTCCGTTCTTCCACGCTAGCATGGGTTAGACGGGTTGTCCTGTTGTGGGCAGTGTCTGGTCGGCTGACCATGCCTTGCTCATACAGGAACTGATCTGGCTTGATTTCTACAGCTGGATGCCCTTCCTAACACCAACCTCATTTACAGTGAGTGCTGGGTGCTTTTTCGTGGCGCCTACACGTCCACTTTACAGTGTGGGCTGGGTGCTTTTTTGCCGTGGCACCTCCACGGCCACCTTGCGGTGGAGGGGGGGGCATATTGTTTATATGCTTCAGCATGTACCCATGGGAGGTCGGGTACCCTGTATTACTGCGTGACGCCAGAAGTCACGGTCGTGTGTCATTGACTTTGAGAGGTGTAGTTGGGTAAGGTCGGCTTTTATCACCTCATCCCAAGTCATCTTGGGTCTCCCCACTCCGCGGTTTCCATCAACTTCTAGTGCTCTGCACCTTTTTATGCAGCTGTCATCCTTCATACGCATCACATGTCCATACCAGCGTAACCGCCTCTCCTGCACGCAGCATTTGATTCCTCTTATGCTCAGTCTCTCTCTCAATTCCTTTATGCTTTGTCGTTCACGTATATTACTGTTACACATCCATCGGAGCATGCAGGCTTCGTTTCTCTCTAATCTACGTAAGTCTTCCACCTTCAGCGCCCAGGTCTCACTACCATGCAACATCGCTGTTCGGATACACGCATCATACAGTCTGCCTTTCATTCTGAGGGAGAAGCCTTTTGCAGCTAGCAGTGGTAGTAGTTCCCTAAACTTCTTCCATCCCGTTCTTACCCTAGTTATTGTACTTTCTGAGCACCCACCTCCGTTGCTAATTCGGTCACCTAGGTAGCAGAAGCTGTCTACTGTTTCTACAGGGCCCTCCCAGAGATTGGTGGTACTTGTTTCCTGTGGCTGTTTGCTTGCTGTTTCAGCACAGCTGCTGCATGTGAATCCTACATTCTTAATTAAGCTTCCTGAGATCCCGCTACATCTCTTGTGTACCCATTGTTTGCATTTGGGGCAGAGAATGGAGTTTCTACCTACACCTTTCCTACATACTGAGCAAGGCCATTTCCCTGAGGGGATCTGGGTTCTGTTTTCTCGTCTACTTACAAGGACCTTAGTCTTTGTCATGTTGACTTTGAGGCCCTTTCTCTCTAGTCCCTGCTTCCAGGTTTGGAATTTATTCTCTAGTTCTACCATAGATTCAGCTATGAGTGCGAGGTCATCAGCATACAGGAGTTCCCATGGGCATCCGGTCTTAAACTCCTCCGTTATTGCCTGCAGGACTATGATGAACAGGAGAGGGCTAAGAACAGAGCCCTGGTGGACCCCAACCTGTACGCTAAATTCCTCGCTATACTCATTGCCAATCCTAACTTTGCTGACTGCTCCCCTATACATGGCTTGTACCGCTTTCACAAGCCATTCATCTACTCCTAGTTTTCTAAGAGCCCACCAGATTACTGCACGTGGAACTCTGTCAAAGGCTTTCTCAAGGTCGACAAATGCCAAGTAGAGTGGCTTACTTTTAGCTAGGTACTTTTCCTGTAATTGCCTCACAAGGAAGAGGGCATCAGTGGTGCCTTTCCCTGGTACAAACCCAAATTGCATCTCGTCTATATTCACCCGGTCCCTAATCAGCTGTGCTATAACTCTTTCTGTTACTTTCATGACCTGGTCCATCAACTTTATACCTCTATAGTTTCCTCTATCTAGTGCATCGCCTTTACCTTTGTAGCAGTTGACAATGATGCTACTGCACCAATCTTTTGGTATGGCCTCCTCTAGTATTACCTGGTTAACGATACGTGTGGTTATAGTGTGACCTACAGACCCAGATGCCTTCAGCATCTCGGCAGCTATACCCGATGGACCGGTTGCCTTCCCTATCTTCATATCTCTGATTGCCTTACTTACTACGCTGCCGCTGACTTGTACTGCTGGTCCCTCTATAGGGTCTACGTGGGGTAGGGTCTCTTCTTCCCATGCATTCTCCTCATTTAGTAATCTATCATAATGACTCTTCCATGCATCTTTCTTCTCAGCACTTGTGAGGGCAAGCTCACCTTTATCATTCCGGATACACTTCTCTCCAATGACATCACAACTATCTCTGACACACTGCCTCGCAATCTTGAATACCTCCTGTTTCTGGTCCTCACGTTGTAAAACATGCTTGAATTTTCTATCCTCTGCTTCCCTCCTAGCTAAGTATACTTGTCGCCTAGCTTCCCTCTTGGTCTCTATGTAATGTACCCTGCTCCCCCCGTTCTTCCATTCTTTCCATGCCTGTCTCTTGGCCTTGACTGCTTCATCTACCTTATTGTTCCACCACCAAGTCACTCTCCTCCTGCTTGAGGTCTTACTCCAGCCACAAACCTCATCCGTCGCCTCTAGTAAGTTATTTTTTAGGAACTCCCAGTTCTCTTCTACGTTAAATGTCTCTATCTGTTCTTCTTTACTGTCGTAGGCGTTGAGTAAAATATCTTTAAATCTGTTACTGGTTGAGGGGACTTTCAGCTTCCAGATCTTTCTTCTCCAGGTTGGCCTCTGTTTCAGGGCTCGTCTAGTTCTGACCGTGAGGTCGCTGACAACTAAGCTATGTTGGGATGTACATTCCTCACTAGGGAAGGCTTTTGTGTTTACGACCGTCCATCTGTCACGTCCTCTGATGAGGATAAAATCTAACTGACTAGAGTGCTCCCCTGATCTATAGGTGATCAGGTGGTTGTCGGGTTTTTTAAAGTTTGTGTTACATATCGACATGTCATTGGCGTCGCAGAATTCTAGAAGTCTGAATCCTTCCTCATTCCTTGTGCCAACTCCATGGCCTCCATGTACTCTATTGAAGCCGTCGCAGTGTTTACCTACGTGTCCGTTAAAATCTCCTGCAATGATTAGGAAGTCCTTGTCGTCTATATATGTATATATATATAGAAATCCATACCAATGCATTCTTCAATGATGCACTCTACAACCAATTCTAATTGCCAGTTTTTCCTCGCAATTCATTTATGCCCTTGGTTCATGCATGCAAACAATATGCATCCATCAGAGCATACCTCATTTCTTTCAAACTCTCCCATATCCTCCACAACGCCTGTTTGGTTACTCTGCAATATCCCATTTCATACACAAGGGTCTTATAATCTGCCTTTCACTCAGAGAGAGAATTCCTTTATTGCCAGCAGAACTTTTTCCAGCCTGATTACTATAATTTTGGAACACTCAGCTCACACAGGTAACAAAAGCTGTCAACTACTTTTCAGGAGCTTTCTAAGCATTTGAAGGAATTAATAGGTGTGATTACTGCTAATTACACCAGTGCACCTGTTAAATATAGTCCTTTTTTGTCAGTTTACAGACAGGCTGACATAAAAGGACTTTCCTGGCAGTATCAGTAAAAAGTCGGACGCCATGCTTTGCAGCATACAGTTACGCCCCTTTATGGTCAGAGTTCAAATCCCACCGGGGTCAATAAAACAAAGTACCAGTAATGTACTGGGATAATTGCTGGCCTTGTGCCAAAAATAGAAACAATTATTCTATGTACCAGTAATGCACTGGGATAATTGCTGGCTTTGTGCCAAAAGTAGAAACAATTAGTCTATGTACCAGTAATGTACTGGGATAACTGCTAGCCTTGTGCCAAAAGTAGAAACAATTATTCTATGTACTATACATGCACCTTTAATGAGTTGTTGTGCATCTGAGCACTACACAATTTTAATTATTATATCATTGTTGTACCCTAATTTATTTATCTAGCTACTTCTTTGCCAATATACATACTCTACTTACCCCAGAAGTATTTATACCTGTATTTCTTGTCCATGAGGAGTCTGACTGATGATCCTTTCTATCTTACATCATGTACATAATAGATATTTATCTGCCGCCACAATTTCATCAGATATATCTTTAATTGGTCAATGTTAATGGTAGCAGCACTAAGATTTTGTACCTGGTAGAAAGAGTAATATGTCCGGTCGTGAGTGGATTGTTTGATGTCGGTTTTCTGCATTTGAAAGGAAGAGATTTGGTGCAATGGCTAAGAAGTGTTCACACAAAGCAGATATTCACATTCCTCCACTACATTAGTGCATGCAGCTCTAACAGGATACATGGTAGCATGTATGTGCAATAAGTGTTTTTTCTTTTATTTGTGAGACATGATTTCTTTTCTTGCTGGATACTCATTGCATCACCAATAACATTACTGCTTGGACTGGGTGCATTTTATGATGCCATGAGGACAAATGTCCCCTCTATATTGTTTCAGAGTTACTGTCCTCCTAGACAGGTTGCCTTAACTGCAGACTTCAAAGTCCATATCTCCTACAATAGAAAGCAGTTCCAATCACTCAGGGTTTGTTACTACCAATAACTTCACAGACTATGCTAGTTGCTTCAATCTAGTTTATAATAAACTACATTGCTTAAATTGACAGTCATCAGTTGAAGATATCAATATTTGCAGTTATTTTTGAAAGGCATTTATCTGGGGATGCACAATTGGATCATGACAATTCCACATCTCCATTTGATTGTTATACTGCCTGGAACCCCTACATCACTCTACCCAATGTCGTCCAGGTCATCAGATGTACATTTGATTGAAAGAACGATTGTCATAAATAGTGCTTATATATAGATGAGTATGGGATAACAGAATTAAAATATTCATCATTATTTGAGTAGATTTATTTTTGGATATTTATCTTTTATCAGACACTAGCAGTGGTACCCGGCGTTGCACAGGATAAGGTATTGTGAAATATATAACCACCTTAGCTAAGCTTAGTATTGCCACAACCACAGCTGGCAAAGTAAGGGTCTGGTGGTATGTAAGTAAGCAACACTGTGGCTTAAAACGTGAGGAAGAAGTTGTGTGCACTTACCAACTGTTTGGGGAATGAGTGTGAGATTTATCTTGAGCAAGGGTGGCAGAATAACCAGATGCAGCAGACAGCCAGACATACAGACAGATATTATAAGGGTGCGTTCTGGACGGAGAGGGAATTGTGGGAAGTGACGTAATGCAGACAGCCAGACATACAGGCATATTATAAGGGCGCGACGTTATATGTATGTATCTATCTAAAAAGAGAAAGACTAAGAATTATAGAGAGAGATCGCTAAATCACCTAATGCGGTCCCTAGGGCATTGAAAATTTGAAATTTTTTTGGCTCAGAACACTCCCTGAAACACAACATACATGTGTAAAGTTTGAAAACAGTCGGTTGGGTGCTTCTCTAGTTTTAGGGATTCAAACTCACACACACACAGACAGACATCCTTAGTTTTATATATATAGATCACATGATAATGGTGGATTGGCAGAATTGTTATAGGGACAAATAAAATGGCTTGCAGTATTTAAGTAAAGACCATTACATTCTGAGTTCAAATCCCGTCATTTTTCTAGTGCTGATAAAAACATACTAGGTCAATATAATCGATTATACTTCACCGCCAATCAATGTAAGGCTATGTAACTATATAAGAAATCATTATACGATCTGAGTTCAAATCCTGCCGAGGTTGACTTTGCCTTTCATCCTTACGGGGTCGATAAAATAAAGTACCAGTAATGCACTGGGTACTTGCTGGCCTTGTGCCTAAAGTAGAAACAATTATTAGTTCAAATCCCGCCAAGGTTAACTTTGCCTTTCATCCTTACGGGGTCGATAAAATAAAGTACCAGTAATGCACTGGGTAATTGCTGGCCTTGAGCCTAACGTAGAAACAATTATTAATATGTTTCTTTGGGACACTATGTCTGTAGCAGAATAATGAGAAAGTTATATTTAATGCAACCCTGTAGAATAGTGTATAATTTTACAGTATCTGAGTGTTGATCTATCCAAGCAAATTCATGGAAGCATATCTAACTGAATATTGAATCCAAGCTATTAATCACAATTAATAAGGATTCCTTTTTAAACCCATTTCTGTACTGGTATACATTCTAATAACATAGGTTATAGCTGAACTGTGTAGACGCGTTTTTTTTAGGGGGGTTCTGCCAGTCAGGAGCAACACACCCAACCATATGTTGCTACCCACCAAAAAAAAAAAAAAAAAAAATTAGATGATTGAAAAATATATAGCCAAAATACAAGCTTTACTAGCAACACAATTCCTTGTATCTGTCCTCCCCTATAAATTGTGTATAATTTATTTTATCAATGTTAGTATGAATGAAACTTAGAACAATGAAATATGAATTCAACGCTGTCTAATGTTAATGCCATTTTTACTAAACTCCCCCCTAGTTCAATAATATATTCTTTTGTATGGATTTGTTAGGAAGAGGGTTTTAGTCAGTTGCATTGACATATATTAGTGAAGGTGCATGGCTTAGTCAATAGAGTATCAAACTCACAATTGTGAATTTGATTCCCAGACCGGGCAGTACATTGTGCCATTGAGCAAGACATTTCATTTCATGCTGCTCTAGTCCACTCAGCAGGAACAAATGAGTTGCAGTAACACAAGTGTCAAGCTGTCCTTTGGACAACATCAGTTGCATGAGAAGAGAATGGTATGCAAGGGTAGTCTTCCATAAAAGCACTTTGCTCAGAAAGGAACTTTCTACGTGCAAACCCATGATCAGCCATGACCTAAATGGGCCTCTTCTTGCCTATTATTGATTATTTATTGAGATTAATACCAGGCATTGACTGACTGATTCTTTTTGTGCCAGCTGCCATTGAGAACCCTGCCAAATCAAGATAATGGCATCACGTCTGAAGAAGGAGCCCAATAAAGTGAAATGGCTGATGTAGCAAGCACTGCTTGTTGTTCTTCAATGCAATGCTTCTGCTAGTTTGCTCAATAGGCACTGTTGATATATGTTGTCCACCCAATGGTGTAGAGTTTGCTCCCCACTCTTTCTTTTTATCATTCATTAAGTTTTTGATATTCTTTATATGAAGTAAAATATGATGAGAGGTAATTTAAGAATTCATAGGTTCTTTTATGAAGATTAAAGCCTTTCCTTACTGATATAATTTAAGCACAAGGCTAGCAATTGTTTAGTTAACTTGACCTCAATGCTTCACAGGGCATTTTATTTTATTGAACCATGTAAGTATGGAAAAATGGATGCTAAATGATGATGATGATAATGATGAAGAACCTGGAAGGATGAAAGTTAAAGTTGACTTTGGTGGGATTTTGTCCAATGCTCTAACAGTTCTGCCAACAATAATCTTTTACACTAGTATAAGGGTATACATTCTTTTTTGTGAGGATTTGCTCCAATTATTAATACAGCACGAGAACTTGTTTTATTGACTTTGAAAGTTAAAAGGCAAAGTCAAAATGACACTAAGAGTTGAACTCAGAACATAAAGGAAAATATCTAAAAAAGAATTATTCTATCTGGTGTTCTACCAACAATATTGACAACTTTCTACCTACTGCAGGGTGAAAACTCAGCAGCAATTTTGGTTTTAGGTCAACCTAAATGTGCTGGCTCGACAAGGCACCAAATTTGAACTCAGAATGTAAAAAGCCAGAAGAGACACTAAAGCATTTCATCCAATGCTCTAATGATTCTACCAATCCACTGGCCCAGGACAAAAACTTTATTTATCAATCCTGAAGTAATGGAAGGTAAAGTTGATCATGGTGAGATTTGAACTCAGAGCCCAGAGAATCAGAACAAATACTGCAAAGTATTTAACCCTTTAGTATTTACATTACTCTATATTTACTATTGTATTTTTGCAGTAAACACTTTATCTCACATAATATCGAATCTATGAGATTTTGATATTATTTATTTTGAGAACAATACCGTAACATCAGTATCAGTGGCTAGTTATGGCCAGTTTGAATGGAATGAGGTGAGAGAATTCTGGCCGGATACAGCCGATTTAAATGCTAAAGGGTTAAACCAACACTTCGACTGCTAATTTCCCATCTTCTTAAGGGGAGTATAGACAATGAAATAAACTTCAGTATGCTGCTAATAATCATTTTATTGATTCTGGAGAAATGAAAGGCAAAGTTTCTCTTGGCAGAGATTCACCGAATAAACTGTCAAGCACCAAACAAGACATCATGAAATATTCTGCATTTTCTTAGTTGAAAAACAAAGAAGACAAAATTTAAATGAGTACTCAATACATATTAATAGTAGCTAATCTGTAGATTTTTTTTTTATTAGGATTTATAGTTCAATGACGAAATCCTCGTTTCACCCTATCTGACATTTTGATTTCCAATCAAAGATTATTAATTTGAAAAATTATAATTTATTAACAACAACACATCCCAGATATTTATTAAGCTATCTGTTGTTTTTCAACAAATTCCCAGCCACCATCAACACGACAGTAATAATAAGAGTTTCTGATTTAGGCACAAGGCCAACAATTTTGGAGGAGGGGAAAGTCGATTAAATCGACCCCAGTGCGTTTCTGGTGCTTTATTTTATCGACCCTGTAAGGTTGAAAGGCAAAGCTAACCTTGGTGGGATTTGAACTCAGAACCTAAATGGCTGTAATTATATGCCTCAAAGTATGTTGTCCTATGCTCTACCAATACAGCCAATCCATCGCCCTAATAATAACTATTATCATTATTTTATAGGCATATTAAAACCTTTCTGTCCTGATATAACAGCTGTAATAAGGTATGAACTAATTTTGCCAGAAAATTAGAACCTTGTCCTCCATTTAGCCACTGAAGCCTAACAATAGTACCAGAAGAGTACTAGTGGTGAAAAATGAAAAAACAAAAAAAAAAAAAAAATACCTGGAGAAAAGTTAGCTGAAATGAAGCCAGCTGTCAGGGGAAAATTTAGTTTTATTGTGTACTGGGCAAAATAATAAAAGGCAGGTAGAAAGGTAATAAAGTAATTAGCTAGAGATGTAGTTAGCTAGTGACATACAAATAGAATTAATGAGATACATAGATAAAGAGACACAGGATAGATTGATATATATATATATAGAGAGAGAAGGTGGGGGGAGAGAAAGAGCAAGAGAGAGCACTATATAGTGAGTTAGAAAAAGCTGTGGTTGCATTGTTATCGAGGTATGTAAGGGGTAATAAGATATTTGGAAAAGCCTTTTATTTTTTCAGCACCTCGCACCTCCTCATCCATCAGAGGCAGCTGGGTGATGTGGAAATCTTCATATAAATCGAGGATCTGGAGACAAATACAAAAGGTAATTTTAAAATATATGCATAATGGAGAGAGTGGAAGTGACATAAGAAAATAAACTATACTCTGTATGTATGTGTGAGTGCTTGTGTTGCATAAGTGTTGAGCTTTACAGAAGCAAACATCGAAGCAATGGATTGGCAGTATCAGTAGAGGGTCGGACGCCATGCTTTGCAGCATAGAGTTACTCCCCTTTAGGATCTGAGTTCAAATCCCGCCGAGGTTAACTTTGTCTTTCATCCTTACGGGGTCGATAAAATAAAGTACCAGTAATGCACTGGATTATTTGCTGGCCTTGTGCCAAAAGTAGAAATAATTATTATACATTTCTGGGAAAGATCGTTGTCTATTTTGAGTGTAAGTAAGGGGTGTAGCCTAGTGGTTAGGGTGTTGAGCTTACAGTTGTAATGTCATGGACTGAGTGGCACAATGTGTTCCTGAGCAAAACACCATATTTCACATTGTTCCAGCCCAGTGAGATAAAAATGAATACCAGCAGCAGTAGGTGATTGACTCAGTAATGGACTGGCAATTTGTACTCTTAGTTTGGGATAGACAATAATCTTCAATCATATAGCTGTCAAGTTTAACAGTTGATCCCTAAGGTCTACTTAGACTAGTCCCCCTCTCTTTCCTAAGTATTTACCTCATTCAGCCAAGTTTCATAAGAGCATTTTCATGTCTCTTTCTTTTTGGTGTTAGTGAAGGTGAATGAGCCACTATCATTCTGTACACATTCTTCATCAACAATGTCCTGATTCCTACTGATACATTTTGTAAACTGGAACACTTCATGCTTCTCATCTTCATGTAGAAAATTGGCATTTCTCTTTGCTCAGTATACCTGACATCTAGCTTTTCTTCTAGTTATGTCATACTGTTTCTTATCCCCTTCCATTCTTTCCAAGCCTGTCTTTTATGGAACTATGATTTTCCATCATGCCATACTTTTCATATTTGCTCTACCCGCAAATCTGGTTTGTTGCTCACAGAAGGTAGTCTGACAGAATTACCCAGTTGTCTATGCTATAAATTTCTTGGCATACACATCACCTAGTACTTCTTTAGGCCTAGGTATTGGCCGAGGGATCTTTCAGCTTCCATACCTTCCTTTTCTCTGAGATGTATAGCTCTTTTTCTGATGTTACTAATATGCACTGTGGAGATATTTAGTATTCACGAACAGCCATCTATCCAGTTTACGCTTGTGTTCACAGGAGTAATAGGTGATCAAAGGGCTGATCAGTTTCTAAAGTTAGCTCATCTCATCACAAAACCTGATCCCTCCTCATTCTTCATTCTAGATACATAGCCTCCATTCCATCAAAATAGCTACTGTGGTGTTGTCCAACATGTCCAATAAAGTAACTAGCTGTGATAATGATACTGTTGTCACCTGGTATTAAAGTAGGGTGTTAGAAGATCACCTATTGCCTATCTGTCAGTCCTGACTATGGTGCATATACAGATATAACTGTTGTTATGACTAGTCTAAGTATTCTGTATACTTTGACTACCTCAATTAATTTATGTCTAATTCTCTGCTAACAATATACCCAATCCACTCAACCCAGCAATATTACACACCCAAAGTTATTTGTACCAGTGTTCCTTTCCAACAAGGAGTCTGCCTATGCTTCACCTCCCTCTCCCCTTTTGTATACAGCATAACAACTACACACCTCTGCTGTAGCATCTCTATAAACTATCTAGATTTTTTTTTCCTCAGCCCTAAAGTTCCAGAAGGAAAATATGATTAAAATATCTAGAGAAGTAATCCATAGTCTATAAGATGGTAGAGGAAGGTGTGATACCCAATGACAGGAGTATTTGTAGCTTTGTCAACTACTACAAGGACAAACAAGATATATAAAAGAGACTACTACAGAGGTATGAAAGTTAGAGAAACAACTATAGTACAATTGACAAGGAACAGAATGAATCCCGATCAGATACAGTTCAGTTTTGTGTCTGGAAGCACTCCGTATGTTAACTTTCTAATGAGACAAATGCAAAAGAGAATTACTTAGCTAAGAGTAAGCCCTGATATCCAGCATTTGTTAATCTGGATAAGGTCTTTGACAGGGTACTATACTCTATAATTTGGTGTTCACTAAGGAAACTAAGAGTTGAGGAATAGCTTGTGAAAACCATACAAATTTGTGAAAGCTATAAAAGTACTGAGGCACATTTTGCAATGTAGGGGACTCCTGGGGGCAGAACCCGCTTTTGGAAAAAGCCGATGATTTTGTACAAGCATAGTTTTCGAAGCAGCACTGAAGTATTGACATGAATGCTATACATAACTGCTATTTAATACCTGACCAACGATGGGTACCTCTACTACTTTATAAATATAGTAAAATAAAAAATATATAATATTTATTTATACCTGGTATATATTATATAATTTATTATATATAAATTAATGATTTTATTTATTATATATTATTTACAATTTGCTAGAATTAGGGTTAGGGGGCGCTAAGGGTATTACGTGGCTGTGAGGGGGCGGTGGCCCCAAAAGTTTGAGAACCTCTGCCTTAACTGCCAGGTAAATGACCATCTTTGATATGCAAAAAAATAGATAGAAATATTGTGTAAACTATGGATGCAAAAGAAGTGTAATGGGAGCACAGGCAGGCTGACAAAGATGGCAGACTTTTTATGTGGAAAATTCATAGGTGTAGTTAGTAGTAAAAGTACACATGAAATGAATTCCTTCATGAGAAGGATCACTAGAAACAATTGATACATGCATTTTGAGAGAAAAATTGGAAAAAATGAAAGAATGATAGTAACGATTGCAGAAGATTCTAAATGAGACAAAGTAAACTTTTAGATGAAAGCAATAATGAAAAAAAAAAAAGTAAAATAAAAGGGAAAAAAAAGTAAAGGAAAGAGAAAAATTTCACTTACTTGATCAATGTATTTGGATTGTATTTTGTGACGGGATTTACACATCTTACATGTCTGCTCACCTTTTGGCACAAATAACAGCTGGTTGACAACTACGTTGTGGGTGTCAATACCATAGCGTGTTAGTTCTTGAACCAACCGCTCTGTTTCATACAGAGACAAGAATTCAGCAATACACACACACACAAATGTAGTTTGGTCCTAAAACAGAAAATATAATGATAATGATGGCAATGAGTAGGAGTCATTGAGCTTGGGGTGGAAGATATCACAAGTTGATCTTCTGCATGGTAAATACCACAGCAAAACCAAAATTTATGGGCTTACCTCTAAACATATGGAAACTAGTAGGTTAATTCTTAACATCTTGTAATGATTTAGCAGAAAACATCTAAAAAGAGGTTTGTTAATTCAAATGTTTGTAGTATCTTTATTAGGAGATAGATGGTTGTGAAAAATTACAACAAACTAAAGTAAAGACTTAAATTTTTAATGTGATGTAGTCATAGTGTTGTTTTGTACTTTTTAAGAATGTCTTTCTAAAATAGTTTCATGCAGTACAGGACATTAAGAGCTAAAGGGTAGGTTAAACCAAGTCATCTTTCTGTTTCTATTTCTAGTTTTCTTTTTAGGTGGTGGTGGTATAGTGTAATTTATATGTTGTCCTTTGTCTTTATATTTGATATAGTGCTTGATTGTAGGGTGTAAACATTTGATTAAATGCTATATAAATTCTACAGCTTCCTTCAACTTCTTTCACACTGGATAGATGAAAGACAAGATAAATATCTATAGGATCTAAAATTAGAAGGTAAAGAGACATAAACAAACATTGCAAGGCAATAACAGATATAAATGACTGATGTCATACTCACTGGATTCTTAAACTGGATATTCACATTTCGAATAGTCTCCAGCATATCATCTAATCTCTTGGTCATTTCTTCTGCATTCAAATCTTGCATACCTAACATGCTAGCAACCTGAAATATATAAACCAATATTATAAAATTTCTCAATAATGACCGAGATGAATAATGACAACAAAAGGTTTTTATAAGTTTGGTAGTTGACCAAAACCTTTTGGAAAGAGCAGTCAACTGAATCAAACCTAATACTTGACTTATACTTTTGTTAACTCAAAAAGGATGAAAAACAAATTGTAAGTAAACAGTACAAAGAATTTTCTCAAGCTCTACTGATTCTGATATTTCCTACTCTGATAATGCTGATAGTAATGAATGGACTTCAGTCAGTTTCAACAATGTGTTCCAGTTGTTCAATCAATGGAATAGCCAACTCATGAAATCAATTTATTAGTGGCTGAGCACTTAATGTAATTCTCAGGGAGATTCAGTGTATGACAAGGCTGACTCTTTACCTGTACAGTCCATCTGTTAGGTTTCCAAACAGTTTCTATCTACTCAATGTCACTCACAAGGCATAAGTTAACATGAGAATATGGTAAAAAACACCTGGCTATGTTTTCACTATTTCTTACATAAGTACAAAGCTACATGCAAATTTTGGGAGGAAGTAGTTAATTTAACTGAGTTCAATACTTAAACCTTTTGTCACCATATTTGTCCCCTTTTTTACTCATCAAGACTAGTTTTTCCAAAGCTTACCCTAAGCTCTTTTGATTCAAATTTCTGTTTCCAAAGATGGAATTTCTTTTCTAGCTCTTCCATGGATTCAGCTATGGGAACCAGGTCATCAGCATATAGAAGTTTCCATAGATGGTCAGTCTCAATTCCTCTGTTATGGCTTTATAATAAACAGGAGTGGACTAAGGACTGAGCCCTGATGGGCTTGCACTGCTCTCACAAGCTATTTTTCTACACCTAGTTTTCTTAGGGACCACCAGATGACAGATCATGGTACTCTGTCAAAGGCCTTCTCTAAGTTCATGAAAGCTAGAAATATTAGCTTATACTTTTCCCCAACACATATAAATGGTGCAGTGGCAAGTGGATAATAGAGAACTGGGTAAACAATAGCTTTGCCTACTAACAGCCAATGTGACTGGGTTGCTGGAGATTAATTGAGTGTTATAATTGTTGTTATTGTTTAGTTCCAAATAAGTCCCAAACAAGTAAAGACACTCCAGCTGCGGCCATCCTATGTTTTTCCACTCCATGATACACTTTGCTTGGAAACATTTCAGTTGCCCAGTTGTCTCTGAATCATAAATTCACACACATATAAAAACTAATATGTATAAACATATACATATATCATCATCATCATCATCATCAACGTTTAACGTCCGTGTTCCACGCTTGCATGGGTTTGGACGGGGGTAGTCCCACTTGAGGCAAGAGTGATTGTCTTGCTCGCATAGGACTGTCTGGCAGGTTTTCTACAGCTGGATGCCCTTCCTAACACTAACCACATTTACAGTGTGGGGCTGGGAGGTTTTTACCGTGTTGCCTACACGGCCACATTACAGCGTGGACTGTGTGTTTTTTTGTCGTGACACCTACACGATCTCATTTGTTTCGGCCTGGATGGTGTGGCACCAACATAACTTTACATAGAATGGGGTGGTGTGGATGGGGTGGGGGTGGTGGCGGGACGGGGTGTAGTTTGTTAGAGATGCCTACTGGCAAGGCGGGTCTTCTCTGTTACTGAGTACCGCCAAAGGTCACGGTCCAGTGACATTGTCTTGGAGAGGTGTAAGTGTGTGAGGTCGGAGTTTATCAGCTCATCCCATGTTTTTCTAGGTCTGCCTATTCCGTGGCTACCGTCTATCTTTATTGCCCTGCACTTTGTAATACAGCTATCGACTTTCATGCGCATCACGTGTCCATACCAACGCAGCCTTCTCTCGAGTAAACAACATCTGATCCCTCTTATCTCTAATTTTTTCCTTAGTTCGTTTATGCTTTGCCGTTCACGTATATTACTGTTACACATCCAGCGGAGCATGCAAGCTTCGTTCCTCTCTAGTCTGCGTATATCCTCTGCACACAATGCCCAGGTCTCACTACCATGCAACATTGCTGTTCGTATGCAGGCATCGTACAACCTGCCTTTCATTTTTAGGGAGAACCCTTTAGCAGCTAATAGTGGTATAAGCTCTCTGAACTTTTTCCAACCAGTTCTGACTCTAGCTACAGTACTTTCAGAGCACCCTCCCCCACTGCTGATTTTATCGCCCAGGTAACGGAAGCTGTCCACTATTTCTATGTAAATGACTATTTCCAGCTGATGAGGACATTCTCAGAACATACTGGGAACTCTGTGATATATTCAGAGGAAAATGAGAAAAAAAAAATTTTTTTGTTTTGTTTTGTTATGAAAAATTATTTTTCTTTGGCAGCGAGGCTACCCATATATTTGTTGCAAAATGTATTATATATATCTCTATTATGCTTAAGTGCTGTCTTAATGCTAACGCCAATTAAATATATATATATCTCATTCGTTGTGCTTATATGAAGTGGCAGAGAGAATATTAGCGCAACTGATTAGAGAAAGGGTCAAATTAGATGAGATGCACTTTTGTTGACCTAGAGAAAGCCTTTGATAGGGTACCCCGATCTGTCATCTGGTGGTCCCTAAAGAAACTAGGTGTAGAGGAATGGCTTGTGAGGACAGTGCAGGGGTGCTGTCAGTAAAGTGAGAGTAGGAATGGAGTTTAGTGAGGAATTCCAGATACAAGTAGGTGTACATCAGGGTTCGGTCCTCAGCCTGCTCTTGTTCATTATATTCCTCCAAGCCATAACAGAGGAGTTTAAGACTGGATGCCCATGGGAACTTCTCTATGCTGATGATCTGGTTCTTATAGCAGAATCAGTAGAGGAGCTAGAGAATAAATTCTGGCTATGGAAACAGCAGTTGGAATCAAGAGGACTGAAAGTGAACATAGCTAAGACAAAAGTGTTGATAAATAGAAGAGAGGACAATACTCTGATTCCATCAGGGAAATGGCCATGTTCGATATGTAGGAAAGGAACTGGCATAAATTCCATAAAATGTATGCAATGCAGATCTTGGGTACACAAGAGATGTAGTGGGATAGCAGGCAAACTAACAGGTAGGGAAAATTACGTATGCAGTAGATGTACAGGGAAAGTTGGCAGTAGTAATCGCAGTGATAGACACGTTTCCAATGCAGGTGGGTTCTATAGAAGTGGTCGATAGCTTTCGGTAGCTAGGTGATCAGATTAGCATGGGGGGTGTTCCGAGGCCATAGTATCTAGAATAAGGACAGGTTGGAAGAAGTTTAGGGAGCTGCTTCCTCTGTTGACAAAGAAGGGTTTCTCCCTGCGTACGAAAGGACAGTTATATGATGCCTGTGTGAGATATGCGATGCTGCATGGTAGTGAGACATGGGCAGCAACTGCAGAGAAATGAAGCAAGCATGCTCCGTTGGATGTGCAATGTCAATGTGTGTGAACGACCAAGCATAGACGAGTTGAGAAAGAAACTGGGTATAAGAGGGATAAGTTGTAGTGTGCAGGAGAGAAGACTGAGATGGTATGGACATGTGATGCGCATGGAGGATGACCGGTGGGTAAAGAAATGCCAAGAAATCCCAGTAGAGGTAGACCATGAAAAACATGGGCGGAGGTGGTGAGAGCAGACCTCAGATCGCTGAAACTCACGGAGGAGATGACGAAGGACTGTGACAGGTTGAGAGATGCTGTGCTGAATAGGACCCGTCCAACCCTTGCAAGATGGGAAAAGCGGACGTAAAATGATGATGATGATATATATATATATATATATATATATATATATATAAAATTCAATTTACCTGAGAAAAAAATGGGCTAAAATGACTGCGAATTCGTAGTAGTTTGCCAAGTCCCTTCTCAACAACACTAGGGAAAGAAAGGAGACGCAAAGTGTGTCCAGTTGGTGCAGTATCAAACACAACACATGAAAAGTTCATTCCTTTAACCAGCCTGTAAACAGAGTGAAGCAAAATTGAAGAAAAAAATTACAAAAATTTACAAACGGAATACACACTAAATTCTTACACTGACATGATCAAATGGTTAAGAAGTTTGCTTTACAATCATTAGGTCACAGGTTTGATCTTACTGGGAGCCATCTTGGGCAATTGTCATTTAGTATAGCTTTAGGTCCACCCATGTCTTGTAAATGAAATTGGGTGGATAGAAAATGTTGGAAGCCTGTTGGATGGATTGAACCAGTAATTTAAAGAGCCAGCTTTGTCACACACTGTCATGCTAAATCTCCCTCAGAATTACATTAAAGGTATACATGTGTCTGTGTAATGCTCAGCTATTTACATATTTATTTTATGAGTTGATGTCCCATTGATTGAATAATTGGAACACAAATGGTTGGAACTGACAGAGGTCTATTTTCTTTCCTTCCATATTGACACAAGACTATGATATTTGTAGAGAAAAAGCATGACTGTTTTAATTGATTCCAGTACATGACTGGTATCTAAATCATTTGATCCATCCCAGATTGGTGGAAAGCTGAATGATGCTGTGTCTGGTTTAAATTTGGAACTAAATGCTGAAATACACTACTGACCAACTTATTGCCTCAAACATTATGCTAGGATGCATATGCAATAGTAATAATTGTACTCTGGTCAAGACCACTTTATTTATTTCTTCTGTGACCATTATGTGAATCTAAACGTGTACAAAAATGGTTTCTAATTTAGGTATGAGGCCAACAATTTTGTGGGGTCATGAGGAACGTTAATTATACTGACTCCAGTATTTTACTGGTACTTATTTTATTGAAAGGCAAAGTTGACCTCAAAGTGATTTGAAACCAAAATGTAGAGGGCCGAACAAAATATTAATGATTCTGCTAATACATCACTTTAAAGGTGTACAGAAATAGAATATAGAATTAATTCAGTGTAACACACCTGGACTGTCAAATTACATAGAATTAACTAATGCTTGTTGATGTGTGCCACATGTTTGTTGCCTTGGTAGAGGTATATCTGTGGATTGCAGTAGCTAGTTGTTTGTCTAAATGCCTAGAGTCTGATTGAACAGCTGACCTGTGGCTGCTGGTGTAGCAGTGATAATGACAACAGTAGTCTGGTAACCAAATCTTAAACATAATTTAGTATTTTTCTCTAGTGATTTGTATCCATTCCTTTATGCACCATTCTAAGTTTATTATAAAAATCTTAACAGATATTATATGTAAACAGACAAATAAAGTTTTTAAAGAGACAACAGGATGCTGAATTATTTTAGTTGGTCTAGCTTATATCCATCCCAAATTGAGATTTTTGAATAAGTTTGATATGTTTAATTACTTCTTTGAGCTTGATAATTCTGTATATCTTATCTGTATACTTTATCATTTCAATGAGATGTCTAAGTATTAGAAACAAATAACATTTTAATTAATATATATATCCCCATGTGGAAGATGGACGTTAAACGATGATGATGATGATGATGACTGTATATATATATATATATATATATATATATATATATATATATATATATATATATATATATAGGAAGAGGGTGAGAGAGAGAGAGAGGTGAGTGGGATAGAATGGACCTGTCAGTTTCAATGATGAATGTTCCAGTTGATTGAGCAACAGAACAGCTTGCTTGTGAAATTAATATAAATGGCTGAGTTTTCCACAGGCATCACCATCATCGTTTAATGCCCATTTTCCCCACTGGCATGGGTTAGTGTGAGACAAGCCAAGTTGGAGGACTGTCTTTTGCTCACACAGAATTGATTTTGGCTTGGTTTCAATGGCTGGATGCCCTTCCTAATGCCAACCACATTTACAGTGTGTACAAGGTACTTTTTGTTGTGATGCCTACTTTACAGTGTGGGCTGAGTGCTTTTTGTTGTGACTCCTATATGAACACTGTACAGTGTGGACTGGGTGCTTTTTGTCATGACACCTAAACAATCACTTTACAGTGTGAGCTGAACATTGTTTCTCTTGTCACCAACGCAACCACTTTACAGTGTGGGCAGGGTGCTTTGTGTGTACCATGCCTTGAGCTTCCAAACAGTTCCTATCTACCCAATTTTCTCACAAGTCTTGGGTCGACCCAAAACTTATGTAAATAACACTTGCCCAAGATATCAAGAAATGGCATTGAACCCAGGACCTTATGATTGTGTAGTCATCTTCCAAACATTTTAGTCATACTGCCATCCACAAAGAGAGTGAGGTAAAAGAGAAAAGGGAGAAAAAGATGACAAAAATACTTACTTAATAACTTCAGCAAAACTCATTGCTTCATCAATGCCTGGAAATGCACCAAGAAGTTCCTGCATCATGGTTTTGCCCATACTCATCATGTCAGCTTCAAAGTAATAATAATAAGAATAAGAAGAATAACAATAATAATTTCTTTTATTGGCCACACATACCAATAAAAGCAATAAATTTTCTACAAGAAAAATTCCCTAAAAGACCACCTAGGGTAATTCAGGGTGAAAACCCCACACAAAGGTACTGAATGTGCCATCTATCAATTTTTTAAAATTTTTATTTTAGAAAAGCAAAGTCAGGGTAGGCCCATTCAGCTTCAATAATCTTGCTGATTTCACTCACCTTTCGTGGAACACTCTAGAAAGCAGAACCTCCCTATCCACTCTCACCTTCCTCTTCAAGTGGTACTTGAAGAAGTTAAAGAGGGTTTGGCCAGAAAAGAAAGTTCCTGTCTTCAAACCTTTCACTCGTGTCCACCACACAAGTTCTTTTACCATAGCCACTATACAGAGAAAAACTCACTGACCTTCCTTGCCAAGAGAAGAAGGCAGCTCAATTTTCACTATATATATTCAGCTGACATCTGCATGTGTCCTACATGCAATAACAGCTGTTCAGCACATGCCAACAAATCTATAATGCATGGACACTGAATGATAGAGTGCAGGATGGTTTCATCCTCCTGTAATTATTTCAAACAGGCAATGCTCCTTTGTAGCACTGCCAAGCCAAGCCAAGGACTTTTGGAAATTGTCCATGGTCCCCAACCTGAAAGTCATTCAGAAGAGTTTTCTCAGATTGCCCTCATCGATGCCCAGAGCATTTCCTAGGCTATCGTCACTCATTTGATCCACTATATTTCTATAGAAAGCAAGTATTGTTATCAGGCCACTGAGTGTTTTGTCCAGTTGGTAGAATGCTGTAAGTGCCTGGCAGCATTAGATGCTAGATGCCCACCCTTGGTCTGTGCTTGACCTAAGGCAGCATCTCCGCTAAGGAGAAAAATTTCAGAAAAACAGATCTATCAAAAGGTGACCATGCTGATTCATCCTCACAGGAACTACAGTATTTCTGCAGGGGCCACAGCCTCAGTGCATGTCTATTTGTTGAACTGCTAAGCTACATGGCATAAACAAACAGTAAATGTAAACATAGGCATAGACACATATACATGACAGGCTTCATCACAGTTTCTGTCTTCCAAATTTCACTCACAAGGCATTGGTTAACGAGGTTATAGTATAAGACACTTGTTCAAGGAGTTACACAGGGAGTGAAATTGGAAAGAGGTGGTTGCAAAGTGAAATCCTAAACCACATAACCTAGTCATCCCTGTGCCTATAATGTCTTTATGAAAATAAGTTGTATTCAATAAAAGTTAGATCTGTCATTAATACAAGATTCAAATCCCTTTCAAGTTGTCTTCGATGGAAAAATTGTGTGTACGTCAGTAAATATATACATAAACAAGTACATTATAAGAAGAATTTATTTTCATTTTACCTTCTTCAAAATATTCTTCAGGGAGTTCAGACATTCCAAGATTGGGGTCAATTTCCTGAAAAATAAGAAACACAATTATAAGGATCACTAATTGTTTTGCCAAGGTAAAAGACTATCATTTTGTAAGGAAAAAAAAAAAAGAAAACAAAAATCAACTGCAGTATTTTATTGACCTCAGTGAGATTAAAAATAAAGTTGGCTATGATAGAATCGTTTTCTCAAATCAGTGAAGTACCATTATTTTTCAGATTAGTGAAGTACCATCTAGTTTATTGACTAGCTCCTTGCACCATTATAAACTAGATTACCAAAATTAAAAAATATTGTGGTAGCTGTTTGCTGCAAGTTATGTCCATTTATGTCAGGTTAAACTTCGGTATTTAATAAACGGAGATCAATAAGGAAATGTGGCTGATTCAATCAACTAAAACTTATGAAGTCAAAATTCTCCTGCATGGCTACAGTTAAAAAAAAAATGAAATTAGTAAAAAAATAATGTATATAGGATTAGTAATTCTATCCATCTAGTAATGCTGTATCATGATATTAACCTTTGCATTACCATATTTTTAATGAAAGATACTGCCTAGGATTTTTGCAAGATTTTGAAAATAATCAAGAATTTGAAAGGATTTAGGAATATAACTAAATTTATTATTAAGTTTGTGTTTTGAACATAACTTGATAAAAGTTCACACATAAAATTATGATGGAAGGTTTTAAAGACAAATATGATATGCTTAACTCATGATGGAGTTGTAGGGGGTGCTGTATTAATTTACGGTGGTCTTGGGCATTTAAATCAAAGTTGATCTCAGTGGTATTTGAACTCAGAGCACAGAGAGTGAGAACAAATACTGTGAAGCATTCTACCTTAAGTCTTAATGGCATAGACAATTCACTGACTATTTAGATAAATATAAGCACTTTAAAAATAAACAGCTTTGTATAATAGAACTGGGGTGAGTCTCAGGCAGTTTGGTATTAAAAACGTTACGGTTGGATATGAGAGCAATGGAATAAACATAAGATGCAGGATTACGCCAACATACTCAATGGTATCAAACGATGGGTCCCGCATCAGTTTTAATGATCAATATTCAGTTGTTCAATCAATGTATTGCCCAGCTTGTGAATTAATGTTCAAGTGATTGAGTCTTCTACAGACACATGTTCTTCTAATGTACCCCAAGCCAAATCAGTAGGACACAATATGTGATAAGTCTAGACTTTTGAATTACAGGTAAAAGCCATCTGATAGGCTTCAGCAGTTTCTGCCAACGCAGTTTCACTCACAAGGCTTGAGTTGACCTGAAACTATGGTAAAGACATCTACTCAAGGTACCCCATCATGTGATAGTACCACAACCTCATGATTAGGAAGCAAATTTCTTAACCACTAAGGCATGTCAGCATCTGGTATCAAATAACACATAGGTAGTTAACTACACTGCACCATCTTTTAAAGAGCTATTTCTTCACTTGATCTTCAGTCTTTATAGCTTGTTTATTTATCCAGCAATAAGGTCAAAGGTGCGTATGTGCTTGGAATTTTTTAGTCAGTATTGTTTTATGCTGTTCATTTGTGAAGTAATTTTGATGCAGATAAAGTTGTTTGCCATTGGTTTCTACTTGATAATAGTTAACTGCTTATCTATTACTGGATCAACTTCCTTTTGACATTTCAAAAACTAGACAATAATTCCTCATTAATACTATTTTGGTTGCTTGTGACATATAAAAGAGAGGACTTTGCCTTTGTAACTTCTATCAAATTGGTGACAGTTCATATTTTATAACTGGTTCCACACACGTATAGTGACTGAATATTTAGCATCCCTGGCTAGCTCTACAATGTGTCCCCTTCTGCCAAATATAATAATTTTCACTTACAGCTAAAATTATTACATTTGGGAGAAGTTTTTAACATTTCTTGCTCTCACTACTCTAAGAAAATTACTAAGCCTACAGTTTTTAATACACAGTCTAAACTCATCCATAACAAATTATATTACAGATTATAATACCATACAATGCTTTGGGTATTTCCACAATGCTGCTACAGACCAAAGTTGTTTAGTGATTTATTTATTGATTGTAGGATATTATTGTATATTTAAGTTAATTACACAAATTTTATAAAACTGATACTTTAAGGTTCAGTAATGCACCTCTCTCAAGTCTGTGCTCTAGGCAGTTGCCTAGTTTGTTTAATGGTAGCACTAGCCCCGGTGCTACAATCTCCATAATAAACACCTTTATCTATGAATCATCCTGTCCACCTAGCTGCAAGTAGCTACTATAGAAATGAACACTTCATCACTGCCTGCAGCACTGAGCTTAAATTGGAAGCACTGTTCTGCTAGGCTAACTTAGTCTTGTTACATTGCATCAAGACAAATGTCTTCAGTGGCATGCTAATGTTACTCATTTTATTACAATATTTCCTAAGAATAAAATTAACTCTTAACGTCTTATACAGCAAGAAACTTCATTAGCGATATATTCATAAAAAATCTAAAACAGAACTAGGACAGCATCACATTAAAAATTAAAATCTTTAGTTTACTGTATATTTTCACAGAGCTCTGTCCATCAGGAAAGATACTGCCAATTTTGAATTAACAAATATATATTTTTAGATATTTTCTGTTAAATCATTAGAGAATATTAAGAATTAAAATCTAACCAAAACAAATCTCCCCTCTACTTTAAAGAAAAAAAGGAAACAACAAACCGACATCAAGATTCAACTGGAATTAACACAATCATCATAATCATCAGTTAACAACCATTTTGTATGTTAGCAAGGTTTTAATGGGTCTTCAAAGACCAAGTCAGTACTCAAGTACTCAGCTGAGTTGGAGGCCTGCAACTCACTTACATATGATCCTGCAACTCTACTAGGGAGGTTGTTATGTTTTTTAAACAGCTGAAGGGTCCTCCTAAACTTTTGTTTTGCAAGTTTCCTATGGATGGATGCCCTTCCTATCAGTGATCACCTACTAAAATTAATATAATAATTTGACAAAAACTTACCATTGCATACAGGTTGTGAAAGCCATGTACTTGACTCGGTACCTTTGAGAACTTCTGGTTGAAAGCATCAGATATGTTGTGTGCTGGATCAGTGGAAATGATCAGAACAGTGTCACGCACTTTAGCCAATTCAACAGCCAGGCAACAGCTGAAATGAACAGAGTGAGTGAGGAAGAGAAAAAAAGTTTGTATTTGTAGTAAAGATCTCAGAAATTTTAAGCCTGGCAGAGCCCACCCCTCTCCAGGCCTGATTACAGCAGATTTCTTCCAGAAAGAGGAAGAATTGACCCCAGTACTAGACTGGTACTTTTTTTATTTATTGACCTTGAAAGTATGAAAGACTAAGTTGACCGTGGCGGGATTTGAACGCAGAGAGCCAGAACAAATACCATAAAACATTCTATCCAATGTTCTAATGACTCTGCCAATTCACTGCCTATATGATGTTTATGCAAACAGTAAAAACCAAAGTAAGAAACACCATTATTGTTGAGCACCAAGCTAGTACTGATCAATCAGACACATGATAGAGATGTTCAAACAGTGACTATCTCTCATTATCAAATATACAATTCACTGATGTTATTTCTTTTAGATTTCATGTTTAACATCCAGAGAATTTGGTACACATTCCTGATAGCTCGGTCACCAAATGAAATGCAGACTAAACTGTTCTGAAACACAACAAAACACAAGAGCAGGTAGTCAAGCATCTTATTCACTACTACCTTAAACATTTTGATACCTAACTGCCTGACACCACAAAGAGTTTATAATTTTATGTAAGAACTTTTGTTAAATCATATTCCAAACAAGAATTTTTTTCAAAATGATTCATACACAGTCTCTTTCATTAAAAATATGACAAGAATTAAAATAATATGATAGTTTATTAAAATATTAAAAAATAATTTTTTTATCAATGTTTTTGAAAAATTTTTAAATTCTGCTGAATGTTCTTTAATTAATATGTATCAATCAATACACATTTGATGAATGTGTACATCTGTGTCCCCCTCCACTACCACTCCTTATCTATTCACTTCATCATTACACTCACCTGACAATCCCAGCATTCTAGTGAGTGTCACCTGCCCCATGCTATGGACTACACCATCCACACCTTAACTACTATTGCCACTTAGGTATTCTCACTATCACTACACCTCCCTTTACCTCTATGTTATTGAAGGTCAGTTCTTCCCTCCTACTCATGACCTGGTCAAATTACACCAAACTTGTCATACACATAATTTCATACTTATCTTTCTTCTTCTCTCCTCATCAACCACACAGAGCAGAAAGGGCTCTTAAGCTGGGACAATAACCAACAACTCTAGTGTTGGTACCTTGAAAATGCACCTAGATGTAGAAACCTTGCCAAAAAGGTTGAGAGGTCCTGTCAGTATGTACTCAGTAGAGTGTGGGTTCGTATGTAAGCAAGATACTGATCCTGACCTGTCTGTGAGGTCAGTAGCCTCACTTCAGTTCTGACTCAGTCTCTGAAGATCCATCCAACCCTTACTAGCAGGGAAATCACTCTTTAAACGAAAATGATAATGCTGATTATGATGTGTGTATGATTAGGTGTACATATGTGTGTGTGCAGGTATTATATATATTATTATCATCATTTTTGACATCCGGTTTCCTTGCCAGCAGCGGTTAGATGGGCTACTCAACATTTTGTTTGGTAATTTTTTTAAGGTTGGATGCCCTTCCTATCACCAACCACTTTACAGAGTGCACTATGTGCATTTTATCATGGCACCAACACTAGAGAGGCTGTTGTGCCCTGGAAACTAATGGATAGTCCCCTCAAACCTATTAGGTATGGTTTCTATAGCTGGATGCTCTTCCTATTGCCAGCCACATTACAAGGTTGACTGGGTGCTTTTTGTCATGGCACCAGCACTACCTCATTACAACACTAGTACCCCACTGCATAAATTCACATATAGATGCACTAATATGCATACAAATACACACACACATATATATATTATTATACACCATGTGTATCCAGTTTAGAATAAGTACAACATATCACTGTGAGAATCAACTGAAAGGGTTAGTATCAGGAAGAGTATCTGGCTGTAAAACAATGCCTCAAAATATTGCATCCAACCCATGCCAGCAAGGAAAGGTCGATGTAAAATGCTGCTGATAATGATGTGTGTACAACCATCCTATCATGCCTTTTTCTTGACTTAAGTTTTGAAGTGGTCAGTTCACTTTGTTTTGTCTTTTCTTTGACTCTTATTATTATCATTATTAGTTCCAGGGCGGTGGATTGGCAGTATCGGTAGAGGGTCGGACGCCATGCTTTGCAGCAAAGAGTTACGGCCCTTTATGGTGTGAGTTCAAATCCCGCCGAGGTTAACTTTGCCTTTCATCCTTACAGGGTCGATAAAATAAAGTACCAGTAATACACTGGGATAATTGCTGGCCTTGTGCCAAAAGTAGAAATAATTATTAGTTCCAGGGTCATTGGTCGAACTAATTCATCTTTCTATTTCTTCTATGGTTACCTTTGTATATTGTTTTGTCACTTTTGCCCTACATTTTATTGTAGGAGTATTCCTACTCTGTATCGGTATGTACAATTTTTGTCTTCCCAGTCCAATTGGTTGAAAAGACCCAATCTATACTGTTCAGTATCTGTTATGTTTTATCTGGAATCTGGTATAGCTCTCTTTCCTAAGAAACTACTTGTGCCTTGGGGAAAGTAGTACGGTCTTTTAAACTACTTAAAACTAGACAACATCAAGTAGACAGCTGATGAGCAGGAATTCTCTATGTGTTTACCATCACCAAATTTTATGCGCCCCTCGTTTGTCCCACATGTTAATTTTGGATTTTATATATATATGCATATACACACACACATCATCATCAATCATTTTACGTCTGCTTTTCCCTGCTTGCAAGGGTGGGACGGGTCTTATTCAGCACAGCATCTCTCCACTCGTCACGGTCCTTCGTCATCTCCACCGTGAGCTTCAATGATCTGAGGTCTGTTCTCACCACCTCCCCCCATGTTTTTCGTGGTCTACCGTCAACTAGCATTTCCTGGCTCTTCTTCACCCATCGGTCATCTTCCATGCGCATCACATGTCCATACCACCTCAGTCTTCTCTCCCGTACACTACATTCTATCCCTCTCAGACACAGTTTCTCTCTCAACACATTTATGCTGGGTCGTTCACGCACATTTACACTGCACATCCAACGGAGCATGCTTGCCTCATTTCTCTCCAGCCGTCGCATATCCTCTGCAGTTGCTGCCCATGTCTCACTACCATGCAGCATCGCGCTCCTCACACAGGCATCATACAACCGGCCTTTCGTACGCAGGGAGAAACCCTTCTTCGTCAACAGAGGAAGCAGTTCCCTAAACTTCTTCCAACCCGCCCTTATTCTAGATACTATGGCCTCGGAACACTCTCCTCCCATGCTGATCTGATCTCCTAGGTACCAGAAGCTATCCATCACTTCTATAGCGCCCTCCTGCATTTGAAAAATGTGTCTATCAATGCGACTTCTACTGTCTAATTTCCCTGTACATCTACTGCATACGTATTTCTCCCTACCTGTTAGTTTGCCTGCTATCCCACTACATCTCTTGTGCACCCAGGATCTGCATTGTGTGCATTTTATAGAATTTATGCCAGTTCCTTTTCTGCATATCGAACATGGCCATTTCCCTGATGGAATCAGGGTTTTGTCCTCTTTTCTACTCATCAACACTTTTGTCTTAGCTAGATTCACTCTCAGTCCTCTTGCTTCCAACTGCTGTTTCCATAGCCAGAATTTATTCTCTAGCTCCTCTACTGATTCTGCTATAAGAACCAGATCGTCAGCATAGAGAAGTTCCCATGGACAGCCAGTCTTAAACTCCTCTGTTATGGCTTGGAGGACTATAATGAACAAGAGCGGGCTGAGGACCGAACCCTGATGTACTCCTACTTGTATCTGGAATTCCTACCCTGACTTTACTGAGAGTACCTCTGTACAAAGTTTGCACTGTCCTCACAAGCCATTCCTCAACACCTAGCTTCCTTAGGGACCACCAGATGACAGATCGGGGGTACCCTATCAAAGGCTTTCTCTAGGTCAACAAAGGCTAAGTATAGTGGCTTATTCTTCTCTAAGAACCTCTCTTGCAATTGTCTCACCAAGAAGAGGGCATCTGTTGTACTCTTCCCAGGCACAAAACCAAACTGCATCTCATCTAGTTTGACCCTTTCTCTAATTAGTTGCGCTAAAATCCTTTCTGCCACTTTCATAACCTGATCTATCAGTTTTATACCCCTATAATTGCTCCTCTCCAGAGCATCCCCTTTACCTTTGTAGCAATTTATGAGAATACTGCTGCACCAGTCTTTGGGTATGACACCACCATATATAGCCTGATTGATGATGCGTGCAACCAGTTTAGTGCCTACGTCCCCTGATGCCTTTAGCATCTCAGCAACTATTCCCGATGGTCCGGCAGCCTTACCATTTTTCATTTCCCTAATCGCCTCTTGGACCCTATATTCGTCAATCTCAATAGCTGGTCCCTCTGTCGGATCTACCAAGGGTAATTTCTCTCTCTCCCATTTGTTCTCCACATTCATCAGTCTCTCATAATGACACTTCCAGGCCTCCTTTTTCTGATCATTCGTGACACTAAGTACACCGGCATCATCCCGGACACATTTATCTCCAACAAAATCCTGATTTGCATTGACACACTGCCTTGCAATGTGGAACACCGCACGCCTCTGATCTTCCCATCGCAGAACATTGGCAAACCTCCTACTCTCTGCCTCCCTGACGTCTAGCTTCTCTCTTAGTGGCTGTATATTCTTCCCTACTCCCACCCTTTTTCCAAGCCTTCCATGCTAGTCTTTTGTCTCTAATAGCCTTATCTACTGTGCTGTTCCACCACCAGGTCACTCTCTGTCTGGTTGGAGCTCTGCTCCAGCCACAAGTTTCATCAGTAGCCTGCAGCAAGTTGTCACGTAAGAAATTCCAGTTATTATCTGTCATACGTCTCTAAATCGTCTTCTTTTTCGTCATATACATCTTGAAGCGCTTTCCTAAATTTGTATTTTAGTGAAAGGTCTTTTAGCTTCCAGACCTTTCTTCTCCACACCTTCCTATATGTCTCATTCCATCTCTTGCTTACTGAGATATCACTAACAACTAACCTATGCTGTGGGGTACATTCTTTCCCAGGGTATGCCTTGGTATTAGACACTAGTAAGAAGTCAATCTGGCTTATGTGCTCACCAGATTTGTAGGTTATTAGGTGATTGGCAGGTTTCTGGAAGTTTGTGTTGCAAATAGTCAATGTACCTGCAAATAGTCAATGTACCTGCATCACAAAATTCAAGAAGTCTCACTCCTTCTTCATTTCTTGAACCGTAACCGTGCTCACCATGTACCCCAGTGTAACCATCCTGGAGCTGTCCAACATGACCATTGAAGTCTCCTGCTAGCATAACGATGTCTCCATCCTCTGTCATTGCGGTTGTTTGCAAAAGTTGCTCATAAAAGCAGTCTTTCTCATCTTTGCCTAGGCCTGCTTGGGGAGCATAGGCCGAGATGATTGTCAGTAGTCTCCTACCTACAACTAATCTAAGCTTAATTATTCGATTACTAACTCGAACTACTTCTATTGTCTTATTGATCCATTTCTCAGCCAGGAAAATGCCTACTCCCCCTAACCCATCATCCTTACCTACCCAGAATAGCTTATAGCTAAGACGTTTGCCTACGACTAGTCTCGCAGAGGCACCTCTCCATCTCACCTCATATATATATATAAACATACAAACCCACTCAGGCATGGATAAACATTTTTTTGTTATTCATAGGTATTGACAGACATATCTATAAATACATATACAAGGCAAGAGAAAAACATCTAGACTCACTTAAGTTTATTTATACATATATGTCTATCATCATCATCATTTTAACATCTGCTTTCCCTGCTAGCAAAGGTTGGACGGGTCTACATAGACCAAGTCAGTACTGAAGTGGAGCCACTGATCTCCCAGGCAGGCCAGGGATCAGTGTCTCACTTTATATACAGTTGACACCCACTGAGAGCACAGGAGAGGTTGCCATATTTTTGACTCAATTGAGGGTCTTCCCAACCCTTTTATCTACCCCTATATATATAAACATGGTTTTCATGTCTGTTTTCCATGCTTGCATGGGTTTGACAGGTCCATTCCAGCACAACCTTTCTCCACTCATTGCATTCCTCCATCACTTTTCTGAGTTCCAATGTTTTCAGATCCACTCTCACTCTTCTGCTTAGGTTTTCCTTGGTCTTCTTATAGTGCAGCTTCCTTCCTCTTGGAACTCCTGGCACTACTTCACCTAATGAACATCATCCCTACTCATCACATGACTCCATCAGCAGTCTTTTCTCTTGCACACTACATTTGATTTCTCTAATACTCATTTTCTCTCTCAGCTCATCCGTCAAAGCATCATTTCTTCATTTTCTTCAAACATTTGCACATCCTCTGCATTTACCTCCCACATATGCATCATACAGCCACTCTTTTGTTCTTATTCTAGGTACTATGCTTTCAGAACAACTGCTTCCACTGTTAATTAGTTCACCTAGGTAGCAAAAGCTATCAACTACTTCTATCGAGCCTTCCTGGGATTGGAAAGTTTATTTTACTAGGACTCTTACTATTACCTACTCTTAAGCATCTCCCATATCTGTTAATCTGCCTACAATTCCATGGGACATCTTTTGTACTTATATATCATCATCATCATCATCTTCGTTTATCGTCTATTTTCCACGCTAGCATGGGTTAGACGGGAGTTGTCCCACTTGAGGCAAGGTTGGTCGGGTGACCGTGTCTCACTCGTATAGGACTATCTGGCAGGTTTTCTACGGCTGTATGCCCTTCCTAACACCAACCACATTTACAGTGTGGAACTGGGAACTTTTTACTGTGTTACCTACACGGCCACATTACAGCGTGGACTGTGTGTTTTTTCTCGTGACACCTACACGATCTCGATCTCATTATCTCATTTATTTGGACTGGATGTTGTGGTACCAACTTTACAGAGAGAGGGTGGTGTTGGTGGGAGTGGGAGGATAGGGTAGGGGTAGTGGATTGGGGTGTATATTTGGTTAAGAGGTGCTTATTGACTGTAGGTTTCGCTTTGTATATAGGCAGGGTGGGTTTCTGTATTACTGCGTAGCACCAAAGATCTCAGTCCAGTGACATTGTCTTAGAGAGGTGCAAGTGTGTAAGGTCGGAATTTATCAGATCATCCCAGGTTTTTCTGGGTCTACCTACTCCAAAACTACCATCTATTTTGGGTCTACCTACTCCATAACAACCATCAATTTTGATCGCCCTGCACTTTTTTATACAGCTGTCGTCTTTCATGCGCATCACGTGGCCATACCAACGTAGTCTTCTCTCAAGTAAACAGCATCTGATTCCTCTTATTCCTAATTTCTCACTTAGTTCATTTATGCTTTGCCGTTCACGTATATTACTATTACGCATCCAACGGAGCATGCATGCTTCGTTCCTTTCCAGTCTATGCAGGTCCTCTGCACGTAATGCCCATGTCTCACTGCCACGTAGCATCGCTGTTCGTATGCAGGCATCGTACAGTCTGCCTTTCATTTTTAGAGAGAAACCTTTTGTGGCCAACAGCGGTATAAGCTCTCTGAACTTTTTCCATCCCGTTCTGACTCTGGCTACTGTACTTTCAGAAGACCCTCCACCACTGCTGATTTCGTCACCCAGGTAACGGAAAGTGTCTACTATTTCTATAGAACCATCTGGGCAATAGAAGGAGTTAGTATCCTGTGGGCACTTGCTACTTATTGCACCTGAGCATCGGCCACATATAAAGTCTACATTCTTAGATAGTTTACCTTGGATCCCACTACATCTTTTATGTACCCATACTTTGCATTTGGGACATAAAATGGAATTTCTGCCTACTCCTTTCCTACACACTGAGCATGGCCATTTCCCTGAGGGTACCTGTGCCTTATTTTCTTTTCTACAAACTAGGACTTTAGTCTTAGACAAATTAACTTTAAGGCCTTTTGATTCTAGGCCATGCTTCCATGTTTGGAATTTCTTCTCTAGTTCAGCCATTGATTCAGCTATGAGCGTTAGATCATCTGCGTATAGGAGTTCCCATGAGCAGCCGGTCTTGAACTCCTCTGTTATAGCCTGAAGGGCAATAATAAATAGGAGGGGGCTAAGGACAGAGCCTTGGTGAACACCAACTTTTAAACTAAATTCTTCACAATATTCATTGTTAATTCTAACCTTACTGACTGTTTCATTATACATAGCTAGTATAGCTCTCACAAGCCATTCATCTACACCTAGTTTTCTAAGAGCCCACCAGATAATGGAGCGGGGGACTCTGTCAAAGGCTTTCTCCAGGTCTACAAAAGCTAAGTAGAGGGGTTTACTTTTAGCTAGATACTTCTCTTGTAGTTGTCGTACAAGGAAAAGAGCGTCTGTGGTACTTTTACCTGACACAAACCCAAACAGCATTCCATCTAGATCGATTCGCTCTCTGATTAGTTGCGCTATAACTCTTTCTGTGACCTTCATGACCTGGTCAGCTAACTTAATGCCTCTATATTTTCCTCTATCTAGAGCATCTCCTTTACCCTTGTAGCAGTTAATGATGATGCTGCTATGCCAGTCTTTTGGTATGACCCCATTCTGTATTACTTGGTTAACTATATGGGTGACCATAGTATGTCCCACCATTCCAGATGCCTTCAACATCTCAGCAACTATCTCCGAAGGCCCAGCTGCCTTGCCTGAATTCATATTTTTGATTGCCTTACTTATTATACTACCTTTAACTTGCACCACTGATCCTTCTATTGGATCGATTTGGGGCAGACTATCTTTTTCCCCCTTATTCTCCTCATTTAATAGTCTCTCGTAGTGACACTTCCAGGCTATCTTCTTATCAGCATCAGTGAGGGCAAGTACACCGTTATCATTACGGACACACTTCTCCCGACAATATCACGGTTTTCCTTGACACATTGTCTATCAATCCTGAACACCTCACGTTGTGGAACATGCTTGAACATTCTTTCCTCTGCTTCCCTTTTTGCAAGGTACACTTGCCTCCTAGCTTCTCTCCTGGCCACTTGATAGTGCTCTCTACTTCCCCCATCCTGCCATACTTTCCAAGCCTGCTTTTTGGCCTTGATTGTCTCTTCTACCTTACTGTTTCACCACCAAGTTACTCTCCTCCTGCCAATAGGTCTGCTCCAGTCACAGATTTCATCTGTTGCTTTCAGCAGGTTCACTTTCAAGAATTGCCACTGTTCCTCTATATCGCATGTCTCTAATTGCTCTTCCTTATTGTCAAAGGCATCAAATAATAAGCTTTTAAATTTGTCACTGGCTATTGGGTCCTTCAACTTCCATATTCTTCTCCTCAAGGTAAGCCTCCTCTGTCGTCGAGTACGTCTATTCCTGACTATGAGGTCACTAACTACTAGGCTATGTTGGGAGGTGCATTCTTCAGGGGGGAGGGATTTAGTGTTTACAACAGACACTTTGTCCCGTCTTCTAGTAAGGATATAATCTATCTGGTTGGCGTGTTCCCCTGATCTATAAGTGATCAAGTGGTTTTCACGTTTTTTGAAGTTTGTGTTACAGATAATTAGGTTATTGGCGTCACAGAATTCCAGGATTCTGAAGCCTTCCTCATTTCTATTTCAAACCCCATAGCCTCCATGGATTCCACCATAGCCATCACTATGTTGTCCAACGTGGCCGTTTAGATCACCAGCAATAATTAAGTAGTCGCTGTCGGTTATTTGGGAGGTAGTGTGCATTAGCGTCTCATAGAAACTGTTCTTTATAACGTCAGGTAGACCAGATTGGGGTGCATAAGCAGATATTATTGTCACAGTAGTTCTATTTAGAACTAGCCTTATTTTAATTATTCTGTCATTTACTCTATTTACGTCAATTACCTTATCTACCCATTTTTCTGCTAACATAATTCCTACTCCACCCTGTCCGTTGTCATTTCCCACCCAGAAAAGTTTATAACATCGTTTTTTACCCACGATGAATCTGGCAGACCCCCCTCTCCACCTAGTCTCTCGAATACAACAAACATCAACTTCTTTACGTTCAAGCATTTGAGCGACCTTTCAATGTGCCTACGTTCATGGTACCAACTCTGAAGTTGGGAGGGTATACACATACATACATTTATATACATTTGTTGAACCTCTAGTTTTGACGAGCATTCAACAAAAGTGTATCCTTAATGTAATTCTCTAAAGCAATGACACGGGACCGAGACCTCTGGCGTTATGCATTAATACAAAACACCCGACTTCCCATGCAAGTCAAAGCTGAAGCATATAGACAGTTGCCCCCACCCCCGCCCACTGTAAAATTGTCATGTAGACGTCACAACAAAAAAGCACCCAGTCCACACTGTAGAGTGGTTGTGTAGGCACCACGGTAAAAAAGCACCCAGTATTCACAGTAAATGAGGATAGTGTTAGGAAGGGCATCCAGCTGTAGAAATCAAGCCCAAATCAGTTCTGTATGAGCAAGACATGGTCACATGACCTGGCATTGCCCACAACAGGACAACCCGTCTAACCTATGCTAGCGTGGAAGAATAGACGTAAAACAGTGATGATAATTCAGTGTGCCAGAGCTAGCCCTATGAATACATGAACAACTCAGTTTACCAGCTGACAGGACTGTAGCAACATGAAATAAGCACAACACCCTACTGGGAATTAAATCAAAACCTTACAATCATAATCTAAACACCTTAACCACTCAGCCCCATGCTTTCACACATACACATATGTATGTGCAAATGCATATATATGTATTAAATAATAAATTCTAGATCACATCATATACATATATTAGAATATTTAAGATAAATTTAATGTATATATATAAATACAGTTTTTAAATTAGAAGCCTTTGCTGTGAAAACAAATGAAGCATAAATACTTTCGACTATTTGTTTGGAACCAGAAAACCAAAAGATTACCTATATGCATTAGGAGGCTTTAAGTTTCCTTATCAGAAGATAATTAGCCCTATGAATCAGTATACAGAGGAATATCAATATGATAATGCTTTATATGTCAAGCAGGATGTAGAATAAGGCTGAAACGATCAGTCTAATTCTACAATCAAGAATAGTGCATGTTCTGGGTGCATTTAATCATGGCATCAGTAGCACTATAGGGTTGTGTTGAACTTATATTGTTTGTTTGATTGCCAACCACTGTACAGAGTGAACTGGGTGCAGTTTATTATGATAACACTAGTTGTGGAATCAAATGGATGAGATTTGTGATTAATGACTGGTACCATGATAAAATGCAGCACTGCTCCCCCTGAGAGATTAGTAGCTCCGATTAATAACTGATTTGATCTGTGATGAACCATCCAACTCATAATAGAAGGGAAAATAGAAGTTAAGTGATGATATACAAATTACTCTGATTATGAGGTTTCTTCCCATAAATATACATACATACACACACACACATGTATATATATATAAAAACCTGGGACGATCTGATAAATTCCGACCTTACACACTTGCACTTCTCTAAGACAATGTCACTGGACCGAGATCTTTGGCGCTACGCAGTAATACAGAAGACCCGCCTTGCCTATGTACAAAGCGAAACCTACAGTCAGTAGGCACCTTCTATCCAAATATACACCCCCGATCCACTACACCTACCCTATCCTCCCACTCCCACCAACAAAGTTGGTACCACAACATCCAGTTCAAATAAATGAGATAATGAGATCGAGATCGTGTAGGTGTCACGACAAAAAAAAATAAATAAATAAACTCACAGTCCACGCTGTAATGTGACCGTGTAGGTAACACGGTAAAAAGTTCCCAGTTCCACACTGTAAATGTGGTTGGTGTTAGGAAAAGCATCCAGCCGTAGAACGCCTGCCAGATAGTCCTATGAGCGAGACACGGTCACCCGACCAACCTTGCCTCAAGTGGCACAACTCCCGTCTAACCCATGCTAGCGTGGAACATAGACGATAAACGAAGATGATGATGATGATGATGATGATATATATATATTAAAAAGAATAAATTATGATAATTTCAAACGTGATGATAGAAGAAACAAAAGCTATAGGAGTTGATAAATTCTAGAATGCCACTGAGCCATCCTTGGGAAGCCTTGTATGCGATCATTTTAAAACCAAACCACTTGGTTCTATAATACTATACTGTTTATTTTAAAATGTTTTTTAAAAAAATATTTATCTAAAAACCTTTAAGTTATGTTCCAATCAACAGATAAATGATGAGAAAGCTTGTTATATTACTAAATCCTTTATTATTTTCAAAATATATTTGAAAATCATAAGCAGTTTTTCATTACAAATATGGTAATAAAAGGATTAAATTAAAACTATCTTTAAAAAAAGTAACCCCTCCCCACGACACATTTACTGATAAAACTTTGAAAACAGTCAGCTGGAACGTATACGATTAGAATTCCGTTCAATCAGAGTTGACCCAGGGTTAAACAATAACAAATCTCTTTGTTATAACTCAAGAAGTTATGATTAAACATGTTATCAATGTACTTATAGCGTCGGATAGAATGCTTTGCGGGATTCGTTCCGGATATACGCTCTGAATTCAAATTCCGCAGAGGTCAGCTTTGCCTTTCATCCTTTCGAGGTCGATAAAAATACCAGTCAAGTACAGGAGTAGAGTCTTCCTCTCTCCTCTTCTCTGAAAGAAATCGGCTGTGTTCCAAAATGGGCTCCGTCAGGTAAAAAAAAAAATTAAAAAATTACGCAAGACAAGTTACGTCAGGAGTATGAGTCCATACATAAATACATATGATATTGACATAAATAAACACTTGCCTTAAGAACTGACGTTTGTAAATTGAGAGTATGGAAGGATAGAAGAGATATAACTGAGATAGTAAATTTAGCGTAACTGCTAGTGACGTATATCCATTACTGATTAATCTTCACATTCAGTAATTGAAGTGGTTAAAGAACGGAATATATATATAGATATATATGATTTTGCACTTTCATATTTACGAGCCATGGCCATCAATTTCTGAGACTAGTGTTCGCCGGTTATCTCTCTATTCCCTCCATCCACCCATTTCAACCAAATTAGTACAAAGCAAATAGAAATCTACTCGGTTAATTGACCTGGTAAAAATAACAACCAAATCTCAAAAGAAGAATGCTTTTGATTATATGTCTGTTTGATGAGAGCTAACATGGGGCTAAATAAACTTATGACATTACACAATCGCTCGATCTCAAATCACGCACTTCTGCCTTAAAGGAAGAACATTATGCAGACAATGTAGTCATGATGAACAAAAAGATGGGATAGCCACGGCTTAAACGTCTTTGACCATAGGTATGCTCGACCAGAGTTGAACGGCTGCTAAAAAACTCGTCATCCAGCTGAAGAGAATAACGTAAATACCAGTCAAGTACAGGAAGAGATGTAATCGTACAGACCAAGCACACCAACCGTCATTAAAAATAAATTTCTGCATTTCTACTTATATTAGAAAATATTTATGTATCTTTCATGCTCTAAGATTGCTTCATCTAGATCATTTATATATTCAGTGAACCTGTCTTCCCTAAAGGCGAATAAAACAACGTTTGTTAAATAGGCAAATGAGGCAAACCAAAATACGATATTCCCGTTGTCGACCAAACGCTAGTGACAGCAATTAAATTGCTCAATTGCATAAATTTACTGCGGAATAAAAAAAAAATCAAATGGGACATTCTGAAAAAAAGTTACATAAGGTTCTAAATATCGATTTGTGTCCTCTTTAAACAATGTTATACATGCACATACAATGTAATGCTTACAGATGCTTAGAAATGTACAAGTTCGTATGTTTTCGACTTGATGACATGAACACATACGAGCAAACAAGGGAGACTATGTAGTCGTTCGACATTCTAGAAACAAGTTAAATCTCCCCGAAAGCAAGATATTGGATAATGCTGTACTAGATTATATTATGTCTGCGTGGAAGAAAAAAACAGGAGACGGGATGTTAAAGATTAGAACGCATTTGATTAATTAAAAGGGGCGGTAGAAATGTAAGACGTGTACAGTGAATTATTGTTTTGAATTTAAATACCACCGATTTCAAACATTGTTTAGGGAAAGATGTTACGAAAAATGTAATTGTATCGAAATGCAAATTCATTTTATCTACACACCACAGATATTAATTTAATTTATACAATGGAGTATTCAAATGGATTTAGACAATATTAATGCGTACACGAAACAGAATGTTTTTGTTAATGAATCGACACAAAAGGCTCTTGATACTAGAATCTAGATACATGCAATATATACAAGTTTATACATTGGAGAAGAAAATAATAATGACTGTAGAGTGTGAGTTATCAATAAATGATAATTCATTCTTTTTAACGATATTAAACGAATCCTGGTTGTTTAAGCCGATACAAGATTGATTGTGAGGTTAATATTTCTCTTTCTCTATATATATATACATACATATATATATATAATGCATCAAAAACGAAAAAAAATACTATTTATAAATTACGGATGTAGATATCTCACCTGGATGTTGTCTTCCCAACACCACCTTTTCCACCGACGAATACCCATTTTAATGACTGCTGGTCAATTATGTTTTTAAGTGAAGGATCGTATTCAATTTCAGCGGCAGCCATGATGATATTAGACGGTGTTACAATCAATACCGTCCCTTCATAAAATGTAAACCGCATTTAATACATATCACAAATAACGCGAGCGCGCGCGCGCACACACACACACACACACACGTATGTATGTATGTATGTATGTATGTGATGACCCCTTAGCCTTTGTCAAGGCAGAATTCTAGGAGAAGGAAAACTCTGATATAACACCTGCAGCCCTGATGGTATCCAATGATGTTGACTTGTTCTTCTTTTTGGTAAATATCATCTTGGTTAAGAGAGTGGGACTGGCTTTGTGCAGTGCCTTTGCTCACTATAAAAGCTTCACAGTACAGGCATTGCTTTATATCTGGAGATCTCTCTGCACTTGTCATCACATGGTACCATGGGCCTAGCACTATGTGTCAATAATTGTCACAAGTGTAGTGTTTGTACCAGAGTTTTCAAGTCACTGGCTGGACTAAAAAGTCACACTCGTTCAGCGTATCGGTAGGGGTTCTCCTACATGGATATAAAGTAGTGGCCGTACTCGAAAACGAGTTGGCAACCACCATGTATGTATGTATGCAGGAGGACAAAGGTAAAGGTGTACAGGGCATGTGTGCTCTCTTGTCTTCTTTATGGCTGCGAGACCTGGGTCACATATCGACACCACCTTAAGCAATTGGAGCGTTTCCATCAGATGTGTCTCAGACGGATCCATGGCGTTCACTGGAGGGACCACATCAGTGATGTCGAGATTTTGGAAAGCTCTATGTGTGACAGTATAGAAGCTCTTGTGCTTAAGCAACGACTCCGTTGGGGTGGTCACCTTGCCAGGATGAAGGATTCTAGAATACCAAAACAACTCTTTTATGGAGAGTTGGTTAAAGGAAAACGACCGCCACATAAACCAAAAAAAGAGGTATAAGGATTCCTTGAAATCATCTCTGAAAAACGCTAACATCTCTGCTGATACATGGGAAAATATTGCTGCTGATCGTAATAAATGGAGAAAGACTGTATATGAGGGAAAAGTTGCTTTTGAGGCATCTCGAATCGCATACGAGAAAGTAAAGCGGGATGTGAGGAAGGGCATTGCTGTTGCACTTCCAGACGGCGAGGGTCCTCCTATGGTGCTGACATTTAGCGTCTGTGCGAGACTCTACCTAAGCAAAGTTGGACTCGAAAGTCATCTTCGCAGTCATAAAGTAAGACTAGTGGTTGACTACCAGGCTGCTGTTGGAGATGCTACTCATCATGCTTGCCAAACATGTGGTAGAGAATGTAAATCAGCAGGAGGGCTCAAGCGACATGCAAAAGTACACGAACTCCAACCACAGCCGACTATTCCCAGTGAATGTTTTGGTTGCCGACTCTGTGCAAGACATTTTAGATCATTGGCTGGGCTAAAAAGCCACATTCGATCGCAGCGCTGTTAGTTGCTATCGTGTGTGTGTGTGTGTGTGTATAGATATGTTTATGTGTGTGCGTGTATGTGTAAATATATATGTATATTATTATTGTTGTTGTCGTTATTATTATTGTTGTTATTATTATTATTATTATTATTATTGTTATTAATGTATATGTGTGCGTGTATATGTATGTGTGTGTATATATGTATATGTATATATATATATATATATATATATATATATATATATATATATATATATATATATATATATATACACATATACATATACATATATTCACACACATACATATACACACACACATATACATTAATAACAATAATGAAATTCACCCAGCTTATGCTGATCGGATAACTATCATGTTGCTTGCTGTTTTTCCAACCTTCGGTTTGCTTTTCCTTCTGTTGTTTACTTGTCTCACTCGCTCTACGCGTTTCACTTGTCCCAATAGCTTATTTTAGTTATTGCTCGCACCAACCTGAGGTATCTGATTTTTAATGCGATGAAATACCTATGATGGTTGGCAAATCACTGATGAGGGACTAATTTTATAATATGTAATCCATGTGCAACCATGCAGTGTTCTTCTCCCCTTGTTTTTCATATATATATATATATATATATATATATATATATATATATATATATATATATTTCTTTTATTTTTTATTTTTATTTTATTTTTTATTTATTTATTAATTAAAAAAATTTTTTTTAATTTTTTCTCCTCGTGCAATGGCCATACTCGATAACGAGGGGGCAGCCATCATGTATGTATGTATGTAGTATACGGTCAAAAGCTGAAGGCTGCTGACACATTTGTGTATTTGGGGAGTACTCTGAGTGTGACCTGCTCTCTGGATGCAGAAGTTGGTCTACGTGTTAGTAAGGGAAGTGAGTCATTTGGAAGGCTCAACGACCGTCTTTGGTGCGGGCGAGGAATCACAATGAGGACCAAGGTGAGATTGTATGCTGCATGTGTACTGTCAGCTTTGCTGTATGCATGTGAGACATGGGTTGCCTACAAACGGCATGACCACAGACTGGAACGGTTTCACCAGCAGTGTCTTAGAAAGGTGCTCGGTATCAAGTGGCAGATGCATGTGAGTGATGTTGAGGTTCCTTGAGAGAAGTGAGTGTCGGAGTATTAGAGTATCATCCACCAACGGCGTTTGCGATGGACCGGACACCTCTGCAGAATGGATGATGATCAAGTCCCAAAACAACTCTTGTATGGCGAGCTTTGTGAGGGTAAGAGACAACCTCACAAGCCAAGGCTCCGATTCAAGGATTGTGTAAAGGACTCATTGAAAAAAACTGGTTTGATAATGGCTGACTGGGAGATAGAAGCTTTTGAAAGAGAGACTTGGCGTGGAATGGTGAATGATGGGGTCCATAATTTTGAGGACAGACGCATAGAGCACGAGAAGATCAAAAGGGATGTACGTAAGCAATGCCCTGGTGTATCTCTCGAAACGATCGGTGTCTCCATTGAATTGAAATGCCCTGAGTGTGGACAAATTTGCTTGAGCAAATCTGGTCTCTAGAGCCACAGTCGCAGCCATGTTCAGAGAGAACCGGTGAACTATGATCTCCACGGTGTTGTGAGGGTTCATGGGCAACCTGATACCACCTCAAGCCAGGGAGACCCACAGTTGTCGTCAGTGTGTGAAGGAGTGCAAGTCTCTAGCAGGCTTGAAAAGCCATATCCGAGCGTCCCACATCTGAATCTGACAAGCGATTGCAATACTCTTGGCAGAGTTTGAAGCCATCATGCATGCATGCATGTATGTATGTATGTATGTATGTATGTATGTATGTATGTATGTATGTATGTATGTATGACCCCTTAGCCTTTGTCAAGGCAGAATTCTAGGAGAAGGAAAACTCTGATATAACACCTGCAACCCTGATGGTTTCCAATGATGTTGACTTGTTCTTCTTTTTGGTAAATATCATCTTGGTTAAGAGAGTGGGACTGGCTTTGTGCAGTGCCTTTGCTCACTATAAAAGCTTCACAGCACAGGCATTGCTTTATATCTGGAGATCTCTCTGCACTTGTCCTCACATGGTACCATGGGCCCAGCACTATGTGTCAATAATTGTCACAAGTGTAGTGTTTCTACCAGAGTTTTCAAGTCGCTGGCTGGACTAAAAAGTCACTCGTTCAGCGCATCGGTAGGGGTTCTCCTACATGGATATAAAGTAGTGGACGTACTCGAAAACGAGTTGGCAACCACCATGTATGTATGTATGTATGTATGTATGTATGTATGTATGTATGTATGTATGTATGTATGTATGTATGTATGTGTGTATGTATGTATGTATGTATGTATGTATGTATGTATGTATGTGTGTGTGTGTGTGTATCCCGAGTTCAATCGGGGGTAACCACAATAAGTAAGGTACCCAATGCATAGCAGAATATACATTTTAAATATAGAAATGGTTTCTACAGGACTAGAAGCCATTTGTATATTATATATATATATATATATATATATATACATGGCTTATATATATATATAAGCCATTTCTCTCTCTCTCTATATATATATATATAATTGTTTCTACTTTAGGCACAAGGCCAGCAATTACCCAGTGCATTATTGGTACTTTATTTTA
>OZ024740.1:353561354-353578854 GCA_964016885.1 Eledone cirrhosa
GCTGTTGGAGATGCTACTCATCATGCTTGCCAAACATGCGGTAGAGAATGTAAATCAGCAGGAGGGCTCAAGCGACATGCAAAAGTACACGAACTCCAACCACAGCCGACTATTCCCAGTGAATGTTTTAGTTGCCGACTCTGTGCAAGACATTTTAGATCATTGGCTGGGCTAAAAAGCCACATTCGATCGCAGCGCTGTTAGTTGCTATCGTGTGTGTGTGTGTGTGTGTAGATATGTTTGTGTGTGTGCGTGTGTGTGTATATATACATGTATATGTATATTATTATTGTTGTCATTATTATTGTTATTATTATTATTATTATTATTATTATTATTATTATTATTATTGTTATTGTTATTCCTTGAATCTCAGTCATTGATGTTGGTTAACTGGAAAGTCCGTTGGATTGAATATCAAGCCACTACCTGCAGCCTCAGATATTCAGGACGTATCGGAGGGTTCTTGCTGTTCCAAGCAAGCATGCCTTTTGAAGCGTTCCAAAAAGCGTGAAGGGGCCGATTTTCTTTAACCATCCCTGGAAACTTTTGGAGATAGTCCCCAGTGCGCCTATGACAATCGGGATCACTTTGACTTCATGGCAGTTCCAAATCCTTTTCACCTCCCACTTTAGGTCCTGGTATCGGTTAATTTTCTCCCTCTCCTTCTCTTGCACTCTCGTGTCGAACGGGCAGGCCACATCCACAATCAGGCACGATCTTTTTTCTTTGTCCACAACCACCAGGTCAGGTCTATTGTGTTCCAGTTTTTTGTCCGTCTGTATCCTAAAATCCCACAGCACCTTCACCTGATTATTCTCCATCACCGCCTCTGGCCTATGCTCATACCATTTCTCAGAATGTGGTAAATTGTTTACTTTGCACAGGTGCCAGTGGATCACCCTGCCCATCACATCGTGTCTCCAGCCCTTATAGTGGGTCTGGGCTAGGTGTTTACACTCGGACACAATGTGAGCCACAGTCTCCTCTCTCTCTCCACAGATCCTGCACAGTGGGCTAGCCTCCTCCTTGTAGATATGGTGCTTCAACCACTTCGTTTTGAGGGCCTGCTCCTGCGCAGCCATTAGCATTCCTTCTGTAGCCTTTTTGAGGTCTCCTCTTCTCAACCAGTTCCATGTCTGTGGATCTCTAAATTCAGTTTTCTCAAAGAAGGTACTATGAAGGGATTTTCCCTTAAGGCTGCTCTTCCTCCTTGATGTTATTTCCTCCTTGGACATCCCCTGGCCTACTGTCCCCTCCTTCAGTACAGTTCTGAGCATTGGCTCCTTACTATAGGTCACGTATTTGTATAGGTTGTTTTTCTCCATCTGAACACAGTCCTCTATGCTGATAAGACCTCTTCCACCCTCAGATCTCCTTAGGTAGAGTCTATCGACATCACTCCTCTTGTGGAACATGTTGTAGATAGTCAATAGCTTCCTAGTCTTCCTATCCATTTCTTTTTGTTCAGCAACATTCCATCTCAGAATTCCCGCACTGTACCTAATAATAGACACAGCTCGGGAATTTACTGCACTTATGGCATTTCTGCTGTTCAGATGTGACTTCAATACGCTCCTTACTCTCCGAATGTATTCAGTTCTTAACAATTCCTTCATTTTTTTGTTCTTTATGCCATCAGCCTCCAGAACGCCCAAATACTTGTATCCTTCCTCAGAGTCAATTTCCTTTATCATCTCACCTGTTGGTATCTGGATCCCGTTACTTCTGCTCAACCTACCCCTCTTCATCACAATGACTCCACATTTACCAATACCAAACTGCATACATATATCACTGCTGAAAATACGGACAGTGTCAACAAGCACATCCAACTCCTTCTCACTTTTCCCGAAGAGCTTAAGATCGTCCATGAAGAGGAGGTGATTGATGGTAAGCTCTCCCCTTCCCAACTTGTATCCTGCTCTCACTTTTCGCAGCATAATGGTCAAGGGCATCAGGGCAAGGACAAACAACAGAGGGGACAGGCTATCTCCCTGGAAGATACCTCTCTTGATCTTCACGCTTCCCAAGGATACTCCAGTTGATGTCAACTCTGTCTCCCAGGACCCCATACTCCTGCCTAGCAACTGTCTGATGTTATCTGCCACCCTGAAGATCTCCAGGCTTTTGGTGATCCAGGAATGAGGCACCATGTCAAATGCCTTTCTGTAGTCTATCCATCCCATGGCTATTATTATTATTATTATTATTATTGTTATTAATGTATATGTGTGTGTGTATATATGTGTGTGTCTGTGTGTGTGTATGTATGTGTGTATATATATATATATATATATATTTTCTTATTTTTTATTTTATTTTATTTTTTATTTATTTATTAATATATATATTTTTTTTTCTCGTGCAATGGCCATACTCGATAACGAGGAGGCAGCCATCATGTATGTATGTATGTATGTATGTATGTATGTATGTATGTATGTATGTATGTATGTATGTATGTATGTATGTATGTATGTATGTATGTATGTATATATATATATACATATACGATATTAATAAATGGAAACTATATTTATAAAACCATATTTATTTCATTATACATATTTCAAGGACACCAAGTTAAATTATGGTGTGCTTTCATCAGATAAAATATAATATAGAGCAGTTTTATAAATAAATATTGACATACCCTTAAAGAATGCAACCATTACTGTTGAAAGTACACCATAATTTAACTTGGTGTCCTTGAAATATGTATAATGAAATAAATATGGTTTTATAAATATAGTTTCCATTTGTTAATATCGTATTTTTACTCCAATTATTTGTTTAGTGCTTTATATCAGTTATAAAAATATTTGCTTGTTGTATCCCAACAACTTAAATTGAACTTTCACATATATATACATATATATATATTTAACAGTTTGGTCATAAGCCAATTTTTAGGTAAAGTGTTCAGCTATAGGGGAGCTAACTCAGAGCAAAATAAAAATACGCTTACTTCCCTTACATCACAATTTTGTGACTCACGATGGTATCGCCAAATACCATTTTTTTTCACCTCAGAACCTCATGATTACATGATTTTACATTTATATAAATATAGACAAATCCAGTCCATCTCCTTTGGGGAATGCTTTCTGTAGTTGGCGATAGATAGATAGGGATACATAGAGACAAAAAGAGTAATACATAGATAGATACAAATCACTCTGTGTGTGTGTGTGTGTGTGTGTGTTCTAGTTAGTGTTTTATTTCATTATCATTTCTAGCGAAACCAGTTACCACAATGTTGATAGATAGATAGGAATACATAGATACAGAAAGAGTAGTATATAAATAGATACAACTCAATCTGTGTGTGTGTATGTCTGCTCGCGCGTGGTAAAAGTTAAGGTTTTATTTCGCTGTCATTTCTAGCATGACAGGTTACCACAACATAGCTCTTTGTGCCATGTACGACAGACAGGCACACAGACAAATCGATAAAAGCCCAACCGCAGGCCCTCTAAAAGACGCAACCGGCGTTGTTCGGGAATGAAAGTGTTCTTTATATATTAGAAAAAGAAAGCAGAACATGTTGTATAAATTCTATTTATCCTTCAATGAGGTACATGATGAAATCAATTCTGAATTCATAATACAGAAATTAATAAAACATGAAAATACAAAATTTATCAATGTTATGAGGGGAGATAAATTCTATCATGTGTTGAAGGAAATTACTGGAGAGCTTCTGGGTAAACAGCATTCTTTATTTTCTGCTTCGAAGCATAGGCAAATAAGTTTTGTAAACTACGCACCCTAGAACAACAAACGTAAAGTTGACCATGAGAAAAGAAAGGCTTATTTAAGTGCAAGCCAGTAGATTTCAAAGTCTGACCTCCAGCTTTATTGATAGACATTGCGAAGCAAAGTCGCACTGGGAATTCTATTTCAAATGGCTTGCCCGTTGGTGTGATTGGAATTCTTGTAATGGAAATATCGTCCCCAGAAGCACACCCAGTGATTATGGTAGCTTCAATCACATTAGGTAATAATTTCTTCGCAATCAACCTTGTCCCATTTCATAATTTAGGAGGATCTAAATTTCTTAGACACATTATTGGGACTCTTACCTTCAGGAAAAGTTTCTGTGGAGGAGTTCCAGGTGGTTCAAGAGAATTACGAAACTCTGTTGGGTTGTGGACAGCTTGATTGAAAATTCCTCTTGACTGTCGAAACGATTTCATAATATGCCCGGCGTTTTTTTGGAAGACGTTTAGGTTCCCGTTCCTTCACAAATGCAACCAACTTTGTGATGTCAAAATTTGTCTCTTCCGCAAACTCTCTTGAAGTTAAATCACTTTGATTTTGGCAGTACAGAACCAGACTCTTGCAAAGTCTTGCCTCCCATGACCAAAATTGATCCTCAATTTCAATCAATGGTTGATTGAAAATATCTTCACAGAACTGAATATTGATACCTGGGTTTGCATGTTGAACTGCCTACTTTAAGTCCCCAGCCATATCCTCTTGATGTTTCATTCAAAGTTGTCGGGGACTGCCAAGTTGACACATGTTCAGCATAATGGCAAAAAGGTTACGGAGTTTCCTTGGAGAATATGACACTGATGCTTCAGTCAATGCAAGGTCCCAATGATCATCATTTTCTAACAAACCTTTTTGATAGCATGCTACCCTATATGTTTTACACATTGACTCTCCTCAAATCTTGGAATTATTTGGAACCACATAATTCATGCAAAATGACCAGTTGAATGATGGCTGGGTGCCTCTCATGAATGGAATAATTGAAAATGCGCCAAAAAGCCTCATTGCTACTGGTGTATCTTCCTCTCTCATACTGTGCAACTTCGTCATTTGTATTTATCTGCTGACTGACATTCTGCAAAAGAGTGTATGTTGCAACATCTAAACCTTTGTATTCATATTTGCAAACATACTTAATATATTGAACAGAGTTGCAGAATTCAACATTGATATAGGGCTTTGAAAGTTTTTGTAAGAGGAGGACAGTAGGGTACAACCCACCGATTGTCAATGATGAATTCTTACCCATTCTCTTTTTTTTTTCGAAGTGAATCCAACCTGCCCAGGTTTTCTTCTCCTGTAAATGGAGTAGTCATCTTCTTCAGTTTTGGTTTATTGTATAGGGGGACGGGGTGGTTCTTGGTACACATTTTATCCCTCATGCATGGGGGGGATGGATTAATTGAACCACAGGGCCCATGAATCATTTGTGACTTGACAATTTCATGCAGCAAAGGATATTATGTAGCCAAATCAAAATGTGGGCATTCAGCAATCCTCATTTTTGCAATTTAATTGTGTACGTGTCACATTAGACTGGTCCAAAGTCTTCTCATTTTTTTAGGAGATCCATCAGCTTTATGACTTTATGACACCCTAGCTATAATATTATGGCGATCTTTGAGTTATTGATGTTAATAAAGTTCACTCTTTATTTCATGCCATGCTGGGTTATATGTGAATGTAATGAAGAGATCTGGACGACCATAGTGTCTGATATATGTAAGTTCATCTTGGGTACGCTCATGCATATACCGTGGACTTCCTGTAACGCTTGATCGAAGAATAACAAAGCTGTCCAATGTTATCAGCAGCCAATGCTCCTTCATTACTGATTGCATCTCTCAGTTGAATGTATTCTGATGCATGGAGATCTTTCTAATGTGTTCTGATGTAAAGAAGCCTTTCTCCTCCAATATTTTGCATACATATCAACTGCAAATTGCTGGAAGAGCTCACGTGAACGATGAAGAATATTGAAGTTTTGCTCTATTAACATGAAAAGGTAAGCACAGAATTCCATACAACTTACTGTTTTTTTCAGTGTAGGATCTCTTGTTTTAACATCTGTTTTGTTTTTATACCAAATTGATATCCATCTTGGCCAAATACACAGATTCATGGATACTGGAGCGCATCATAAGATTGGTGGGTTGCATTTATGCGCTACAACTTATTTCCTCTTCCTTGAATAACAATATCGCTCCTCCAAGTAATAATTATCCTCCTCGCCAGTAATAATTGCTTCTACTTCGTTTGCAACAGGGACATTGTAGCAGCCTCTGTGTTCACCAACAGGATTTTTGTCTGTATCAATGACTACCTTGTACTCAGTAAGTGGCACAGATTCCAATTCATATTAGAATTTTCTGATGTTGCTATTGTTTGCATGCAACGTATCTTGCAACTCAAATATTAACTCTTCTTTCAGATTTTGGAAGGTTCAATGACCCTTGCAAAGCCTGTTCCTTGCAATTTGCCACAACATATAACTGTAAAAACTTGAATTTTGTTTTCAGTTGGCAACCAAGATCAAATACGCTGGTATACTTGACCTTGAACGTTAATGGTTGGCTTGAAGTTTCTTTCTAATGTTTTTCAAGAAGTGCATGGTCTTTGATGTGTTTCCCCAAAGCAATGCCTTCAAAGTATCTGGGGTGTACCAAACGTCGGTAGAACAACCGTTCCCCCCACAACACATAGTGAGGGTTTATCTTTCCCATTTCTTTCTTTTACAAAAACTGCACTCTTTTGACATTGCACCAAAACCAATCACTTTTTTGTCTTTGTCTTACATCCTTTAAATGTTTTTCTCTTTCCTTTTTTGATTCTTGGCCGCTGCGGGTTGTATTTTGTTGACGTAATTGTTCTGACTGTTTTTCCCGTGCCCCTGCTTACAGCAGCTCTCCTCCGGTCGTTTTCATGTCTTTGCTGTGCAGGGGACTCTAGTGCCCTTGCTCTGGCTACCTGTACATACCTTTTCTGCACTGTAGAATACTGTTCGTCTGCATGTCCCCTGCCTTGACATGAGATTATTTCGGTTAGATCAATGTCTTCACCAGGAAAATGCTTCCTTTCCAATTGCAGTTAGGAAAAAAACTCTTGATAGCCTTTCTGAAAGATTTTCTCTTGCCTTTACCTAAAAGTCGAAACGATTCAAGCAGTCCTGAACTTCTTCAGAAGTCGAGGAAATATCTAAGAATTCAATATTAGGTCCATTTAAACAGTTGTAGGAGTAATAAGTTATTGACAGCAGTGGTTGAAGGATTGAAAAAGGTTGAACTCGAATTTTCCTCGGGATTCTTGTTCTCTTCATCGCCAGTTGGAAGAAGGGGACTACATGTTCAATCATGAGCAAAATTTATGTCCAGAAAATGTTTTGAATTCAGCAAGTCACATAATCTTTTAATAAGTAAATGATAATGTTCCCCATGTTTCTTTTCAGTCGAACTTACATAGTTCGTCAATGTAAGTATATACGAAAGTTAAACTTCGTAAGACGTTGTCGATGAATTTTTGAAAGCTCATATAACATGAAGAAAAATTCATAGTCCGATAGGTGCGGTAATTTCAGATTTATGGATATCTTTAGGCTCTATAGGGATAAGATTGTAAGCCCCGACCAAGTCAATTTTTGAAAAAAAAAAAATGTTGCAGCCTAAATAAAATTCGTAAAGTAGTGAAATGTTAGATGCGTTATGGCGTAGAACAAAATGCTTTGCAATATTTGTTTACTTTGAGTTTAAATTCCATGGAAGATAATTTTGCCTTTCATACTTTGCAGGGTGATAAAATAAATCATCAACCAGCCCAGAGTGGTGAAACGGAGGAATTGTTAAGACGTTGAACGAGATGTTTTTTGTATTTGTTTCGTCTCATTGTGTTCAGAGCTCCATTGTAGTTTATTTGGATAGTAGACTTAACCAGTCGTCTCGTTTAACGCCTCACCTGACTCTTGGATGTCTTAAGAAGAGTCTACTCTGTTGCGTCCAAGCCTGATCTTGGAGACCTTGACAGGAGCTATCGGCACTGTTCTAATTCTTCACGACTTAAACAGTCAAAAATATGGTATCGCGTACTTTTCAACAACTGTGTTGATATTAAGTGCATGACAATCACCACAAGGACGCCACAGTCAGTTGAAGTTTTCTTGGGAAATATTTGCAGAAGTGATGACCAGTTTACATCAGATTGATAAATAGTGGCGAGTTCAATGTGACTGAATTCCCGTTTATTTACCTCTTTTTTTTTGTTGTTGTTTAGAACTGCGCAAATAACAATTACAGAGGATGTAGTTCCTGACTCCTTGATCTTTGTCGGGTTGGAGGTAGCTTACAATATGTGCGGAACATGTAGTTTCAGTAGTAATATGTGTGGTTGTGAATTGAACTTCCATTTGTGGAAACAAGAGCACTGGATCGTCAGGTAAATTGGGGCAAGATTGATACTGACTGTTAGTTGTACATCTGCGGCTGTCCTTTCTGTAGCTGATGCATCAATAATGTAGTCACTTAGACCTAACATACTGACATAAATGTAAATGAACAATGAGTATAATTGAAGCGATGAAAGAAAGAGCATTTTCGTCTCTCTAGCACACACACACACACACACACACACACACACACACACACACACACACACACACACACACACACACACACACACACACACACACACATATATAATATAGCTATATAGCAATTTCAACATCAATTTTTCTTGTCTTTCGTTGGGCTCACAGTTTGTGCAATGTTTCTCCTATGAGCCATGCAAAATATTTACGTCCAGCATAAATGCATTTAAATGTGTTGTTTGTGTGGTATCTTTATATTTCACATGAAAGACAATTACTGCATAACAACTTTTAGGTATCAGGTTTCAGATGTAATGGCCATGTCTGATGTTATCCAAGTATTGTTCACTAGAAAAAATATCGTGAATCAATATCCCACAGAATAATAACAACATTGGACATTGAGCTTTGTTAGATGAGATAACATGTAATGCATAAAAATGACAAACCATATTTGCAGTTAGATGGCAAATAAAGAAAAAAAGGTACAATAAGAAAATGAAAGGTTAATCCATATAAAGTGAACAGCAGACGTTCACAAACAGAAATAAACTAGAAAACTGTAAATAAAATGTTAGAAAATCAGTTTGGAATGTGCAAGCGGTGCCGGATGTAGAACAAACGAGACCCTGCACGAGTTAAATTATGAAGCCCCTTACTTGGGCGCTGAAGCAGATAAACATTCTTTTTGTCAGAAAGATGGGCCTTCCTGGCCAACGGGCCCCTGTGCTTAAGCACACCTAAGCATAATGGTAAATCCGGCAATTTTTGCAAGTAAGACTCATTTTTTTAAAGATCTGTAATGTCTATTACATAAAATATACAGACAAAACTACAGAGAAATAATCCTTTTTAATAAAGGATGCAGAAGTATATTTGGAGTGTCGGGAAGTGTGAGCGCTACATTGACTGGCGTAGATTCATCAGTCAATGTTAGTAATTATGGGGGCTCTACAGAAATATAACATTCCTTCATTAACGACACAAAAATTAAGAGCACACTGTCAGTAGATATGCACGATTGGACCAAAATTGGGTTAAAGAGAGTCACTTGACGTGATGAAACAAAAAGTCTATTCTGAACCAACTTTAGTATGTAGTTTTTGAAACAAATAAAAGTGTATTCCATTGGTTAAAATTAACAAAACTGCTTGTTAGAGCTACATTTTGTTTAAAGGTTTCAACAACATTGAAAAATAATTACAAAGCTATCAGCGCGTGAGGTTATATATATATATATATATATATATATATATATATATATGAAATACGTCCTTTCACGCACAAGGCGTCAAGGTACGCATGTATTGTCCAACCAAGTGCCAGTGTGGTTCAATGGCGGGTTAATAAATTAACGAGCCAGAACAAATATAAACAAGGTTTAGTAAATAATGAAAAAGTTTCAAAATAAATTTTAAAAAATTGACTTTACCTACTATAGTTACCTTTTACTAAACCTTGTTTATATTTGTTCTGGCTCGTTAATTTATTAACCCGCCATTGAACCACACTGGCACTTGGTTGGACAATACATGCGTACCTTGACGCCTTGTGCGTGAAAGGACGTATTTCATATTACTACTACCTCCACATACGTTGAGAACAAACCGGGTCATTCCGACTGCTGCTGATAACAGCGGTGGCTAGTTCGACCTACCTCCTTTTGCCTCTATCTTTACTACGGCCCTTGATAAACCTGTTCTACATCATCCACTCTCATCCCAGGAACAGTCTTTGATAGCGCTAGTTTGTGATTTAAATTCAGGAATTTTATATTCTTTGAATGAAAAGAACCTTCTGACGAGAATCTCTCTTTGCAACGAAGGCCGTATGGCCTACGTTTTATTTCTGGGATTCGAAACCGATCGGTAAAGGTAACTATAGTAGGTAAAGTCAATTTTTTAAAATTTATTTTGAAACTTTTTCATTATTTACTAAACCTTGTTTATATATATATATATATATATATATATATATATATATATATATATATATATATATATAAGCGCCAGGTGTAGATAAATATGCGGAAAAATTATCTTCTTCTTCTTCTTCTTCTTCTTCTTCTTCTTCTTCTTCTTCTTCTTCTTCTTCTACTTCTTCTTCTTCTCCTCCTCCTCCTCCTCCTCCTCCTCCTCCTCCTCCTCCTCCTCCTCCTCCTCCCTCCCTCCCTCCCTCCTCCTCGGTGTCATACATACATATCCCCATAGAAATAAATATTTTAAATAATTATGTCTCTCAGCCACTAACATTAATGCAAACAGTAGGAATATGGATCAAATGATTTTATGCTACTTAGCTAGTAGTTTTTATTATTATTATTATTATTGGATTGACAGTATCGGTAGAGGGTCGGACGCCATGCTTTCCACCATAGAGTTACGGCCCTTTATAGTCTGAGCTCAAATCCCGCCGAGGTTAACTTTGCCTTTCATCCTTATGGGGTCGATAAAATAAAGTACCAGTAATACACTGGTATAATTGCTGGCCTTGTGCCAAAAGTAAAAACAATTATTATTATCAGAAACCATTATTTTTTTTATTATTCCACATCTATTTTCTCGATCGAGTTCGATTGTTTCTTGAAGTTGCTGCTACTGGTGTTGCTGTTGTTGTTGCTGTTGCTGTTGTTTCTGTTGTTGTTGCTGTTGTTGCTGTTGTTGTTATTGTTGTTGTTGATAGCGATAGTGGTGGTGGTGATAATAATAATGGTGATAAGGATGATGACGATGCTGCTGATGTTAATATGTTAGCTACTGTTGAAGCAGACGATGAAACGAAATAAGAAGAAAAGGATAATAGGAGAATTAGTTGTTGGTTCCGGTAGAGGCAGTGGTGTTGGTATTGAATGGATGGCTACATATATATACAGATCTTTAGACATATGTATGGGTTGGAGGGAAAAAAAGGATGCATGGCTAATTAAATGGAAGGGTATATTGCAAAGCTGCTTAGCCGACGGTCATATGCTTCTGCGATGTTTAATTGTTTAAGAAGCCATACAATTAAGAGTTATAGTGGAAATACTTGGGTCCGTCAAAGAAGAAATATATGGCTTCTTTTTTATTTCAATGGTAAAAGGTCTGGAAATAGAAGTTTTAAAAAATCGATCAACAATCCCGGTAGCGATACACGGCCATTTGAAAACGAAACAATTGTACTCATTTGTCTTTATCTCGTTGCTTTTAACTGAATATGATTAATTATATCTACCTAACTACCTTTGTTCCGTTGTTTTTTTCTTTGTTGCTTTCTTTCTTACTTACATTAATTTTTTCTTTCCTTTGCTATCTTTATCTTTATATCCATCCATACATGCTTACACACATGCATACATACATACATGCATGCATGCATACATACATACATGCATACATACGTATATGCTTACATACATACATGCATGCATATATACATGCATACATATATGCATGTATGCATACATACATGCATACATACATACACACACATATACATATGTATGCATGCATGTATGTATGTATGCATACATACATGCATGCATACATACATGCATGCATACATACATGCATGCATACATACATGCATACATACATATATACGAAACTCTATGCCAAGAACATGGATGGGATGAAGAAAAATCTTGACCTGGTTACAACGTTCTCAAAGGATATAGGAATGGAATTTGGCCAAGATAAATGCTTCTACATGACTGTAAAGTGGGGAAAAACAACAACCCAATCTAGCAACATTGTCATCAATGGCCTAACTGTTTCACCGATATCTGATGAGGACTGCTACAGACCTGGGGATAGATGAGAACATATCTTATAATGGTATCTGTAATAAGGAACGCGTAACCAGGGAATACTACACCCGATTAAGAAAGATTTGGTCATCGGAACTCTCTGCGCAAAACAAAACAGTGGCTCACAATGTGTTTGCTGTGCCTGTCCTAACACCAACGCTTGGAATACTCAATTGGACGATAGACGAAATCTGAGCAGTTGATGTTAGAACTCGAAAAATACTGAACAACACCGGAAACTTCCACATCAACAGTGACATAGACCGCCTTTACTTGAAACGTAAGCAGGGAGGCAGAGGCCTAACATCAGTCCAGACAGCATTTGAATGTCGCATCATATCCCTCCGACAACATCTACGAACCTCGAAGCGTAGGAGCCCGTTTCTCGAGCAAGTCTATCTGCATGAAACAGATAAGATCATGAGAGTTGGGAAGGAACTCCTCGAGAGATATTCCCTGTGTGATAATCAAAAACTCACACCCAGGGAAGTCGCTCAGCACTATCGCAGTGAATCCACGGATGAAAAACTGCATGCTTATCAGCAAAAAATCATGCATGGATATGTTGCCAGGAAGCTCCAGAGTGAGAGTAATATAGATAAAGAAAGTAGTCTATCTTGGACCAACAACCGCTATATTGGCTCCCACTTTGAAGGATATGCTTTTGAAATCCAAGAACAGGAAATACCTGATTCACGAAATATCTGATTCACAAAAGAGATAGGGATGCAGGCAAAACACCTACATGTGATAATAAGTGCAGACTCTGCAGAATTAACATCGAAGATGTCACCCATGTCATCAGAAGCTGTCCAAAGATGTCATCGCGGTACTATCTACCTATGAGGCATAATGTAGTGGCCAAAACACTGTACAATACAATCCGTAGAAAAGATAGCCCCGATAATAAACACATTAAAAGCTACAGCAATGTGGAAGACATCCATATGCATTATATGAAAGAGTACTGGTGGAATGTTCCAGTAAAAGCCCCAATAAAATGCAGGCATAATAGACCAGATATTATGATATGGGAGAGGGAAAAGAAAGCATGCACAGCAGTGGAAATTAGCTGCCCAGCAGATGCCAATATAATATCAAAGATTAACGAAAAGGAGAATATTTAAGTAGAACTGATGAGAAATCTGCAGATACTCCACCCTGATTACACCTTCAGATTTATGCCTGTGATTATTGGGGCACTGGGATATGTTAGTAACTGCTTCAATACAAATCTTGAGAAGCTAGGCTTCACAGAAACAGAAAGAACACGACTAGTTAGGAAATTACAAGTACAATCCATTAATAGAACAGTAAAAATATGTAAAACATTCCAAAAATTTTGCATCTAATAACTGCATATACACATGTCTAGATACAAAGCATATACACATGCACACATACAACTTCAGTGTTACTATCCGGGTTTCATATGATGTTAATATGGATTTTAGACCCCGGCCACCTTCCTTGCGTGAGAAGTATGTATGTATGTATGTATGTATGTTTGTATGTATTCTTCTGGTTTTATAATTTCACAAATTTTTACCAATAGAGAGAGAGTCGGTTTCTAACATTCTCATTGGAATTTACACAACATCAACTAGCTAGATTATGTATGCATGCCTGCATGTGTAGATATGGATGTAATTGTATTTGTGGATATGTATATATCCTTCAACAGAGGAAAAAGGTTGGCAACCATCTTGCCCAGGTTTATGAGCATGAAAAAAAAAATATCATTAGAATAGCCACTGATCTGGAGGAGAGATATGGAATAAAGCCTGATATAAATCTCTCACCCAGAGAAATCGGAAGATCCTATTCAATGTTCAAACAAAATGAAAAAAATTGACCAATTTACAGAAAAAGTTGTGCATGGATACTCGAGACGTAAAACACAGACCATAGAGGGGATAAACTACTCAAAAAGCCTGGCATGGAGTTCCGACAAGTTTATGACATCACACCTTGAGGGATATCTCTATGTAATACAGGAACAAGAACTCCCTACCAAATATCTGCTGCACAAAAGGGGAGTCCCATCAGCTGACAATAAATGTAGGCTATGTAAAACAAAGATCGAGGATGTAAGCCACATTGTTGCCAGCTGCGAAAGAATGTCATCTCGCTACTACCTCCCCATGAGACACGATGGGATAGCTAGAACCATCTGGAACGCACTTCGGAAAACAAAATTAACAACAAACGAGGAAGAAAAAATTTGGAGACAGAGGCACTAAGGAATACTGGTGGAACCTGAAAATAAAAACTGCCACCAAATTAAAGCACAACCGGCCTGATATTGTTGTTTGGGACCACACATTGAAAACGTGTTCTGTTGTGGAGATCAGCTGCCCACTTGATGTAAACGTTGTCAGAAAAATACAGGAGAAGGAGGACATCTACGGAGCATTGATGAGGAGTTTACAAATCCAGTTTGGACCAAAGTATGACTGAACTTGGATTTGCGGACAAAGAGCGCAGCTCCCTAATTCATAGTCTACAAATGGCTGCGATAGCTGGCACCTTCAAAATTTGAAAAACATTCTTGCGATTCAAGGCATGACAATTTCTTTTCTTTTACAACCTTGCCACCAGGAAGGAGGCCGGTCAAAAAAATATACTCGAAATTAAGAGAGATATATATATATATACATACATACATACATACATACATGCACACACACATACATGCATGCATACATACATGCATGCATACATACATGCATGCATACATACCTACATACACACACATATACGTATGTATGTATGTATGTATGTATGTATGTATGTATGTATGTATGTATGTATGTATGTATGTATGTATGTATGTATGCATACATACATACATACATGGATACATACATACATATATGCATGTATGCATACATACATGCATACATACACACACACACATACACATATGTATATATATATAGATAAGTGTATATAGATACATAACGGTCGTTACATCGATGACTGTATCGGAGCCACGACCCTCACCCGAGAACAGCTCGACTCCTTTCTCTCCTTCTTCTGCTCCTTCCACTCCTCCCTCCACTTCACCACCTCTATCTCCACCACCCACGTCCACTTCTTAGATATCTCCGTCGCCATCGACCCCTCCCACCACTCCCTCGTCACCTCCGCCTTCTTCAAACACACTGATTCTCACTCCTACCTCGACTTCACCTCCTCCCACCCTGATGCTGACTTTGACTCCCAGGCCCTTTCCCTAGTCAGCCATTTCATCCGCAGAGGTTATCCCCCCTCCCCCGTCCACACCGCCCTCACTCGCGTCCGTGCTGTCCACCGCTCCACCGCCCTCCCCCACGCCACCCCTCCCCCCCTCCCCCTCCACTGCACCATCCTCAGCCTCATCCGACGCCTCCAGTCCGACCCCTCCACCTCCCACATCTTCCTATCCCCACCACTCCCCTCCTTCAAACGCGCACGCAATCTCCGCACCCTCCGCGTCCGCAGCTCCCTACCCCAACCCACGCTTTCTTTCCCCCCCGCTTCCCTTCCCTGTTCCAGGCCTCGTTGCAACAGCTGCCCCACATCACCAACACCACCACCTTCCAGTGTCCCAACGGCCACTCTCTCTCCGGCATGCCTTCCGCTGCACTTCCTCCAACCCAGTCTATGGACTTCGCTGCACGGAGTGCAGCGCAACCTACGTCGGACAGACTGGACGTCGCCTGGCGGACCGGTTTACCGAACACCTCCGGGATATTGGTCTCGGCGGGAGTTCCTCCATCGCCCGCCACTTTGGCTCCCCTGGACACTCCGCGCACCACCTCACAGTCTGTGGCCTACTCCAATGCCACGGAACACCCGCCACTCGCCTCAGGGTCGAACAACGCACCATCTTCACCCTACAGACCCACACTCCCTCCGGCCTGACTCCCCACCCCTATAGCCTTCGACCGCCCTGTTTCCACTCACCCCACATATCCCCCACTAACACACTCCTCCTTTTCACCGCCCACCCCCTTGGCCCACCCCACAACTAACAATACTAACAGCCCCACCCCACCCACGACCACCCTCCCCCAACTAACAATACTAACATCCGCACCCCTCCCCCTATCACACATACACCCACCGGTACATATATAGACGCACTCACACTATCCACACACCCTACTACCACCACTAACCCTCACCCACACATCCACTCCAACCACCACACAACTAATACCACTAACATCCCCCCGACCCCACGCACACGAACACACCCACCCACCCACACCCATTTACTCCACCCACTCTACACACCCTACAACCACTCACCCCACTAACACACCCACATTCAACCCTTTCTCCACCACCAGTATACTAACACCCACTAAAACCCCCTTCACCACACACACTCATCCAAACACGCACACACACACCAGTACACTACACTCCCTCCACCGGCCCCCACACCTTTTCTCTCCCTCTCCCCGTTCCACCCACACCCATTCACACACACACACACATCCCACTAACACCTCTACTAATACACACCCCATCCCCCCGCATGACCCCCTCCTCACTCCACCTTTCACCCTACCCATCCTCTCCCCCTGTCCACCGCACCGCCGCACACACTGACACACAGACTTTCTCCACCTGCCATTCCCCTCTACTGCTGCTATGCCTTCTCCTGCCTTGACCCTCTGACCACTTCCTGTTGCGCGCGCACCTCACATCTCCCTTCTTCCAACTACCACAACCATTGGCCATCGTTCCCACTATCCACTCCATAACATGGAAAATATTCGGCAACCCTTCACACCCTCTACGGAACTACCTTAGGAACTTACCCACGGACATTCGCTCACAAAATCTTTTTTCGAACCACGCCACCTACATCCACAAAACTTATAAACACCAACACACACGTGCGTACCCCCACACATACACACACTCAACCTCCGGAATCCTCTCCCCCCACCCCTCTGACCCCTCCCCATCCACACGCACACACATTCCGCCCTACACCCCACCCCACACACACACCTTTTCCTGAACATGGAACCTCGTTCTTCCCCCAACTCTCACATTCACATATACACACACACACGTACACCTACACACACACACCACCTTCAGCCCTCCCCGCTCGGACACCCCGCCTCCCTCTCCCCACTCCACCACCACCCCTACACGCCCCATACCCTTCCACCACTTGTTTATCTTCATGTTTATTTTAATTTTATTTTTTTAATTTTTTTATATTTATTTTTATTTGTACCCCTTCCACCGTTTTTCCTCCCTTTCCTCCCCCTTTTTTCTAAATGTCTCTCCTCCACTCCCCCACACACCCTCGGAACTCTCTTCCCATCCACTTTTCGCCTGAA